>QNGE01000201.1:239077-359208 GCA_008508345.1 Paragonimus westermani
GACGAGGAATGGCAAGCGAAAAACCCTCCGATAGAAGGCACCGGTCACGCACGTAAACCGGTTAGAAGTGCGCACGACGTGTGAACGGAAACCGGGGGGTGCTGCGGGTTGGAATTGCGACTTATAAACGAGAGAGCGCGCGTTGTATGTGACTAGCGGTTTGGACAATAAAGATTGTGCTTTATTGGACGCCTTCTCGCTACAATATGATCTGTTGAGGATATGCTTTACTGTGAAGTCGATTGGTGACTATCTTCCAGAAACGTTTTGGAATATTTAGATAAACATATGGTACATAGTTAAAAAAGAGTGTTTTATCTGTGTATTATGGTTTCATTGAATACTTGCCTTATAGGGATACAGGTCAGCTTGTTTTCGGTTAAATTATTGAATCTGTTGTAAAGTAGAAAAGTGTAACAAATTGTAATAATAATGTAATACTAGTCTTGCGGGCAGAGTTAGGCTACAGATCACACATGATTGGAGATGGCTCACATTTTTGATCACACTATGATGACTGTGATGATTAGGATTGGATGTAACAAAGTACATGTGACGTTTCAGCTTTGTGCAATCTGTATCTATTGTAATGGTTGATAAATTCATGGCCTTGGTCCTTCGGAATAGAGGTGTCGTTAGGCAGGTTACAGTGTTACCTTTGTTTCATTTCACAAGCTAGGCCTGCTATAAATTACTGACATATATATCCTGTTATATCCCACTGCTAAGATTGTCGTATTAAGTCTCGCGGACTGCATGGTATGGACCTTACCAAAGGTGTGCAGCGCTACAGGGGCTGTTGTAATGCCCGTCAGAGAGCTAACGTGTCTAAGTAATGTTAAATAGTACCTACCAATTTGTTCAGATTGCACAAGTGTTTATACTTTAGGAGCACAAGATAACGTTAACAAGCTGAACTACTGTCAAGTCCTATTGATGAGAGGTAATGTAGACTCAGGCCTCTCATTCGCCGCCATGATATACGGTGCATAGCTCGGGGCCCAGCCTGCTTCTCTCCTTGATGTGATCATTAAGCTTGGCTGATGTGAGCATGTGACTAAACCAAATTGATGGCAGTACAGCTGTAATTCATTTCAACTTTACTGAGCTCCAGCAAACGAACGAGCTGCGGACAGCCACTTAACGATCCACATGATATCATTTAGTTTCATCCGCGGCACATCACCATCATCCCAAAATCGTAACATGATAAGACTTCTGCAGAGCAGACTGAGTCTATGACGCAAATCTGGAAGTCCACCTTATAGCCACAACACTACACCTCAATGTGTTATTAGTGAGGTTGAGTCAAATACGTTTCACGTGGTGCAATGAAGCGTCTCTCAGTGGTCACGTACAAAACGGTAAGATGAAATCGTTTATAAGAAACATAAGTTCAAGACCATTAGAGGGAATCCAGCGGTGTACACTTGAAATTCATTTAAACAGGCTTCTCAGGGGTATGAGAATTACGTTCATTACAAAACTTATGATAGGTAGTATAACGTTCAAAATCCTATTACTTGATAGGATAATAATCACATGTGAAAATCTCCGTGCCTAGTTATTCTGTGTTTGTTTTGACCAAGTCAGGGATCACGAAGATTTGATGACCGGATGTCCATCATATTGAAAACAGTTAGGGAACAACACAAATGCCAGATGAAGATTATGGTACCGCCAGATGCAATTAACGATCTCACTGCTTTCTCCGAGCCAAAAGAAGTCCCGCCAAGCACACTTCACAGACTCACAGATAAAAAGTAACTTATTTAGGCTGACTGTTTAGAATTTCACTGTTTGACAAGAATCCGTAATTCTTTTCAAATCAATGTTGATAGTTTCCACCACATCCATCAACCACCAACTTCAATGTCCCCCAAAATCAAGAAAGTGCACGAATCATCAGAAGAGGTACATGCTACCTCGTGTCGTTAAACGCAAGCGCCGTGCAGGGTCCCAAAACTGATAACCACATTTGAAAGTCACGATATAGCACACTGACGGCGTTATGAGTGAAGTTCTTCGAGGCAAAGACTAGGAGTGTATGTTCCACCGTGGCTTTCATGACACCAAGTCATGCCAGCTGTACATTGTATAAGTAAACTATTAATCGACGACTGTCTCGGATCGAGGTCTTCTTAGTGGTGTGATAATTTCTGGTTCACAAGGAGTAACACCACGCGAACCCATGGATACATTTAAGCACATTTCAGGTGCTGGGGTTTGACTACCATCTTCATGAGGGGCTTCAAACTTATCTAAAAAACTGATCATTCCATTTTCAAGTGAATAAAGTTCTTTCTGTCAGCTTGGCTGTTCTGAATCACCCCCCCCCCGAAGGATTGGTCCCCAGATCTTGATCATTTATACTGTCTGCCAGAGGCGTGCGCACTTCATTACATCCCAGAATACTGCCGCATATAGACGATTTGAAGACTACTGAAAAAATTCATAACCAGCAGGGCAACCAGGTTGCAGTTGTGTTATCTACCGTAACTCAGTGGCTCAAAATGCTGTTTGGGTCAAACCATCTAACAGTGTGTTTCACACGTTAAAGATTGGTCAATCAATAGAAACAGAAGCAAAACTGGTGTGTAGTTCTTCTTTTAAAACAAAATAGCTGAAAACTCTCTGGAAGTCAGTGAGGTGCGATCACTTCTGAGCTACGTCCAAGATATTTTAATCAAAATTCTTCACCATTTTTCAGGAGCTAGTCTTTGGATAACAATAGATTACACGTAATAATCAACACATCACATAGAGGGACCTTCAGTTCTTTCAGCCGAATAACCTTGTAATTCGACATAACTACTGAGCTTGCACATTCCTCTACTGTACCAGTTCACTCCGCAGACATTCAATAGAGTTTATGGTATGTATATCCGTCCCATATGCGAATCACTGTCTATGCATCCTGAATCGTTTTAAATAACGGAAAATCACAGAATCACAAACAGCTAAAAAAAATCACTAACATGATACTGTTCACTTTGTGCGATGCCCTGAACACTAGAACCTAATTACGCTGAGTTTCCGTGGAAAATTTTCAGCAAGTATAAACCGATAGCTATTGTTGAAGAAAACTACCAGTCATCTCCCTGATCCTGATGACCCAAGGGCGACAAAATCGAGTCCTCCTTATGGCCGTCATTTCAAACCACTGGTTTATGCCGGCTGCATGATATACGAGATGACGCCAGTTTCTGGTTCCAAACTACACGTGAGTATCACAACAGGCACTACACCTGATATAAGGATTACATTCGTGTTAAGTACCAAATTGTTTGGGTCCGTTCTTTTGAGTAAGTATTCCCATTCGTTTGCTTGTGAATCACAAGCACGAAGGAACGTTGTGCATCGAGTTCTTAAACATTTTCACGAGTGCTACCTATTGTAGTGGACCTAAACACTATCACAATAGTGGAGGATGAACGCAGAGCCATAGAGTGATGAAAACAAAAGGGATGACTCACAAAAGTTCGTGGAGGTGCGCTGGTTTAGAAATTCCACTACAGTGAATGAGATATCCGACGGATACGATCCGTAATGTTACTCCCTAGAGATTTCTTTTGAGATAAATGGCTGGTTCCATTGGTATTTAACCCTCCCGAAACCTGTACTAGAGCGATACGGAACGCAGAGAAAACGCACAGCTCACGACCTCGGAGGTAGATTTTGAATTATTGTTTATCGAGTCAATCGATTAACTTGGTTTAAACATGACTTGTTCAAATGAGTTAGACAAGGGCGGAATGAGCGAACAATAAAAACTGTAAAGTAGAAAATGCTCTACAAAACGCTACCATAAAAACACACTACTGCAAACGATCAGTCTGATTTTATGATTACCATACCATCAGCGTCCGTAATAGTGATTCGTCAGCCTTGAATTTTGAGTAACCTAGTGTCTACGGATATCTGTTGATTGCAGTACGTTACATATGCTGGCAAAAATGTGAACTGCAGCGAGACATTTCACTGTGGCCGAAACGCCTCCGAAAAGCGCACTAAGACAACATTACGTGCATTATATTTTCATTTTAGACTGGAGACATACAATGTATTAATTTGAAATTATTGGTAATTTTTTGAAAAACGTAGACTAATTCATAAAATTGAAGTAAAAAGCTAGTAAACCCACACAAATGACTTACTCACAGATTGTTTGTCAATAAAATCCAGAACGAACACGTGAATAAACGACCCGGTCGATCACGTGTAACGGAAAATCGTACAAAAGATTCTAGCAAATAACTTGAAGGATATATGAACGACCAAAGAAGGCTCACTTTTTATACTTGTTCAAGCTCATTACTCTAAAACGCGGTCAGTTTGAAACTCCACCAAGCAGTCACACCTTAGTGTTTATTAAGACGTGTCAAAGCACAACCGGAGAGTTATAAGATAGCATATATCAAATGAAAGCCTTGACACTGTGGACGTGCGAGATTCAAGTCAGTTTGTGGGAATTATAAATATACAGTGCCTCACACAAACCCCATGCAAACCCTGATTTTTGGTAGCACGTGAGTGTCCGACTACGGTAGCACTTGAAACACAATAAGCAGCAATTAGCAAACGCCGACAGAAAATTTGTGAGTTCAGAATATTACATCTAGTGTAATGCTATATCAAACATTTACACTGGAGTTGAGCTGCTCGTATGAGAGCCCTAGAAAATCTCTGGTCGATGGTTAAAGTACGTTGAAATTCACATTTGAAATCATGTTTGCTTGCAGCCCTCACGATCAGGTAAATCTTCGAACGACCACTTTTGAAAGGTACTACCAGATCTGTGTTACTATTAAGATTCATCAGTAGCGTACATATTTCCCGCGATCAATATTTGACGCCTACTCACACATCCATGAAGAAACAGTGATGAGCGCTACGCCAGTGATCAAGACCGAAAAACTAGTTCTAGGCTCCCAGCCATCTTTGCTTTTGAGTGATATCTAGATTGTTTTGCTGTGCCACTAGCTGTCTTACGGAAAATTGACTAGGTGAAAAGTGCGCAACCCTCCAAAACGCACACTGGGCATTCTGACCCCTTCTGATTTCTGTAACTAAGAAGACAATTATTACTGAGTTTCCTTGATCCACTTCCTTAACGCGGCAAAAAGACAACCGTAACGAGATCTTAACACCTCGTTTTTTCTCTTGGGTCACATACGTAAAACAACTGTTTGGCAACAAGAACGGCGATTACAGATGACGTACACTAACAAAATCAGGGTCAATTCCATGGTCAACGGTAATAAATGCACCAAAAAGTTTCCTTGGTTAGCCTAGCATTCTTGAATACCAAAATCTTTGGGTTTTGATTACGTAGCTACATAATGAACGATGTAAATGGGTCAACCATGCAATCGACGGGGTCCAACGAAATGCTCACATCTCGCAACAGTTGTCTTTTGCTGTGTTGCTTAGGTTGTACATATTATCTACATGATAATTATTGTTGATTATTATTATATATCTATATATATGGACAGCTATCAAACTTTACCGCTTTCCACGCCCATACCTGTGCTTAAAAACCATTACGCATTGGTGCGTTTCTCTTGGCTGGTGGTGACACGTTTGCAAACTTAATGCTGAGTTCAGTGAGTGATAAAATATCATAAACGATAAATGGGGATGTCAACTTAAGATGAGTAACGCAATCCAAGACAAATTGTTACAATAAGTACCTTATGTACAGGAAGTCAGCTAACTGCTACATATGATAGACTAGTATCTACACAGTACAAAGGTGTACCTCTGTAATACGGTCTGCTGTTCAGGATTGCTATTCAAGCCTCTTTACTAACTTGCTCTCTGTTCAGTAGCCCACAGCATATTTGTCTTCTGACTCACGTGAAAGCAGCGTTTCTATTGCATTCAGTCACCAATGGTTCAAGGGAAATACGTCAACTCTATCAAAAACTGTAAGGGAAGTACTGCGAATTCAAACAACCAATTTCACGGTGTTATTATACCAAATCATCGATGAATGTAAAACTGACTTTTACCCAAAATCGTTTAACTTTACAATCTGCTTGGGGTGTATCCTTCATTGAATCTCAAGTGTGATCCATCCAGCAGTGAAGTGGGGCCAGAAGCTTGCCTTAAGATAACGATGTGAAGCGATCATTGCGACTGTTTTTTAGATAAAAATGTTTGAATGCCAGTTAATACCCAAGTGTACTCCGTAGTTAATGAAATTCGAATCACGACCACAAGCATCATGGACAGCAACATAACACCAACTCACAGTGATGCAGAGCAGACAAATCACAGAGGTGACTAGAAACGCGTCCCAAACAGAAAGGGAAAAGTGACTGGCGGGATGTAAATAATAAAATATCCATGCCTATAATCAGGTATCAAGGTGACTATTGCTTGAGAACAAATAACCGAACTGTAATAGGATGTAAAGTATGATCTGTAAAACGGCTTCTTTGTGGCTTTCGCTGCTACCCGTCTTTAAGCACACATCTCCTACAAACAACCTGGCCAAACAACAACACTGTTAATGCCACTGAGTTCCATTCGTTGCCATCTTCTTTGACATCTTCACCCACCGACTGTGTGAGTTGCAATACTCCTATCCCGAAAGTCAGACTAGGCCGAAGTTGGTCAACTCTCTCGTAAATGACTGTATTTCTGTAAAACATCATTGTCTGTCCAGCTTACGATATACCGTAGCTGGCTGAGACGCTGGTGGGAAACGACTTTTGTGGCAACACATCAGCCGGCATGTTTAACATAGAGTCTAATCATCTAAGGCTTTACACAATAGAAGACAATGGGTACCAACTCGCTTGTGGTTCAGTGAGTAAGATCTATCTCCTACTGTTATCGTTTCCGATTTGGTGTGGTCACGCGAAGCACCCCGTCAAACACAATTCTTCAGCCATCTGTTCATGGGAGGTTCACGACTTTAGGTGTGTTTTGTCAAACTTCACACACGTTAAACAACATGGATCTCACGTTCGTTCAATGCACCCCACCTTGAAGCTCCTCAGAAGTAACTCTTTTTTTTACCAGAACTGTCGCAGATTAGCGAATGTTGCCACAGCCAAGGGAAAAACAGCAGATATTTTATTTCCCCGTACTCCATTGCTGCTGACGGTCCTTCTTAAGTACACAAGCCGTTCAACCATTTGAATAAATCTATGTGATCACAACAATATTGTGAAACCACTTTGTATCGCGTAAACTACATTGTGAGGCGCTTGGCAATGTTGTCGTGATGAACAAACCGTTTTACGGAATCAACGTACAGTACATTTGTAACGAACAAAATTAGGCTTGTCAGAATAAGTAGGAATTCAAAAAGTCCCTCAAAAGAATTGGTTCAAGGTGTAATACTGAGAAGTGGTCACAATACCAGTTGTTAACTGCAATCAGTGACCTCAAATTTACAACGTTTCAGTCAAACCGAAAATGGAAAATTAGCTAGGCTTAATCATATGTAAGGGTAGGCTTTGCCTGACAAAGAAAAAGTGTTACAGAAGTCAGATTGTAACATTCAAATTCCTACAAATTATCAACTGGCACTTTTCAAAATGTGTTGCCACGTTGAATTCGCACTTTTGTTCGTCATTAGCATTTTCAGTTTCGAGCCGTACCTGTGGGTACAATGGGTAGCGTTGTCGTTAATCTAGGCAATGATCCACAAATATGAACAATACTGAATGAGTGTGAAAGGAGAACAAAAAGAAACGACTGAAAGCGGCGAAGCTGCGAGAAGGGAAAAAGCCAACAACTCGCGGATACAAACTAGTCATAGACTGTGATATAATGTCATATCCGAGGGCGTTTCCATCCAACCTTGTGGATGGTCGCAAACTTCCTAGCCAGGTAGATGACAACTACCAACCGTGCACACTGGAACGGTGGGGACTTACATAGCCCGTGAGCCTGTTCATGTAGGTCCACTTGTATTCTCTTCCAGCCGGCAGCAACTGCACTGAACAACACGTGGTGGTGCGGGACATAATGTACCGAGAAGGCGTCCAACAAAGCACAGTCTTTATTGTCCAAATTGCTAGTCACATGCAACGCGCGATCTCTCGTTTATGAGTCGTAATNATCGCGGCAGGTTTTCGAAAGTACCTCCCCCCACGTTGAGGTATTCGGCCGAGCGTTCGAAAACTCGCACCTCCGACCTGACAATCCACTACAATAAGACATACAGGATGAAAAATGTGCATCTTCACAAATTCTCTTATTGATCTCCGACTTTCACACTGTTCAACTACACGCCAAAAGACTGGCAAGATATTCAAAAGTCAGCCTGTTTAACTGGCGGTGACAGCGGTGACCGGACACCATGAGCCTATGCTTATCTGTCAAATAAACTATACAAGTTTCCAATTCATAGAACAAGATAAATTGCATAAACATTAAAAATTCTGCTTTTAGTCTATAGATGAACGTCTTCACGATGTAACAAGTGGCGAAGTTTACTCAGTGCTCTCTTTGTAGACAGTTCGTTGACAGTATTGTGGACTAACGAGATGACATTGCCCAGAGTTCACCAGCGGTCTGCTTACAATAAAAAATGTGGGGTCCAAACCAACTCCCTACAACACCCTAAACTTCGGTGATGTAAAGTGAATAGAGGCCGGCCGTATCATTGAGCCGATTCAGCATGGACTGCATGCCTTCTGCAGAAGAACCAAGTAGAACAATGTCGTCCGTATACTAACTATCAATCTGGTAGAAGCTCTACTTCGAAATCACCGAGAGGGACAGATCAGATACCAATGTCGTACACCAAGATAGCTGCTCGCACATACATTTGCTCCATTCACAGCTGGTAAGAACAGACTGCGGAGAACTGACTCAATTCAGTGGGAACCCTCTGCCATGGAAGAATTCCCAGACAGCGTTTAAGACATTGGAGTTGGTAGCCACCTTTGTCGTTGGATGAAAAGAAGAATGCCGATGCTCTACTGTCTATCATAAGGTAAAGACATGACCAACACATTCAGGATCTGATCGATAACCTGCATGTTCTTTTGTTGTCTAATTCACTATGTGTTCCCGAAGCTGTCACATTATGAGACCAGTGAAAACCTTGGATGCCACAGAACCATGGCAAAAGCTTCTGTGTTTAAGGTAGGAACGAGTGCTAATAAGCTTCAGCAGTGGAGCACCTCTTCACTCTCCCATACGGAACGGAAGGTTGTGGCCAGTTCTATCAACGGCCTCTCACCGCAATACTCCAAAAAACGTTAGGGGAAAACGATCCATATCTGGGGTCTCAGGATGCTTTTCTATTGGAAGAACAAAACATGAGCTCCGACGGACGACCGTCTGCAGTGTCATAAATAATCACATGATTTCTACCACTGACAGCCGAGTGAGCTGGTTAAGACCAGTCGAGCCAATTCTCAAAGTACTCAGCTCATCTACCATGTCGCCACCACAAATTATGAGCCATCTTCTTCACTTATAGTCTTAATAACAAATTGCTGATAGTCAGTGCAACAGAGTCCGGGAATACAGCACCAGGTTATACATCGGTGAAAATACTCTCTCTACCTTTCTGGCTTGCTTCACGGTTGCTACGACGACTCCCTGTAGGTTCGCATTGCATTTCACCCAGGTGTTTGTCTTATTCGGAATCTTGGAGCAGCAATAAATATCTGTTCAAAAGTTCTGCCGAATCAGTGGATATCCCCTTCTGTGAGTGCATGACCCCCTGAGTAAAAGACAAAACAAGGCGGGTATGTACAATGGCATGGTACTGTAGCGAAAAAGACGTCCAGTAACGCACAATATTTATTGTCCAACACGCTGGTTACCATGCTACACGCGCGCTCGCGTTTATGAGTCATCAATCCCGACCACAACATATCAGAGTCTCGCTCACACGTCGTACTCACTTCGACTCGGTTTTCGTGTGTGTCCGACGCCTCTTGTCAAGGCGTTTTTCACCTGCTGTTCCTCATCCGTTGAGCCGATCTCGTTGGGCGACGGCTCGTCCGATCGCTCGTGTTGCCCGCAATCCACCCACTATGACCTCTGGCCGTATTCTACGACCACATCGAGATATCCCCTCAGATGTTAGACTAATCGTGCCCTCGATCTGGTTATTCATCCTATTTCGCTTGCCGTGCCTCGTCCGTTGGTCCGATCCAGTTGAGCGATGGCTCATCCGGTCGCCCATGTTGTCTCCGACCCTCTTGCTGTTGGCTTTTAGACGTACCTGGCAGTATCGTTGATGTATTCCGTTGAGAATCGAAGCACCTGCACCTCCGGCTTCATTATCCACCACAGTATGAGTCAACGTGGTCACTCCAAAATGGTCGAAAGTATCTAACGGAATGGCTCCGCTGATAGCAATATGATGAAGTTATCTCCATGACTGAGCTGAACAAAACGGCCTACACATGACGCAGTTCTGACGTTTGCGCTGAAGTTCGCAACTAGATAAATGAATCGCCCGAGATCCGCGTAATTGCAGTAGCTGGTCGTATCAGTGTACGTAGACACAGCTTGCCTAGAGCCTTCAGCAAACATCCGCAAACCTGGCCGCTAAAGTGAATTTCATTATCATCTGCACTAACCTATGGCACGAGATAATAACTAGAAGGTTTACGACGTACCTAACTTGTGAGAGTAGCAGTCGGTGAACCTGTGAAATTCAGCCATGATCATACTCAATAAAGCTAATGTATACTACTCGCATGTGATTAGAATGCGATAGTTAGTGTGGTTGTGTGTCTTCAAGTCACACGGGACGTATACCAAGAAACTTATTTTGCCCACTCAGACTGCGCCTTATGAATATTCCTGAAGCAAAAAGAGTAGTGTTATCACACTCCTCATCAAGTGACTGTCATTAAAACGTTCATTTCGGAGTGATTTTGGCATCGGCCCGACAGAAATGCTGACCGAAATCTTCATGATAAAACAATTCTATCACTCAAAACAACTTTGGCTTCAACGAATAGAACTGTTTTCGATTAATTCTTATCTTAAGCTGGTACAATTGTGTATCAAATCAACTAACAATAAAAGAAGTTATTGGTTGAAAACGGTACGAGGGTAAGGCGAATGAAGTAGAACACCAACACGAATTTGTTGTAGTTATGCTCACATGGGAGGTATGTTTTGGGAAATCAGTGTTAATTTAGGTGAGCTGGGGGGTGGGTGGGATCAAATTGCCTCATGAACTGAGTGTACGTGTTTGACCACGGTAATCCCAAGGTGTGAACAACTGTTATTGAACACACAAATCCAGCTGACGTAATCGGATTGTGACCACTTCGGCTGTAGACAGTATGCGCCATTTGATATTTCGTAACGCGGCGGCCGGGGCACGGTAGACGACGTGAAGCGCCTCATCCATGTCTGTGTGTCTGTCACAGTCAAATGGGTGGATCAGAATGGATGAGCTGATGTTCTTTTTTTATTCCGGAGCGAAGCCACGCCGAGCACTGTTCACGAAATCCGGCCGATAAACGTCTATTGGCGCGACCACTATATGCAGAACCACAGAACCAGTCAAATGAATAAGGCAAAAATGAGGCAGTACTGTTAGGCATATTATAGTTCAGATCAACTAGCACCGTCCGTTTTGATTGCAACGTTACGACGGGACTTGCAGCATAATAGGTTTTGCTAATCGCATCAGTTGGTTGGCGCGTTAACAGCTCGGCTGCTAGGTCACCTTTGATCGGCAAAGTTATATAGATCTTTTTCCATTCAACTGTGTTTATTGTGGCTTGCGGTGGTCTTTCTTGCATGTTTATGATAATGAACTCCTCAGGACAGGTATTACTAGAAAGGATATCCTGTATAAGGCTTAGCTCCCATTCTGTCCTCTCTTTTTGCCATACATGTCAAGCAGCATACAATACCCCGTTTCAAACTAATGAGAACATAGCTGTGGAATTGTAGATACAGATCGCTCCAGGTTTTCTTTCTATATACACTCCACTTTAACGTTTCAACCGAAATGCGCGTTATTGATACTTTCAAAATTGACATGCGCTCATCAGTTTATTGTTCCAAGGTGAACACGATGTTTTTATGCGCCTTGTTGAAAACGGTCAAACGCTTTCGTGAATCTTCTGTTTTGTCCACGACGCAAAAACATCGTCTACATATCGCCGATAGCATCTGGCTGTTCTAGTAGTCTCGTCTGACTGGTTATTCTCGAGCATGCGCATAAAAATGTCTGCAGGTAACGGGCTTAACGGTGAGCCTTTAGCTACACCACCAATCTGGCAATAAAGCTCACCACTGAATTGAAACAGTCACAGGTAGACACACGTTAATCCGGCGACTTTCGATCTAATCGCATAGAAGTTGTATTGTTTTCACCAAGGGGACATTGGTAAATAGGGACGAAACATCTAGAGGTAGCAATCTTTTGTCCGACACATCAAGGGTAGAGATAGAATCAACACCTTCAAACGTGTGTCTCAAACTGTATTTATTAACCACTCTCTTAACGGGCTCCAGAATCTCCACACGCCACTGCGCAACAGCATGATGGGGCGAATGACAGACGTAAAGTGTGGACCTAAGCGTTACTTCGTCTTTAGGTTTCTTTGACAGTCCGTACAGCCACGGGATACGAATTCCTGTTGGACGGATGCGCTCGAATACGTGTGCATTAATGGCGTCAGCCTGTTTCAACAGTCGTAAAATCCTCGAGAACCGTCTTTCAATTGTCACTGTCTTATCATTCCCGGATTTCTCTTCCTGAACTTTTGTCTTATCGGACATAACACTCATCATTTTTGAAACTTAATCACCCGCATTCATTCAGATACCAAGGCCATCGCAAGAAAAACAGAAAATTTTTCACGGAGAAGACTCACCGATAGCGTCAACATAATGATTACATTAGTGCAAGTAAACAGTCCTGTATGTCAAAGAACAGATGGCCTGCGCTTCTGTGATTTCGTAGGGATGCGTTTGTAACACGTTTGCGGTAGCCTTACGATTTAGACTGGAAACCAACATTCCGAGAATTAACACAACTCTAATCACACTCGTCGACCTATTAGCATTTATTTTTTGTTACTAACGAGTAGTGTAATGTGTGCAGTAATTTTTAGGAAATCCCACTCTCAGATATCCGGAATTCGGCTGGATTCGAGTCGGCGACAGAAACAGCATACGACAACACGTCAACTAATCCGTCAACTGAACTATGAAGACAAACGAAAAACTCAGCAAATCTATTTTATTACTTAGTTACCCACCCAGCTAGCGGCGTTGTATGGCAAACACCAAGTGTTCTAACAGACTGAGGAACAAAGCAGACTTTCTCAATTAATTCACACTGAAAACTGCCAAAGCAAGTTAGCTTAGCACGTAGGGCAATTACTGCGTCTGGAAATGCCGTTTTTGTCACTGGAAGGGTAGACTAGGGACTGAACACTGTGATATAGTTGGCTGACTTGCTCGATCAGTAACCTACAACTGTGCTAAGGTCAACTGGTAGAACATCTGTTGACACGTGATATATAACAATGAAGTGTGGAGAACACAGTTGGTATTCTGAGATCTATGTCGTTGGTAATAAATATACCATTTGGTCAGGAATCGAATATTTATTAGAAGTTGATTTATTCCTGCTCACTGAAACAATACTTGGTCTTGTCGGAACATTTACTGACGACACAAAATTATGAGCACTACTAGGGATTCGTCGTACACTTGGTTAACTCTCATTAAGCATATGAAAAACATTGTAACTGTTTATAAGTGTACTAGTGCAGTCCTTCACGTGTGTTTAAATTTTATGATCCCGAACCTTAAACTAAGTCTAGTATGACTGTTGGTAACTTCTAGTATGTCATCTCCGTTGTCTAGCCGGGTGTCAATTAATCACGAATTTGGCTCTGGCGTTCAACAGAACCGGTGAAAATGGTGTTCACCACTACCTTCAGACCCGTCCGCAAAATCAACTCCATTCAGAACCTTAGGAGTGTCCACAGAGTCACCAGTTTTGCCAGCTGAAAAAGATGACGACCAGTCCATCTTTATTCTCTAAAGTCCTTGGAATGTTGTAAGCATTCCTTTTCTTGAACGCTTCTGTTCACTGTATCCCCATCGTTAAATTCCGGTCGTGTCAGCAGTTGTTGAAACCGAAGAATGAAAGTTGTAAAAGGCTTGCTTATTAAGTGGACCGAAACAGTTAACGTTTGCTTTAGTGACGCAGGAAATATAACTAGTCAATTGCATATAATTGTAGCTTTGTAACGATTGAGGTAACAATGCCAATTTTTGTGTGTAAAACAACGGTTCTTGCTTAATTGGTTTTCCGAGTACCTGACCTTTTTTGCTAATTTGGTGAGGTGGTCAAGGTGGTATGCCGTTCTGATCTAGCGGTCTTCACTTACCAAGAATTCGGTTCATGCAGGTTCAAGCGCGTTAGGTTGGCCAAGAGGGAGCAGTTAAACATAAGGCAGATGCGCTGGTTGTGGATGATGCCATTTAGTTCTTTTTGGTTCTGCTTGATGGTTATCCCTGCCTGGCATGGTTTTATTTGTGTGATTTACTTGTATCTGCAAAGCTATTGTCCTCACGTGGACGTGTTGAATTTGAGACAGTGTGGCTGTCGATCATGCGCACAGCTGCAGCAGTTTCGCTATTCGTGATAGTCAGTGTTGCCGCTTCTGTGTTTATCGTTGCGATAAGGCTTCTGGACTAAAGGCTTTGGCTTTCGCTCTCATTTCTAGGTCTGGGCGTCCAAGAAGTATCTAGAGTTCATCCACACCGTGATTATACAACATAAGCCACAGGCCCTGACAGCATAAACCATGTCGCCGTATCTGCTGTTTGCGGGAGAGTGAATAGACGAAACTATGCTACTGCCAAAACCTCTCTCTCAGTCCCGCCCTCCCTCAATGACCCCTTCAACATTAATCTTAGAACGGACAATTCTCACGCAAATTTTAGTAACACGAAGACTAACCTGAGACACGCCCGGGGTCACAAGACGTTCTCCGATGTGACCTGGGGTGTTCGCATGCTACCGGAATGACGCTATACCCGAGGACGGTCACAGCGCCAAATCGTACTGATCGTGGTGGAACCGAGCCGCTTTGGCAAGGCTTACTGATCGAGAAGCGGTGCTGGGTACACCTTTTGCTGGACAACTTATCTGACAGACGGTATTCGGAAGCATGGTGTCTGTTTCGCAGTGGCTAATCGTATCAATGTTTTAATGATAAGTGAACCACACGGCATCAGCCCTCAAATCTTGTCTGTGCGCCTGTGACTTGGTCCGGGTAAGTTCGTCACAAAACCTGGTGCTCACGGTCCAACTTTGCGTGACACTGTTGATACAGCGGACCATCACAATCCGGTCGGCACCGGTGAGTGACCGATTGCTTGGCCTGGGTGACTTCAGTTTGCGAGCTTGGCGTGACTCAGCAGCCTGGCCGACAATCCTTGGATCCTACATTATTGGTTCAGCCAACGATGATGATCATCTGCTCCATCTATCTGCTACTCACGAGTTAGCTATCCCGGTTTCAGGTGCATGCAAGCGAACTCACGAAAGGGTCATCATCATTTGCTTGGTTACTTGATCGTGCGGGGGCGAGACAGTTGTGAAATGCGAATCACTCGCTTGATACGCGTACTAGATACAGCAAGGATCAAAAGCTAGTCAGGACCACAGTGTTTATTCATGTCTGCTAGGCTGTTTATTATAGAAGTTGGACGTTAAACCAGTGGAGAGCTCCGAGAAGAGTACTGCTTTTCAACTGGCGGTTGCTCCTAGTCCACTGCACCTCCTGAGCCTATTGCACTAGAGGGCATGTGGCAACACCTTAAACGAACAAATCACGACAGCAGACAGCAAGACCATAAGTGTCTTGCTCCAGAAACGGCCGGACTAGTTGGGAGACAACAGCGTGGCTACCTCCAACTTAGTACGAGAGAAGAATGCATTGTTTGCGGCTTCCACAATGGATCCGGAAAGCGAATTGAAGAGAGGGACATTCCAGGGTATTCACTGGCCGAACGTCTTTTTGGAATCGAGGAAGACTTGTGGAGGAAACAATGTCAGCGGACGCAGGGTTGTGTTGATCGCAGATAACACAAGGAGTTCTACGATGTGCATAAGAAAATTTTTGGTTCTTCCGTTCAGTTTTTCAAAACAAAGGTTGACGTGGACACCGACCCTTTGTGCACCCAGCCAGAAGACATCATGGAAACCTGGTGTGGACACTTTGATAGCCTAATAAACTTCTACCACTAACTGAGTGACTGTGAACAGCCTGCCGCAACAAGCTATCAAAGTTCCATTTGCTTTCATCCCGGATTTGACAGAGGATCAGAAAGCGACTAAACAACTGCACGGTGGAAAGGCTGCGGGCAAGGATGGATTGCCAGCTGAAACACTGGAGAATGACGCATCGGTGTTGCAGTGTGTTTTGATATAGCTGGTTTGCTTCATCTGGGAGCAGAAAAATTACCACAAGGTTTTGAGCATGCTCATAATGTACCTTTGGTTAAAGTTAAGGGTAGCAAGTAATACCTCGATAGTTCTCTGGGCTGTAGTCTGCTGAGCCGCGCAGATAAGATGCTTGTAAGAATCCTCCTGAACTGGTCGAATGCGAACGTTTCGGAGGTCAATGTTCCTGAGAAACAGTGTAGATTCAAGGCGAGTCGCAGTACGATCGACCTGGTGTTTGCTGTCCGACAGCTACAATGTGCCGAAAATGCAACCAGTACCTGTATGTCCTCTTCGTGTACTTCGTCAAAGCCATTTGAATCCGTGAGCCGTGAAACACTGTGAACGGCGCTTCGTAAGTTTGGATGTCCAGGCAAATTATACAAATCGATTAGTGTGCTGCATATGGACATTAAAGCGAAGGCTTGAAGCAGGAATGTATTCAATCCCCCAGCCCTATTCAGTCTATATTTGACTATCGTGTTAACAGCTGCTCCTCATGACTCGGCGGCGGACGGCTCTGAATTTGAGTGCCGAGCAGATGATCGCCAATCAAATCAACATTTCGGCGCTCTAACTAGACTACGTACATAAATAGTACACATGCTTCTTTCTGCAGATGGTAGTGTTATTTGGATAGAACAAAGGATAATTCAAGACCGTCGGATTATTGATGACCGTATTCTAAAACAGCTGCTATACGTTCAGATGAAATTAGGCAAAAGAAATCCAAGCGACCAAAAACGGAGATGCCAGAACGTTATCCATGTAAGCCATCCACGTTGCAGCACTCAATTCGGATGTTGGGATGACATGTCATTGATATGGATAGACGTTCCCGAGTTCAGTACTTAGCAATTGGTGGGACTTGAACGGACGCGCGGAGTACGAACTAGAACTATCGGTGCCATAGATCATGCTGATGTGGTTATATGGCACTGTAGTGTGTGCTACTGTGAACGCGCTGGCCGCCTCTGACTAATGAGCTGCCAGAACGCTCACTGTACCACATCGGCCAGGAGACAGCGAGTACGTTAAGGCCATCTAGGTCATGCCATTTGTATGCAGTTTATTTTGTTAACGTCAACCAATATCTATAGTCTTTTGGAACTCACCCGCTTCCATTTTCAGGAATCTGGATATCTGTGGCCTTCTACCTTTCCTTTTCTCCAACTTTGTTGGTGTGTGGTATGATGAATGGGTTTCTGTCCCCCCCAGTCCAATCTTGCATTTTGCTTCCGCTCCGTATTTTTTCTGGAGTGTACCAACGTGTACTCCCATACTGGAATGCCTATTATATTATGTTTTTAATATTCCTCTCTCCAGTGAACACCTTACTATTGCGGTCTCCTTCTGTTCACCTACCAAGAGATAGAGGTTTCAGTTTCGTGCTAGCTTATTAGTATTATTACTGGTTAACCAGCATTGGCCGGCTGAGAAAGAAGACCTAACTCACATGCCTTCTGGTTTTACTCCTTTGGGTTTACATCAGATACGTGGTGTGTGAGTGCAACTACAAGCGATTCAGCCACTGGATACCTATTTGGCGTAAACCTGGTTGAAACTGAATCGGGGGACTTCACTCAGAGACTTGTGATTTTCAAACGGTTTGCCGGAAGGATAGGTCAGTATGAGAGGGCAACGCATCTCTAATAGGCAAAAACAGAGAAGGACTTTAACAGTAAGACCCATTTGAAGCATTCTTTTCCCGTCAAAAATTTGAATAAAGAAGACAGTAGGCTAATATTGCACGATTTGTGTCAGGACAAATTTCGCAGCATCTTTACGAGTGCATATCACAGACCATTTATATGTCAGTATGAGAAAGCGAACAAGATACCAGAGAAAGCTAATTATCAGAATGCACAATCACTGTCACTACCAAGGTAGCGACAACCCTACAAACAGTTGTTTCTGAACACACAACACGGGTTTGAACTTTCGGATTGCAATCACTTCGGCATAGCGCACTGTTTGCCTGTGTGATATTGAGTAGATAACGTGAAATGTGGTTGTGGGATCACAATGGTTTTGCGTCATTAGAATATGACAAGCAATAGACGATGCAGGCTCCTTGTTTCTATGTTCAGCTGTGACGTCATGTGTTTGCGTAATCTGTTTCTTGACCCACTTCGGGATGTGCTCCGTGACCCCGGTTCTCAACCGGCGCTCAGTCCTGCATATGTAGGATGCTCTGCATCTACATCGATATTCATAGATAAGGTTGGACTTGGCTGACTCAGGTACCGGTTGTTTCACACAGGGTGTCGGAATCCGGAATGTTCTGAGCAGAATCATTGGAACCACTGCATTGTATGTTCTCGCGATAGAACTAATCAGACGACGGTGAATAAGTTGGCATACATCATCACCCTTGAAAGAAAGACGAAGAAATACAGGCTTTTCGGACACTGTGTTGGGTCAAATTTCTATGTGCGATGAGAAGAATATCATTGACAGAGCTTAAGTGATCAGATGAATTCTTTGCACCCAAACATACGTTTCAGTATTGGAGGCGCGAATCAAAACAGCCTACCATTTCTAGATATAAGCACCAGGAGAAATGGAGATGGCTCGATTCAACGAAGCGTCCATCGCAAGAGCACTTGGACAAGTTAGTGAAGTGAGGAGATACAGTCGCACCATACTACTCACACCACTACTCAGTTGCAGCATGGATCGAGATGATCGCGTGATAAATACGGCAGAGATTCGGGATGGATCGTTGGGGGGCAGAATGAGATATAAGGGCTTTCGCTACATGACGGAACTGATATATGGTGTCTAAAGCGACTGGAGTATCCTCAGAAGAGTATGATGTGCAAATGAGTGCTTCCGTTTCTAGTCGTGCTCATACGCTTAAGTAGTGTGTTGGTTTCTCCAATGGAGTAACCTCTGTGTCATCTGCCTTCTCGGCTCACAACAATTGGTGCCGTAACCAGGATCCGAGGATGAAGATCCCTTGGCCGCAGCCGCTTGAAGATGTGGGGATGTTCGGAGTTTCCTGGAGGACTTCGAGGATGTGGCGGAGGCGGTCGGAGTGAAGGCGGACCGGGCGAAGCTGGCGGCCCTGCGGATGCTGCTCAAGGGCAGGGCGAAGGCGATGTTGAATGCGGCGCGAAGGGGCCCTGCAAAGCTGGAGTGGGCCGCCGCGAAAGAGGCGCTGATCGCCGGGTTCGACAGCCCCGCCGACTGCCAGGAGGCAATGAGGCGGTTCAAGGGCGCCCGGCTTGGACCAGGAGGCGATGCTCTGGTCTACGCCATGTCCCTGCGGGCAGCATTGTCAAGAGCCCTGCCGCATTTGTACCAGGACTCAGAACAACGACTGCTGACGGCACAGTTCTTGGACGGAAACACTCATTTGCACATCATACTCTTCTGAGGGTGCTCCAGTCGCTTTAGACATCATGTATCAGTTCCGTCATGTAGCGAAAGCTCTTATATATCTCATTCTGCCCCCCAACGATCCACCCCGTATCTCTGCCGTATTTATCACGCGATCATCTCTATCCATGCTGCTACTGAGTAGTGGTGTGAGTGGTATGGTGCGACCGTATCTCCTCACTACATCAGTACCTGCATTTTGAAAGCTTTGTTTCTCGATCCTACAAAACGAGGTTTGGTGCATACTTTGTTTGATCGGGTCAGACGTATCTGCACTGAAGATACTGTCCAAGAAGAGATGGCCCTGGTAGAAACCACCCTACAACTAAACGGTTAACCTAAACCGTTAATTGCAAGATTTGAACAGCCCATCGACATAGAAATTTGACTCAACACAGTGTCCGAAAAGCCGGTATTTCTTCGTCTTCCTTTCAAGGGTGATGATGTAAGCCAAATTACTTACCGTCGTCCGGAGTTGGTTCAGTACAGGATTACACATGACTCCAATTTATGTACTATTGGAAGAAGACATAAGGTGACGTTTGATCTAACCCCGGATAAAACCTTCGCAGCAACAGAAAGGTTGGAAGCTACCACGACCCAATTTTCTGGAAAAGGGATCAGATGCGTGAACAAAACGCGGGAGTCACTCTTAGGTACGAACAAAAATATGCAAATATACTAATATGTACAGTTGTGAGTGACTTGATTCACTTGCTTCCGAAGTACTTACCTTCTCATAGTTGACGTTCTACTGTGGGCATTTTGATGAACTGGCACTTAGATGGGACGAAAGCATTCGCCTTTACACTCATCGCAATGTCGCGTGTCACGCGACTGAATCTTCAGACGCCTGTCCGGATCGTATTTATCCAGATGGTCCGGTTCAAGGTTAAGCCATTCAAAGATCTGAAGTCGATATTACAACGCGAATGACTTATTTGGATGACGTTCCGGCACCTCAGCTTCAAACTCTTAGGCATTTGCTTAACTATTTTAGTTGACCGTAAAATAACTGTTTTGGAACCCGTTTGCCACTCGTCCTATGGACGTGTCCTAACCAACAAAGCCCACTGAGTACCAAAATGGCTTTAGTCCCTCTGTGTCCACTTACCGAAGTACTGCAGGTTTTGGAGTATTATTCGACCGCGGAATTCCCACGATACGTCTTCGGTATTGCAGATTGGGGCGATCAAGTTTCTACACATTTAGTTGATATATCAGTCAAATTTCGTCACTTACGGCGGAGTGAATCGCATTGGTGAGCGAGAGACACGCGGCTTTGTTTTCATAATAAGACTGCGGTTCTTAGAGTTAAGTCTTTAAAGATGTTTCCAGGCAACGATAGCGTTCATCACACAACTTCACAACTAGCGATCCACAGACAGATCCTTTGATAGATTGTCACCTAAGTAGCAAAAATGTGTGCAACTATAGGTATTGTGTCAAATAAAACGTCTTTCAGCTGTAGGCACATCAACTTAATCCAGGAAAGACTGAAAGAAAGAGAATGTCTTACCTTTGTTGGTATACCAGCCAAATTTGGATGCGGCGGCTGCAAAAGCCGCAGAAGGTCACTGAATTCCTCTTCACTCGCACATCTCGGTGCTTTGTTGATGGGCATTATTTTCATCTAGTTACGAAACCAAACTTACTTTCGAACAAGCTCTAAGTTAAATTCCTTGATCGAATTTGGTTTGAACTTCATACTGTGGGAACTGACTGTGCGAAACTCCTGAGGAGGATATTATTGCGCACTAATGGCCACCTTTGAGTTTATTGTGTAATCAGATTAATTTCTTTAAGAGTAACGTAGTATTATTTCTTTCTAAAAGAAGCTGCGAAAAGTGCAGACTTCCCGGCTGAAGAAATTTCAACCTTAAACGTAGCTCGTATTTAAGAATATTATTGCCGTGCGAGTTCCTCGTAGAGTGGGCTGATGCATCCTAAATTATTTCGTGGATTTCAGTCTCATTTTCAGTTCAAGTCATCCGTATAATTTATGATTTAATCCGACTGACGACTGCAACATGATGCAAACTTATTTTAGGCAACCTATTGCATTGTAGCGTTTTGTACACTATTTTCTATTTCATATTTTTTATTGTTATTCATGCCTTTCAATCTTCTTCATGATGTTTGAACGAGGTTAATCGATACACAGAGTAATCACTAATTCAAATATTACACTTCCGAGTTCGCGAGTTCTGCGTTCTGTTCGCGTTCAGGGTCGGTGGCGTACAAATCTTTGGAAGAGTGAGAATCCAGCGGAATCAGCCGTTCAGTTCGGCAAATTTATTTACTCATTTATCTATCGTTGGAATTATCTCGGTCATGACATCAAGACTATCTGGGGGACACACGACAAGTAGTAGCAGTGAGAATCCTCATTTGGTGTAGTGGAACGCTAAACCAACGTGCCTCCACGAACTATTGTGGGTTATTTGTTTTCCTTTTCATCAGATTTCGACTGCCTATTCACACCTGAGTTTCCATATACTGTTTAGATCCACTACAGCACGTTCGGTCTCGGGCCGACTTTTGCTTAATTTTTTAAAGTGCAGCTCCTACGAACAGGTGGACTGTCTAGTAGTCTAACAACGGTCGCTTTGGTCAGCTACAAACATTTACATATCCAACTTCTTTTATCCTCTAAATGTTTGCTGCTGAAACACGATACACTGTCCTTAACACTCAAACACTGAAGTGGTCAAAGTGAGCTAATCTTCAACACAGAGTGAACAACGTTGTCCAATTGTTCCGAATGCGTTCAGTCAAATAGTGTATCGGCATTCCATGAAAAACGATCACACAATTCATGCGCCACTAGATTCTACAAACTTCACACTCGAGAATAGTAGGTTTAATCGAGACGGCTCCAATCACGGTGACTTGGTTTTGGTGTGCTTTTTTGTTCGTAGGAGGTGCTGATGATCGTGAGGACGGTTTCTGGTACTGTGCCACTCATACGTGGTCCAGCGATCACGGGGTGCTAAATGGTCCGTCTTAATTCGTTTGTTTGGCAAAAGCAATTTTACTTAACTAGCAACCTGGTTCAATTATGAACCACAAACGCAGCTAGTGATGATAGTATTTAACAGGGGTCGCACAGAAACAAACAACGTTGTAAGCGTAAGGTCGTTTAATGTGTTGACAGCTTCCCACAGTGCTCACAGACAGGCTCTGATAGATATGAGATTGAATGATGACATATATTGTAGTCGTGCTTTCCCTTGCGCATTTAACACGGATTCATGGTGTACCTCTGCAACGTGTTTTGCTTTTGTCTAATGGTGTGTTGACCACAAACAAACAATGTTTGGCCTAATGTCGGCATATTCGCCGAAGGAAAAAATAGAATTACGAGAAACTGTACAATAAACATCAATAGGAAAATGGCGCTGTTTTAAATAACACGTTTAATACAACAAGGCGCACATGTCCGATACAAAATGATTGGACTATATTGTACGCTGTCCTTGGTTGCGACAGTCAACGGCGGTAAACGGAATTCGACAACACGATTTGATAATAAAAGATAAATGGTTTTAATTGTTGAAACAACACTAGGGGATTGCTGGAGAAGCTCTTCAGCGTTCGAAGCAATACTGTTATCGAGAAACGTATGTTTTAACTTTCACTTAACAACTTTCTATTCAGTTTGAAAAAAGAATGTCTTGGGGAACGAATACAAAGGTGACGTGTTCCGTTCCCGGACATCTGAACGATTTTCGCGTTTGATGTGCTAATGATGATCTGAAACATCTGTTTCTACTTTCCAGTACCCTAAACTTGCTTCGTGCGTTGTTTCCAGATTCTTGCAAGTAGAGTAACAAAGATACTCTATAATCTAACATAGCGAGTTGTCTGCAGTTACGGTGAAAAATTAGTGTCTCATGTATTCCGGAAAATTCACTTCAAGTTCTTCATCTAGTGCTGATATCCAAGTTGCTTTATCTTCTGATTTAATTCGAATATCTGCGTACGCTTAGTGAAAACTTACAGCCGCCTACTTGGTTTGAAAACTTACGGAATCACTTAGAAAAGATTTCTGGCACTCTTAAAAATAGCTAAGTAAAATATTTCGTGAACGAACGTATCTCTCAGAAGTACCTATCTATAAGCGAACGCTATCGAGTTCCCAAGGAATTCGTGATGTGTTAAGTTGTAATCGAGTTGGAGTCCACAGGGAAGTTCTGGAAGTATAGTAACCTCGAAGCAACTAGTGAATAGTCCGAAATTTTTCACGGGACAACGTGCAAAGCTTCCATGGGAGATTCAACCTAATAACACATCTTGAACAAAAGTCGGATTTGTTGTTAAATGCAAGTTTGGTATTTGTTTGACTGTATCAGCGGGAGTTTGTATAACTTTCAAGCCTTCATGTGAGGCGATTCCACGACTGAGCGATCTAAAAAGATTCACAAATTGATGTAGTCACTAGAAGCAGTCTTACAATGGCAGGTCAGATGAAAATCTATAATCAGTATATGCACCGATCTAATACTTCACTCTAAAAAACATGAATGAGCTGTGTGGCATGTTAGAAGATAGTTATTTAGTTTCTTCAGTTCAATACTCTGTTCACAAAAATGCAGTTAGATAGAGCATCAAACATTATCCTTCACTTGACAGTAGCTGGGATCATAATAGTTCACACTTCACTCAGTATTGAGAACCATGTTCTAAACCTTGAGTATAAACCTGCAAGGTGTCCCGTTATTGTTATCTCTCTGTGATCGATTTTATCTGTTATTTATATTCAAGGGTGAACTGTCTTCTGAATGCAGCACAAGATATTTCGTTCGACTAGTCATTTGTGACGGCGTGGGGATAATCCTTTGGAATAAAAAACAGAAAAGCCATCGGATGTGTTAAGTATTTTGTCCCCAAATGTTTCGTTGGCATCTGATCTTAAGAAAGATGAGACTTGCTTTTATTCATGACGCTAGCAAACGACGGCAAGATGGCTGCTGAAAAGATCAACTTACCATAGCCTCATTCGAGCTGCACACTAGTGGATTTACAAGAGGCTTCCGCAACCCGCTGTAGAGCTCTTTAATTCTTTATGTATCTCTCAGAGCCACAACCTGAGTTCTATACGGCATCCTATCTATATAACTTTGCAGTCAGTTTGGGATACGTTGAACTTTTACGAGTACATATTGTTTGTGCAAGTCACCACAACAAAACAACAACAGAACTGCGAGAAATATCTGTTTTGAAGAAAGCCTGAAATGCGAGAAAGCAACATGTTGCTTTTAAGTCGCCTCTGAAATAAGCCGTGAATAGAACGTTTATTGCCACCGTATTACGTTCATTAATTCGTGCCAAGTCACTGGAACTCCCTCGTATGAAGAATGTATTAGTCAAGCAGTCATTCCGATCACATGTTTTAAGTGTGTGTGGTATGGTTGTTTGATCTAACGGTTTTAGTGACTTTTCGAAAAAAATGTAACCAACGCTGCCGCAGTGTTCTGTTCACTCAGGTCACTTCGCTAGCATATTGTATCATATTAAAGATATTGACTTCCTTAGATGTCCCAATTGATATTAGCTACTTTCGGTTGGCCGGACTCTCGAACCCTCCTCTCCTACTTTGGTAGAAATTATTCGGCGAGACGACGGACGAAGGAGTGGATTAGGTTGACTCCAGGCAACCACAACTCTGGCCTTGTATTTCGGACTTTGATCACCGCGGTTGCACACGTAATCCTCCCCTATACATGCATGATTTTTGCTAACCTACCTTGGGTTCCAAGGTCCTCCTGTTATCGTTCACTGTTAGCATTTCCTCTATGAATGGCCACTTCAGTATTTCATTTTAGTGCTGTAACTTGATGTACGCTAGGAGAAACGAACTTCGGAACAGGATGTCAGCAAACATTGTGAAGTATGCAACTTGATATCTATCCTGTCTGAGACCTCCAAACCAGGAAACGGAGTATAATTTACTTGAGAAGATTAGATTTATACCTCAACAGACCTGAAACGGTGATTAGTTCCATATTCACTTAAATTTAAAATAAAAGGCGGCAAACGGGTTCATGGTACACACCACGCTTTAACAAAAGAGAACTGATCTGATTGATTAAACAATGTAGGTTCCAAAGGCTTCCTTTGCAAAAACTGCACATTGGACTTGACTACCAACGGAGATAAGATGATTATTAGAACATTAATAGTGCGTTCTCCAAATTTTGCTGGGAACCTGCATCTTGCTTTGTCAAAAAAATAGGCATGAAGTGGCTACTGTTATGTTTGTTTTCAGTTGAGAACTGCTCAGAAAGGATCCATAAAAACAAGTCGACCGTGACATCACACCTTCAACATAGATTGGCGCTGTGCTGATAGTGTTGATGGCCGGCCCGTGATGTACACTTTAAGAAGTGTTTACTTGAAATTGACGACCACGATTCTGGAGAATCCCAGGGTTAGGGTCACTCGAAATGTTGATGTGTTGGTAAAGTGTATGTAATAATGTGTGCTCAGAAGGATATGAAAATGACTGACCCGAACGAACAAACAGAATGACTAGGTTCTGCGGTCAGATTTTCAACACACACTACTACATATTCTTTCATCTCTCCGGGCAAATAACATGGATTAATACGGTAGTATGTTCAAAGTGTTGTGCCATTCGAATGGGAGGCTAATGTGTACATTTGTCTCCTCGCAACTGGTGAAGTTGGGCGTCAGACCACGTTGGCGATATGGAACCGCATTAATGATGAGTACTTTGCGAAAAATAAACTGCATTCTGACGTGAATTTTCATAGACGGTTAAACACGATCACCATGATTTTATGTTGAACGGATGAATCACGGAGGTGTACATAGCAGAGTTTGGGCCGTCAAGGTTAACAGCTTGCATGGGTTAAACTTTGAAAATTATTCTGTCACCGAGGAGACTTTATTTTCGATAGGGTTTATATGGTTGTTCACTGTCTAGCATTAATTTTGCCGCCCAGAGCATTCGAATAGTAAAGTGACCTTGTTTCGCCTTTTACACTGGTAAAAGCCACTGCAACATGTCGGCGCTCAGTTTCAAGTGAACAATGTTCACCCAAGAATTTTACGGTAATCACTTTAGAACAGTTTATTCATGATAAACTAACTTTTTGAAGTCAACGATTGGTCTGCACAGCTTGCTTATCCCTCCAATCTTCGGAATGGCTGGAATAAGCGGGCTGATAGCCAGCAGGCACGGAGTTGCAGACGCGCTTGCTATCGTTAACGCCAGCCATCCGACAAACGCTATCTAAAACTTCATATATCGTTGAAAATCTGTCACCCTGATTTCTGCTGTTTGTCTTAAAGAATGTCATATATCCCAATTATCTGCACAGCGGACCTGCCGGTGCACAGTTTAGTTGTTTCTGCCTTTTGCGATTCAAAAGTTCATTTCCACCAGTTTGTTTGCATTCGAACATTCTTTGGTGTATCTACTAAGTGCCAGCAGGTATCGTATGTTGCATCCGTCAAATTACATAATGTATCTAGTCGGATTGTGACGATTCACTAATGCCAAATTGAACTGATGACCCTTGAATTTTCATAGTCAGGTTATTGGACACAATTCACTCAGTTTATTTAAAGCTCAACAACCTAATCTCTTCAGCTGTTATTCTTACCTCACCAGGTACAATTGTGGCACTGTCTGGTCTTCTGTTAGAGAATTACATCGACTATCCTATTGGATTCTCCCAACTATCCGATAATCGTGATTAGTTCATCAGACTGGGACCAAGGATCCCATCGAATTAACTCCTTCTTCTGAGGAATATCGACAAATTTGATTATATACTTAGGACGACAGTTGATATTGAGAAAATTGATAGGCAGCCAAGAATAACGTTATTGAACTAAGCTGAATGTCTACTGTTTTCAATTATTTGGCCAAGGTTAGAAGGTGAGAAAGTTAAACCACAATAATTTACAGTGTTTCTCTGCCACCAGTCGTGAAAGTAAAACAATAATGTAAAACAAGTGATTAAAACGTTCAAACTCATCCACAACTCGAATGAAGTAGACAGATTACATGCAAAGAATTGCTGCTCCTAAACAGCCTCAACACTTCTTATACACACTGTTAACGACCTTGTTTTGTAATGTTTACGTGAAGCTGGATTCCTGAACTTTGGATGTAGACACCCAAAAAATTCACATTTTTAACTAGTTCAATCTCATTGAACTTACAGTGATGATTTACATTCATTTTTACGAAAATTACATACTGTACACATTTTGATGGTTGTACGTTTTTCGTTTCTAGCAGGTAGAAAATGCAAAGATAAGTTCCCATTTATAGCGCGTTACTTGAGTTGACAAAACCCCTTTGGATGAGCAAAACTTTGCTTTGTTTTACAAGCGGAAACCTTACTGGATTCTAGTTAACCTTTTACCAAACCGAACAATTTATAATACATACAAATACCTTTTTTAAATGGCTAGTATTGATATGCATGGCACATTCACAGTGGTGAAGGAGATATTTTTAATTTCGCAATCCCTATTGCGAAGCATGGTATAGACCTTCTTCTCAATTCTGAGAACACGTTCTGTTAACATGACTACCATTTGTATAATGCCCATTCCAACTACCACTTAATCCGATAATTTTTCACGACTCATATTGCCATCTTATCCAACCACGGACAACCTATTTTGTACTAGCCAGCTTTCGGATTTGAATGCTTACTACCCGATTGTTTTGGAAGCTCAATAAATTAAACAGTAATCAAACAATCTTTTTTGACCCTAACGCGGATTTAGGATAAACTGGGAGATGGCAGAAAGGTTTAAATTCCTCTAATGAAAAATCAGCCAATTCAGTTTAATCAAACAGTTTTCAAAGGGAGCTATCTTATTTAGTTTTTCTGTACACTTTTAGGAAGTGTAACTGGAGTGCGATCGGATCAAGATTCTTGGAAAATTTGTTTATTCTATTGGATAAGAGTAGGAATGCGATCCAGTGTGATGTAAGCTAGCTTGTCTGATTGCTAATAATCTTTCAGTTTGTCAATTTTTACACATTTCTTACAAGAATCTAGCAAACTGGTTTTGGGGTATCTTTTACTGGACTTTTTAAGGGTAGAAGAAAAATAGAACCGACCAATTGGTATGGATTCGTTTTCAGAAGATTGATTTTCTTAACTAGTTGAATAAGTTATGTTGAGGTGATTCATGACAATTCTTGTGTGATCTAACATTCTGTTTTTGACCATCGATTCTTTCCGTTCTTTCATTTTATTTTACAGCCGACCATTTGAAAATCGTTGAAGTGTGCCACCGCAATAGACATTTCACTCATATCACTGTTCATTTCAACTTGCTCATTGATGACCGAGGGAATTTTCTTGAAAAGTTGATTTTTTTCAGTTTAAATTTATTTGGTTGAATTTGCTTGCTCACTATCTGCATGTGGATGTACATTCATTAAGTCAACTTACATAATTCACGTAGTGTTTTGTGTGACAGTTTAAAAAATGTGTAGAATCCAGTCGAGTTCACAGTTAGAACACGTACTGTGACCGATTAAGGAAACAACTACTGCCCGTGGATCTCATCATAAACAACTATAAATTATCATGCACTGGAACACATCAACATGTTTATATATTTATGTATATTGCATGACAACCACAGATTTTCAACATTAGAAAGTGTATGCGTCAGACTGCTAATTTAAGTAATGAAGGGTTCAAGTTGACGCAGAAATGAAAAACAGGCTGTATGTCAGTTGTCACATTATGATTTATCTGAAACATGTTAAATGTCGCGTGTGGACTGACCGACTGCAAGAGGAGGCAGGGTGTATAATTCTGGTAAACGTGCTAGCAGATTTGAAACTGTGAACTGATTTACTGGGACCAAATACCGAGGTTAGTTTATTCGTATCATGTCATGATAACGATTTTCTCCGTGTGCAAAGCACGTTGTCTTCTAGTGCAACCACCAATGCATAAATCTTTACAGCCGCATTGCCTTCGCGACGACGTTCACACTGACTCACCTGGTTCACTAATGGACGCAAAATGTTGCGGTTATTTGTTGACCGCAACATGGGCATCTGAAGAGATATGTGACATCCAGGAACTGCCTCGAGGTGCAGAGGGGAAATTTATGGTTGCACTGAACGACACATGGACGTAGAGTTACTTATGGAATCTAACATTGAACTACTCTCTGTATGAACTGAACACGGTTTTTGCATGTTCGCTGTTTTAAAGCGAAGTCGTTTATTTGGATTATAGCCTGTGCTGCTTGTTTCACGAGTTACTGGGTCACAGTTAACACCCGTCGTTGATAAATTCTGACTGATGGGTGGATTTATTTCCATGTCCATTTGAAGGTAGCGTTCAGGAACAGAGATTTTATGATCAGATGTGTGTAGTGTCTTAATTGTTTGCTTGTGGTTCAAAGTATTCATCGGTCGGAATTTCGGCTCGAACCTCTCATCACTGTGATGTTCTCCGGGAGAAATTGGGGGGCATAGCAAGTCCGGACGATTGCTGTTCATGACGTGGTCACTTGTAACCGTATGAACAGTGGACATGGAGCTGTTTGGTTGATTATCTGAACTGGAATCAGCTAAGTCTTGCGAATCTCCTTCAAACTCATGAGGATAACGGACAACCGGAATTGGATGAGACCGCTGTTGGGTGGCAGGAATATTTTGGAAGCAGCTTGCTGTTAAAGAAGGACACTGGACGAAATAGTCGGTTGAAGTGAACAACGGTTGAGAAAATTTAAGGCGGGTAGAAGAATCTAAAGCGACTGATGAACTGGCTGTATGCTTTATACTTCCAGGAAGCTGTTTAACAACCATTTTTCTACCGAGGGCGGAATAGATGTCACATTTCGATTCTATCATCGAAGTCGTCGCTGGCTGTGTTCTACTTCCTGAGATCAAGGGAGACGTCGAATGTATAAACGGTTTCATTGTTTCTCGGGGGTCAGTGTACTGCTTAGAGTCACTTCCATTATTACCCAGCAAGCGATCTTCTTCTATTTTAAAAAATTGTGTTTTTGTAGGAAGTAGTCCAGTATTGCACTTGTTCAAGTAAGTAGACACCGATATGTAAGGGGTTTTTATAAATTTACGTTCCCGTTTATAATCAAGCAATTCATTTTCTTCGGTTGATTTCACTTGCCCACCAGCCACATGCTTATGGTCGGCTGTAAATTGGTTGGCCTGTCGTGAAACCACAGGGTGGTCAGCATTTTCAACCTGTACTCTACCAATGGATGATGTCATTGAACGAATCGGATATGGGCCCGGGGCACATATACTGCAAAAGTTGGCACATTTGTCTCGATTGTATGGAGATCCACAATCATCTGTCTGACAACCACAACAAGCAGATCTGATGGGACTGATAGATCCCAACTTCGCCTCAGGAATGGTCATGGGATTCCAATGATGTGGAAGCACTTTGGCGCGGTCAGCGTAAACAGAGTTTGCTGTGAGTCTGTTTTCATAGCTACTGGTATCTGTCAGTTCACCTACGTATAAATCGCAGTCTTTGGCCATGACAACCGAAGTTTCACCAGCTCGTGAATCATGGTATGATGGACGTTCTTTCACGACTTCTTTAGTTGCGGTATTTATTTTGGACCGTAAATGATATAGACGTCTATGGTGTCCGATGTAGACTATTAACGTCAGCACCAAAAGCAAACAGACAACGGAGGGCACCAAAGAAATCAACACCACACGACTGGAATTCAATGAGTTCGTCGAATCCATCCCGTCTGATGAATCTGCTTTAATTGTAGCATCATTTTGGGCAGCTGGATATGAAAGGAGAAAATATGGATTTAGTCAGTCAGCACCAGAGTAATCTGACTTAGAAACATAAGGTCTGAGGTTCTTTTTCACAGCTGAGATGAAACTATGTGTGAGACAAAAAGAGTACAGAAAAAGGTTACTTTTTATTCACAGTCATTTGTAAGGGGTTCACCAATTACTTAACAGGGACTTTACTCATTCACATAAAGGCCAATTACAACAAATGGACCATTCGGCTTCCGTAGTTAATCAAACTGTTGTGGCCATCACTCACTGGCGCAACAGCTGAATAATTATAACCCGGCCAATTACGTCGGCTTTCCCGTTGAGATTTCGACCACATGGTTGAATTGTTAGTTGGGATTAATTGTTTTCATGTGTTGGTTTTTTTTACCAAGTATGCCACGTATATTTTGAACGTTTTATTATCAGTCAACAGGTCACCACCGTTACCTGAAAATTTCAGTGCATATGTCTCAAGCTGGCACTAATGTACAATGCGAAAAATCCATGAAAACCAACTAGACCATACGAGCTGCTTAGCCTCCACGAATGTCTTTGGCAACACAATCTTCCACCATCACTTGGACAACCAATCAATCACTCACAGAACTGGCCAGCTGGTGAAAATGCCACCGATGCCAACAAACGGTTCACAAAATAAGGAAGGTTCTGGTAATCAAATGAGAATTTAGCGAACAAACAGTTGTTAAGCGCGATTTAAAAAAAGAAGGATTGTAGGGAACAATCAAAACTGGCAAAATAAAGTAAGAGGCAACACTGACCGAATAGAAAAGAGCACAACTACGAAAGACAATGTCCGGATCGAAATATATTGGTTCGTCTGCTGTTAACTGACAATATGATGCTTTCGTAAAACTAAATGAGTTAGACAAGAAAGACGCAACCAGCAAAGAACACTTGTTCAAATTGGACTACACAGTAAAATTAAGTAAGCTTCCTGACGAAATGTAACATCAAATCCGACATAACGCAGTCTCAACCACGACCTAGAAAAAACGGTTCAACAACCCTACCGTGTGTCAGAAAGATGCATTAACTAGGCTTATTAAAAGCAGTACGATCATCACCCGGCCGTACGTCAAGGAAGGAATGAAATTTGGGATGAACACAGAGGGTTACACAGGCAAAGCGAACGATCACTAAAGTACGCTGCTGCCTACCGTCTAATGAATATCGACCTACTATAAAGCTAGCGTATAAATCCGACGGCACCCTGAAGAAATCGAAAGCTGCATGTGTGGAATGTAGACAATAACGTTTGGAAGGAAAATGAGAAAATACATGCGATTTAAATTATGCCAAGGTCACTTGAAGACAATACACCGTTGTGATCAGTAATATTTCTGCTGAAATCACCAGTCTACAATCTGGCCAAAGTAATGTGGAAGCCTCTAAGAAGAATTCCAAACCTAAAAGTCCAACTTTCTACTCAGTGACGCTGACCGCAACAAAAAGTACAAAGCATATTGAGCAATCGAACACCTAAATGTTTGGATAATTCGCAACATATATTCTTGTAAAAGTCGTTGCAGCAATATCGGTTACTAATTTCTTAATCACCGTTGTCGTACACCACTTTCAAGAGCATTAAACGCACAGTTTTTACCCAAAGCTTTCCCGATGCTTTGTTCAACGTTATTTCTGTATGATTCACATGAATAACTGAATTTAGTTGATTCGCGATATCACAAAAACTTGCAGTTGTCTAAAGAATCTGATTTATCTCAAGCGATTGCCTAATGTATCTGAAGTAGGTAGTCAGCTGATAGCTTTTTTCTGCGTTGGTTACTTATGTGTGAATTTATATAAAGTGGGAACCTCCCTTGTGTTTGGCTGCTTCAGTCTGGCTGAATTCTTTTGTCTACCATAATAAAGTTAGTTTCCCAAGGGTATACGGTAGGTTGAGAAAACCAAATGCACTCTACAGCCTGATATATGAGTTTCTTCGAAAGAATAACTTAATGACGTCGACTGCCAGGTTGTGTATAACAATTTGTGAAAGCTGTTAAAAAAACGCATGACTGAGTTTACAGAAAATTGAAACCGGAAGTGCGTAAGATAGAATTTTGTGCACATAATTCGTATGCTTTGTTCTGAATGTACGCGCTCAGATCTTAGACTAGCACGGTCAAATCCAGTGAACTAAATATACAGTCACTTTTTACTTATTACGTGGTCATACTGTACGTCAAGCACACCTGCTAAGCGCCTCACTTTCTTTGTATGACTTAATCCTTAGTTCTCCATCCTCATCTTTCTTCACACCCGTTGTTAACCTGAAAAACATTGCTCGAACAGGTTATGTATACAGTGATTGTTTGTTTTTGTAAATGAACGACTTTGGAAGCGAATTTGTTTTGAAAATGTTTCTCCGCTGAAGATCGTTGTTTTGAAAATAATTGAATAACTTCCGAGAAAATGTTCAGCCTTCAGTTAGCGTGTAAAGTCGTGTTATAAGATGGATTTTGGCAATCGTGTCCGTTTGGTTTAAATGTATTTCATGAGTGATTATAATACAATGTTATATGTTAATCAGGCACCTTTAAACTGTAGGTGAACCAACACGGTACCATTTTTACAACTGATAATCTACCATACTTCTGTCATGTTTTTAAATAACGTGGATATTTTAAAGTGATGGAACAATATCAGTGAACGAAAGTGAGACATTTCTGTCACTCAGCACTTAACAAATGAAACTAATTTCTTACCTTTTTCGTAATCTTCGTTGTGATCGGTTACTTGTTGATTGAGAGAAATTTCTGATGAATGAATTTCATGCCTTTCTGAATTATGGAAGTGTTCCGTTTCATCGTACAGATTTGACCGTGGTTTCGAATTTCCCAACTGCGTGCGCTCACGTTTGCGTGGTTTTCTATCAGTGTTTTGTTCGCCCTCCTCTGCTGCTGAATGTGCGATCGACTTGAGCAATATTCGATGTGCTGAGGCGTTTGCACAGTGAAACAAAATTTTCGACAGTGCATTAACTATTTGAACAAAATGCGCAAAAGTGTCCTAACCAAATTTAATAATACTGAGATGTGAAGTGAGAATGAAGGGAATGTTTGGATTGAGACTTCTATGAAGATGCTAGTACACTGTGAATCCACAATGACGTGCAGTAATACTTACAGCAGAGCTTTAGTCAGATTTTCACTACCTGGTTCCTACAATAGCTTCCACTTCACAACTAGTGCAGACGCGATTGTGTGAGACACCGTAGTTTGCTGTCAAAATATGTGTCTAGAGATATTATTACGGTCTGCTAGGCGCCACATCGAATCTTGGCCTGATCTCATAATGGTTTACAGGGAACTGTTTAGTAATCACGTAAGCCATAAGTTTTTGACGCGTTAGCACAGTCAGCACTCCGGGATTCATCCTTGTGGATAGATAATCACATACTGCGGGGTCTTTTTTTAGAATAAAAATCACCTGACACGACTGCAATTAGCAGCTATCAAGTGCAATACATCGTCGACATATATGCTGCATAAGTTTCGGGTGCTTAAAAAAATATCAGTAGCATTTACACGCTTGCAACGTATGATATGATTGTTAACTTGGATTTGCACATGAGCAAACCTGCGCAGACAGGATGTCTCAAAAATCTGTCCATGATAGAAAGTAACGCGAAATGTGAAATGTAAGGTGATCATTTCGGTCAAAACTCACAAACGAGCACTTGGTGAGGCAACTGTTTTCTATTGTTTAGCACTATACTGTAATACGAATAGGTATGCATCGACAGTGAAATTATCAAGGCCTTTCGCTGCCGATCACGTGAGTAGTCTGTCGTCAGCTGTTCCAATTCCTAGCCAAATTTGCCGCAGTCACCGGTCAGAATTTTTGTCGATGTCACCAACAGTGTTACAGATTCACTAATCAAGAAGAGAGCGATCAGTTCCGGCTGATTTAATGAAACATACTGGGGTTCAGTGGCCGGATAGACTCAATCCGAATTGATACTTTAATAAATATAAAACCCACAGTTTACCCTGTATCAACAACTTATCCATCCACTAACGAGTTAATTTCAGGTAACTTGGGAAATACTAATATGAGATCTGGAGTTTTTCTTTGTACTTCGAGTAAAAACGGTGCATTTATTTTTGCTAGGAAAAAAACAGTTCATTTCTTTAGGTGGTACTAGTATACAGGTTCTGAAAATAGTATAACGAAGAAAGAATATGCTTCTTTGTGTTTCAGATATAGCCTACACTGTCACTGTTGAATGAATGCTCGAAAGTTGTCCACTCTGTTTTCTTGCATAGCAATGTTTCATAATATCACTGCAAACCCTTTGTTCAAGTTCTTAGAGCCGATAATGTAACTCGGCACTCATGTCTGTTAAACAAAATACTGGTTTTATCTGGTTTTACTGATTTCTTAATGTGAGTCTTGAGTTTAAGTGAACTTGAAACGTGTCTACTCCATCTGGAGCTTTAATATTAGGAGTACTGATACATCTCACCAATACTGCGTTGTATTCACTGATTAAGATTGTGGATTTCATGATCCCAGGTACTAAAGTAAATCAAGAATTTTAATCCGAATACTTTAGACATACAAAATCTGCCCGGTTAATGGTAAGAATCAGACGTAACTTCTAAAGTTATCTGAACTCACCACAAGTGTATTCCAATAGCAGATTTGGTTTTGAGCACAGGGGTAGATTTCCCGTCTTAGACAATGTTCCAGTCACTTTGGAACCGTCATCATTGAGCTGGCCGCCGAGTTTCTTAGGCTCAGGTTGTGGTTTCATCTGATTAAACATTTGCAATGCCATGCTCGGGTTTATAGTACACACTGAGCGTCGGTTGCAGCGGTCGGCATAAAATCTTGTCGCATCCCAATTGATGCAGCGATCTGCATAGAACGAACAACGCAACTAATCATGAAACAATGTGAATCTGATTGACACCACACATGATAATTTGTGAACTCGCGCATTGACGGACAGAAGCAGTTTGTGTTGGCTCCCTGGTGATTGTCAATGCGCCTCCAAATATCTCGTTTACTTCCTAAACTTCTTCAGTGTTCTTCGCTTTTTAAGATTCCACTCTGTCATGCCTATCTCGTGAGCTGTGTTGGAGGGTACCTTGTTTGTGAGAATCAACCAGTCACTGTTTTCCACATATTTCTGTTGATGCAACAGCTTGAATTATCGTGACACTCTTTGTGTAATTTTCGTTGACTCCGATCAGACGTTTTTTTCCATCCTATCTGGATCATGTATATTCAGTATGCTCCCTGAGTATATGCCCATTCATTTCCTTTTTGGATAGTGGATGAAATGGACCTATTATTGAAACTTTCCTTAAAGTCGGGTAACGAGGACTTTTATGATGGCCCTTTATCAGTCGACGAAACTGGTGCAAATTTAGCTGTTCAAAACTTTCATGTCAGCTCCTGCCAACAAAATAGCATATGAGCTCTTCAGATCTTACTTAAATTTTAAGGGTCAATAATGAGATATCCTCGATCGTGCACAAAATAAAATGACCGAAAACATTCCGTTCTAACAGACCCGAATTTGATCAATTTGACACCAGTCGTTTGCTGAAAGGTGCAAGTTCTGTCAAACTGTCAGCGTTCACCGTGTTGTTGGCAATACTAAGCTCTCAAAAACCAAAGCATCAGGGTGCGGCACCTAAACCCCGTTGAATCATGTTACGTTATGACATACGTTTTTATCTTAATGTCAACCATGGTGGGCTTATGAAATAAGCTCAGTAATTCATTCGGTCAGTCAATCAATCAGTAACTTACTCACATATTTATCTATTCAGTCAATCTTCTTGTTGGTTGGTCGAGCAAACCAAAGGCTAGACTGACAAACACAAGTGTGAGTGGTAGTTCTGTGAGTATATGTGATCTGATATTAACGTGAAGTAGCGTGATGGGTATGATTGGAACAGTTATAGGACCGTGACTGCGTGCTGGAGAGCTACGTCGCTTGCACATTTCGCAGCAGCTCACCAGAGGGCTGTTAGAAAAAAGACCATCGTTAGCAAGGTTGAGATCCATTGCTGGATGGCATGTGGAATTTCACACAAAGTCTCAGGCTTGCGAGAAAGATAAGTCCAGGGCTAATAAACCACAAGAGGTCACATTGCGGTAATCGATGATTAGATGTGGCACAAATGTAAAATAATTTTGAAGATCACGACGATATTGCTTATGAGGACTTTTGCAAATGCACCTGTTCGGTCTCTTGAAAATCTCATGACAAGCGAGATAACCGCTACGGGTCATCGGTTATCTGGGGGTTGAGTATAAATGGATTAAGGTGAAGTGTGCTAACACTAAAAGGTTGATTGGAGTCCAGTTCACAGAAGAGCAAAGATTACTCGTTAACTATCGACCTTCAGGGTGGATGGTATGCTAACTATCAGTTACCCCCAACTTATGTGACTGTACTGACTGGTCCATATTATCACCTACCGAAGTCTGAACAGGAACGGGTTTCCAGTGAAAGTTTTGACTACAAATAAACTTAAAAAACATGTTCCACATTGATTCCTGTTTAACCTTACTCCGTTGGTACTGTGGCAATCAGTTTCACTTCAAGTCATCTAGCGTTTAGTGAAGTCACATGGTCGAAATTATTGCCGGCCGTGACAATGAGGTACTTTGTATGCAAACATTTAGCAGAAGATCCCGCGTCCACAAATGGGAAACGGAGATTTCGTTGGGCGTTCGAACTGTTGACGGATTAAATGGTGTGTTGTTAAACTAAGTCTTCGTCGATAACTAATATCACTGTGCAATGACAACATTTATGTGGTAAATACTACTCACTTGCATGCCAATGAACTCGGCCACATGGGACCGACTAGTGTAATTCTAGCAGGGTATTACTCGTCAGGAGCCACTTTTCGTTGTTGCAGGCATATCAGCCAGTAAAAAGTTACTTCAGGGAACTTGGAAGATCTTTGGCAATATTTATATTTAAATCGATCTGCATTTATAGGGCATTTCCGCAATAGCTAATTTTGTACATGTTTCGCTGCCTCCAACTAGTCAATTAATTATGATCAATTCCGAAAATTCTTCTGACTCTTTCTGACTATCTTTTCCGCCACACGTTGCCCATGGCAACAAGAAGCATAATTTTCTGTCCCTAAAGTGATCCACAGGGTTGCTGGTACAAAGTTCCGTCATGGCCTCCTATTTATTTTCAGATACTGCTAATTACAGTATTATTGGTGGCGCAGGAAAGAAAGGAGTGGCGCCCAGTTTTTCATCTAAGACTCGCAGCTCAGAATACACAACCATTTGCATGAGTTAACCGTGTCTGGCTCAGGTTTTTGTTACACATTTAGCGCAGAATCGCTGGCGATCCGTACACTGGAAGCAGACACAAGTGGATTTTGCAATGGTTACCTTCAACACTTGCTTGGCTGAGTGATATCACAGATCGATGTGAACTGTTTTGCACATGTTACACTCTCTCCACACTGGGACGGCCAGATGCTGTCTGAACAACTTTATGAAGTGTTTCTTGCATCAGTTGTAGGTACATAGTGGTTCACTTGAAAAGGATTCCAATCATCCCATGAGCTCTTTTCTATAGGTTTTCAAGTAATCGGAAGCAGTGATGTCATTTATATATGTGCAAGGCCAAAAACGTCTTGATGACTCTTTTTTCAAAAGGAGCTGAATGAAGTGCCTGTTGGAATGCGACGGTTGGGATTAGTTGTGAGTGGTCTTCAATGCGTATAAAAAGTCAAAATCCTTCTGCTGCTCGCCAGCATGAAAAATACAGTTTAACAAGTCAACGATTTCAGTGATTTTAACTCAGGTGCAGTTACTTTGTTCACACTGCGGATAATCGAACAATTTGGGCATTACCAACAAGCGAACGAAGATGTGTTTGCGTGGTAGTCCGGTCCTATCTGATGTAAAGCCGGTGGCCTAATGGTCAGCGTGTTTGCATCATAAAACAAAGGCTGGAGTTCTCATGCCGACTTTGACAAGGAAGTGCACTGCTGAGGGGCTTCAAGAAATATAACATTCTAGTTTGTTGCTTCTTACCGAAAGAGGTTGGTAGGAACCTCCACGAGACCGTGAGGACTGCGATCAATCTTGAATGAGACTGGATGTACATAAAAATCTGAAATCCTACTGTACTAACCGATAATTAAAGCTTTCTAAACGCATTAATGGTATTTGGTCAGTGTGATGCAAGTCACACTGCTTTCATTGTCAGGAAATGAACAGAGTTCGTTATTGAGCAAGCAGCTATTACTAAGTGCCCAGCAATGTACAGTCTCATGTTCTGACAAACTGGGTAGATAACTCACAAAAGAATGATAGTTCAAAAATCCGTTAGATTTAATAGTTAACATGTTGGAACCAGCCACATGTAAATCGTACATTACTAACAATTAATCGCAACTGTCTGGTTCACACGTGTTTTACATTCAGTCCATTTAAATAAGAAGAACTAAACTGAAGTTTTGCTTCTGTTAGTGCTCGTCAGTATTGAATGTTCTTGTCATGGCCGAAAAATGGATTTCGGAGGAGCTTTTCTGAGGTAGTGGCGCTGGCCACTGCACAACCGATCTTACAGTAGGCGTGACTGAATCATCATGTGCATACGCTTGTCTCATTTGCTTATACGTAATGCTCGGACGTCGGTGACGAGAAAGTAGAGAGTAGAGTAATCTTGTTAACTCTAGTCGGTAACCGCGAGTCTTGGATTTTCCCCAAATTGATAACACAAAAATTATTAACTTGTTAAGCAACATTTAGACAATTGGTAACTAAGACTTCTACGAAAATGCGAAAGCTGCAAGCAGTTGTGTGTGATTTTCAACTTATATAAGCCCCACTTTCCCAGTGCCAACCTGGAATCCAACAATATTTTGCACTCTCTACCTGGCATATCTTAAACGCTAGAAAGTTCGCCAACGACTCAATCATCAGGACATGTCTAGTTTGAAGTAATGATCTCACTCAGTCATTTCTGTGATAGTTTGGTGATTAGAAACCACGTTACTCTGTTTGGTTACCCTAATTTTTCCCTCCGTTAGCATGCAAGAACCTATGCTTTTCTCTGGTTTCCCGTATCTTTAGCGCACCGCTATTTGCGGTAATTTATCCAATCTGAAAATCCCCTCCTTTTCTGAACCCATCAAAGAATCATGTTTTAGACGAGTACCTCGCCGACTATCCATGCAATCTTGTCTTGTTGTGCGGAAATATGAATCAACCCTTTCTCTGGCTAACGAAAATGCGGTCAACCGTGGATGTTTTTGTTTGTCGAACCCATTGGTCTGTAGGTGACGGTGTTCCAAACAATTATACGACCGACTTGTTTACATGTACACAGTACTCGTTAGTACGTTCACGTCTGACCATTAATGTGTATGTTCATGGTTGCATGTTTGTAAGCATTCCAGTTTTGTTCAGGTTTACAGGTATGTGCACGGACATTCATACATATGTTGTTGACGGTTGTATGTTCTGCTCTCAGAAAAAGCAAACCAATAAAACACAGGGAGCAGCTAGGTAGCCGCTTCGCTTGTTTAAAATTATTATTGCAAACCAAAGTGTAACTAGAATATCCCAGGTAAACAACGATCAACGCGTTTGACAGGGACAGTTCAAACCTATGGTATTGAAATATTGTTCTTGAGTTGAAAGGTTTCAGACCATTTGTCTCTAACCCGGCTCCATTGATATATAACTTTAGTCCTTCCTTAGTCTCAATAGTCTGTTTGCTGTAGTTTTCGTTGGTCGTGCGACTTTTTAACTCGAATGCAATCAACTCGAATTGGCACAACACGCAGACTACAAGCAAATTCGCGTGATATGTTAAACAGTTGACTTGCATACGCACGCAACGACCAGGTCTTCACACAATTGAGTTCAACCTTCTCATCACACCTCTGAAGTTAAGTTTTAATGAACTCGAAAACTCTGCAAGCACGCGTAATTCATATCGTCTAATGGAACTGTTTTGTAAGCATTCGTAGAAATGACTTCTTGCGCATCCTAAGTCACGGTGAATGAAGTAGACTTACAAATATGAAATGAGTACAGACTTTCCAGGTTATGAAACGCCTATCGCTTTCTACACACAGTCAGGTTTTAGCATGCTCATGGTCGAACAGTGTTCACGAATATAAAGCGCACTTTTCCATTTTTCTCTTATCCCAATTTCTTAGTTTATTTAAATATTTCGTTTTGCCGTCATCTTCAAAAAGTCGATTTGTCAACTTATGCAGGGCAGTTATCACCATACTGCAAGGTTTTTATCATCACAGTGTTTTTTTATCTCTTGCTTAATTTGCTTCAAACTCCAGTGGTGAACTTTTCGTTAGTGTGCCCCTTGCATGAGATTAAAAACTGCAGGAAAAATGTCTGGATACTTGCCTGAGCAAAAGGAATTTCCGGATACCCACTTCACATCTATATATTCATGCATCATGAGAAGTAAACAGTACTTAAACTATTAACGAGACTGATGGACGTTTGACAAAACCCACCTATTCGCTTGTCTCCTTGTTGGACACCTAACTGGAAAATTCAGCCCACTTCGAAAACGCGTATGGTGAATTAGCCAATTTACTAGCAAAACTGGCTCATCTTGAAACAGGTTTAACGGGATATCAGAGAATTCTGTCTATTGCATTGACCAGCCTAAGACACGTTGGAAATGTACGCTTATGAATCTTTTACAGTCAGATGCAGAGGACTTTCGGGTACACATGCCAGCTGGACCTAACTTGTCAAAATTTGTCGAGCTCAATATGAACTTTGGCTAAAGAAGCACCAACGGACCAGTCTCCTGCATTGTGTAAAAGAGTTGACGAGATACAGTCTGACAAGTAATAGTGAGCATGTGTTTTGTAAACTATTTTTTGAGAGGAGAGCTTTGGGATATCTAAATCCAAGCTGAGCTTCTCAAACAGTTTGTATATGTAAGCTCACACCTATCTCAAAACAGCTACTGGTGACACTATGTTCCAAACTACAATCAATGAGAATCAAGCTCTGGAGCTTGTCACGCAGAGGATGACATTCAAAACAAAACTAGACAACGGTTACATCGTAGACTAATGTAAATTATATTGGTAAATGGAACCTGCTTACTCTCGACCAAACCCCATTAAGACAAACTAAAGAATCGGAAGATAGGCTTTAGTTGACAAACAATAGACTATAAGTTTTGTAGAAGGTTCAAAAAGCCGAGAGTGGCTGATAAACTCAACAGTCTCAGTGACACGGTCTATCTCAAATGCATAAATAAAATATAGGTTTATGGCTTCTACAATGCACTATATATTCATCACTTAATGCAGTGGCTCAACGGGTAACTGAGATTCAATAACCAGTAATCCAGTATGTGTGAGTTGTTGACTTTCATGGTAAATTCAATTTCCTGAAAGCGGTGGGCATCATCAAGACCACAATTATGTACGATTGTCTACCAGAAAATTCATAGGTATTCACTATTCTTCTGCCTGAAATTATCAGATACCCTTATAATCACACTGATTAGTTTAACCTAAACTGTGCCATATATGACTTTTGGCTGCAGCAGCTTTTTCCAGTCTTCAGGCTGCATGGGAATTGAATTCAATGGTGGCTTACACTGTTATATCGAGAATTTTCCTATGAGGCCACTGCTGTTGGTGCATATCATCAAAATTAAACTTGAACATGATGAACTGTGTAATATGTGTGAATAAATGTGCTTATATCATACAGAATGAGGATATTGCGATTTCCGTTCCTGATATTTCAGTCCAGCAGCATTTACTGGCCTATTTACTTCATACACACTAATGATTCAAACGAGATTCATCAGTAGACGTACTTCGAACACTTAGGCAGTGTTACTCACTCAGAATAAAAATCTAATGCATGATGTATTCAACAAAGACTTTCAGTTTTTCATATGACATATGTAACAGAATGTAAGATAACGGCATGAATACTTTCGGAACGGTACTAGTAATTAGCAGTCCTCATGGGAAATCTGAAATGTGCTGATGAATAAATGGGGTTTGAAGATAGTGAGGAATAAATGCATTCTCATCGGCTTTCCATTCAAAGGAGATCAAACATCAGGTTTTTTGACCGCCTTCTGAATGGAACATCGCGATTTCTCACGCTAGGTTTGCGCCTTCTCGTGTTATTTCTTTGCAAACAGCAAGTCCGAGCTCAATGTATGCTTAATTACTCGTTCTTTTGTTATAAAGCAACATGTAATTTGGCAAAAAATACTAAACCAAATATATTTGCTAGTGAAGGTGTACCATTCGGCATTGTTGTAGAACGGATCAATGAAAGCGGAAGACAGTTTGGCCGTTTTTAACTCTATTCATATGTCAACACGACAGCCTACTATAGTCCACTGTTATTCCGCTTGTTGTCAACCCAAGATTGTTTTCGTTGAAAACACTTTCGCGTTCACCGTACAAGTGATTTGGCTTGTTTCGTGGGTTCCAATAGTTAATTCCGTGGTGAAGGGTTACATTGTTTTACACTCATAGTTGACAGACTGTTCGAAATCCTTGTTTTAATTTAAACGGGTTTTTCAGTGATGATTTTGGCCATTAACTATTTTTTATCTTGTGGTCACCGATTTATCAGTCTGCTGAAAGGAGGTCATCTGTTAGTGACAGGCATCGACATTTTTTCCCAGTACCTCGGCACTAGCTCGGTACATACAGCCATGCTGTTTTCCACTGCTCGGACATCTAATTACGATTGTTGAAGAGGATTGGAGTAGCTTCTTGACTGAGTGTCCGATAGGACGTATAATTCAGCACTCTACATGAAATCAAACACACGTGACCCTTCATCATCATCATCATAGACAGCAATACATCAGTGGTTCACACCAATGTTTAACTGCCACACAACTATGAAGAAAATGCAAACCCTACATATATAAGAGAGAAGGAAGAAAGAAGGGGACGGGAAGGGACCTAACTACTGAAAATGACTACGTCCATATTCAACCATTCAACATCACGGTGCCTACACCTTGCAAACAAACAACCGAGCTGCAAGTGATGAGTAAGGCGTCATGTGACCCTTGAGATGCGCGTTTCTTTTATTCCTTTCACGACACAGGGCAAATATACTGCAGTTTGAATAAACCAGTTCGAACGCGAAAGCTGTTGTTTGCAAGCATTTCGTATTAACTCATCGGCACCGGATTTACAATAAAATGGATGGGTTTTTATAGGAAACAAATAGAGGAGTAGATAATCAATAAACGGGTTATGATAAGTCAATAAATCCAAGGGAGTGTAAATTTTACTAACAGTTGTTTCTAAACACCGAGAGCTGGTTTGAGTCGATTGGTTGCAACTGTTTCAGCAAGCAATAAGAATCTTGTGTTAGAATGACGCAACAGGATTCTGAATGCACAAGATAGATTGATAGTGTGACCGGTGGTCGGGATGTGTCCAGCGAATGAGGAAACTGGCTGTTTACGCATTCCAGCAAAATTGCCATTCTCTGGCAAAACGGATTCCTACACTCATTTAAATAAACGGTCCTTCATTCTGGAGCTCAAGCATCTTTCGGTTCTGTTTACATAACTTTCTCCACAGTTACACACAAGTTGGTAAACAATGTGAATTGACACTTATAGGCTGATCTTCTTCGATTGAAGGCCCTGATAACTTTTGAATCCGAGCGTTTGCACGGTGCTCAGCTGCAATAAAGTTTCGTTTAATTGAATTCCTCAATCGCTGCATTGTTTGGTGTATGATATAATCACCCTTAAAAGGCATTTCTATGTAGATCCTCTTTTCTCTTCAGCGACCACCTTTTCGTGTGGTACTTTTTGTCTACTGTCTCTATTTATGAATCATCTGGGGTAACCGTTTGATTGTAAGACGGTAGTGCCTTATGTTACTTGTAGACCTAATGGCCCATTTAGTGCCCTGATGATCCTACTGTTTTCCTTTACTGGGTTTCGTGTGAAATCATCAAAATCGTGAAAGCCCGCTTTAAGTTTACCCATTGTGGATTACAAAATTAATCTCAGGTAAAGCAATATCAAACACTTACCTGATTCATCTGTACTTGCACATTGATGTTTGGTAAGAAGAGCGTTTGAAATATCGGCTGTTGTCAGATTGTACAGCAATTTTGCCCGTAAAATCAAAAGACTTGTATCAAATCCTGAAGGACTGCAAGTCAGCTCAACGTAGGAATCCGCACAAATTAGTTCGCTTTGAGAAAACACTACGAAACATTCAAGAAAGTATTAGGGACACCTTTGACCTCTACGTACACTACTCAGATTTGTGAAAACATAAGAGCATTTAAGATAAAAGATGGACAAAACATGCACTCATATTTGCAAGCGGTGAGAAAAAATGTTACTTGCTGTCTAACTGACATAATAAGGAAGACAAACAGTACCGGCCTAATATGTGACCAGTGGAAACAAGCGGGAAGAAGGCGTAATAGAACTTGTTAGGATTAAGCTTATGCTGTGGCAATTTAAGTGAAAGAACTTGGAAATGTGAAATTTTCATCAGATTAAGCAGCATCCGGGAAAGTGGTTTTACCCATATTGTCTAATTAACTAAGGAATGTTGACTGTTCAATAACCTCAACAATCAACCGTTTGATTAAGGCAGGCTGGGAAAAAGCCTTAGTTTATTTCTGTTTTCAGACAAATTCCCACCATTTTCAGGTTGACCATCATTCACATTTGATCGCAGCCTTCGCATTCAGATTGGCTGTCCAGCCAGTCTCTTTCGAAAAGAAGCACTAGACTCGAGTTTCGCTCTCATTAGAGCTCGTCAGTAGTGCATATCCTTGCCATATTTTTGCTATATTTAATCAGCTGATAAAATGTGTCTAGAATGTCCTTGCGAACCTAGCTAGACAGGACAACAAAATGATATAAACCTTTTAATAGACGTAATCATGAGTATTCCGAATCTTTACCTAGACACAAAAGAAAACCTCCAACGACTACACAGAACATCGTTTAATCTATCAAACTGCCTAAGGACACAGAATAAATCCGCCGGCACTCGCCTTGCCTGATGACTTTAATAGCTCAGCAGGGCTGCGCGTAAATAGACGTTTTACTTTAAGTGCGAAACAATTCTCTGTCTATTTTCTTTCAAAATAAAGTAGCTGGAGGGCACCGGTTGTTGAAAAGGGAAAGCTTATTGTCACTTTGGTTTCCGTAGGTGATCACGTCGCGTGTTTTTGTTGAATTCTTGAAGTTACACAATTCACTGTCATAACTCCCGCTGAACTTTTATCATTCTGGTAAACTTTCTTATAAAACCCTTCTAAGTTGTAAGCATCTGATTTCGATCGGCCTCATCGGATTCTAACAGTTACCTTAGACTTACTCCCAAGCGAAAATCTTTGGAGACCTGTCTCAGAATGTACCGGTTGTCGTTGTCAGCCGTGGTCAATACATACGGTAATCCGCCACATTCATAAGCGTGACTATCCCACCCAGCCAATTATGCATTCGCTAATCAAACTGAACTCCCTTGATTCTTATACAAAATCTGTCAGCTTTTTACACAAACGATCAGTGTAACTAGAAGGTAGCCTGCAAAAGTTAGCTTTGTGTAAATATACAAGCTTAGGTGAATCAGACGGAACCAAGCAGAGCCAGGTAGTCGGTGTTCAGTATAAAGGGGACTAGGACGGCATAAAGAACCAACAACCAAAAGGGAGACACTACCATAATCGAACAGTTTTTCAACTAGCCACAACGTTTGGCTGTGATCGAGACGATCCTCGGGGCAACCTGGGTTGACGTGCCGCTTCTCAAGTGTCGCCATTACAGTGAAGGCGCCATTGTTAAGGCACATAAACCAGCAAAGTGGACCTGAAACAAGTTTGTTGGCACAGCTGTTTGGCAGATGACTTTGCCGAACACAAAAGCGCTAGCCGAACACTATGGGTCAGGTACCCAACAAAAGAAGACGTTACACTCATGAAGTCGAGAATGTTACCATTTTCACTGCTGTTCAGGCACACTGTGAGTAAGCCGATTATCTTATCACAAGCAACAGCAGATTCCAAGGATTGCAATCATGGATACAACCTGTGGGGCCAGACGGGTTGTGAATTCATGTTTTGCAAGTTTCATGCTGTGCAGTGACCAACAGTCCAAATGAAGTGCTAAACGGCACAAAAGCTCAAAAGTGCTCAGTCAACCAGAAAACTGAATGTCTGGCCGTGAATGACGTAGAAAAGTAGGCTGTTGCTGAAGGCGCTTGATTATGAAGCTACGTACCGTCTTTTATCATGCAGGCGTGACTTCTGTAGATAGCAAAAAAACCGTTTAGGATAGCATTAAGTGGAACATCCATGCTACGGAAATGACGTGTCGAAAGCCTTTGAAATCGTCTGTAGACGGGTGGGAATGACTGTCTCTGAAGAACTGACCTAGAAACGATTTGATGGTGTTATTTTCGACTGCCTTTTCTATTTTCAATGTTTTAATGAATTGCAAAAATATGTTGTAACAAACTATGGAATGCATTCTGGCAACAGGCAGGTATTTTTTACTTATTCGAATATTTACATTTATGGAAGTAGTGTGATCGATGTTGCGGCTAAACCTTTATTATTATGGCCACGTAGTAAAAACACCGTGAGTCTGAATAAGGGATTTCATAGCATGTTCTATGACATACAATCAACGTACAATCTCGACCGAACACACTGAAATACTTCGCTTGCATAATTTGGACTTTACAATGGGCATGGGAAGAGCACACCGCAAAGAACACTGCGGAGGTACGGAGGAAAGTGGACTCATATTCTATTTATTTTACGTTTATATTTCTTACAAACATGCACGTAATACAGTGTGAAATTTTAGTATTTGTTTAATTTGAGAGTACGCTATGAACAATAGGCGTACGCCGAACATTGAGGCAAATCACCGAATGGCATTGGCTACCGGGAAATGATAGATGTTACCACTTGCATGAAATTTTTGCAAGTTTCAAAACATCCATCACAAACTCATTACTTTTATTAGACATCTATTCCAAACCAGCTGCTATGGATAATCATCCACAGCCGGCACTTTCCTCACTATATCGAAGCTCACAGACCACTGCAATGAGATGGAGATCCGTCCCATTCTCTGAAGCACTCAGTAACCCGTGTAACTTGCTTCGATTGTTATACCCTATGCGGTCTTCAAGGAACTAGTGGACTGTTGAACTCTTTTTGGAATGCACAGTTCAAAAACCAAGCAAGACCCACCTGTTAACCGCGCATCCGCTTGAGGTAAAATAGTGTCACAGCAAACTGAATATAACAAGTAGTGTCTGCAAGAGAAATTTGGTGGCATTGCTATAGCCTAGAGAAGGGTAAAGGTCACAGGTCAGTCTGAGAAACGACAGAGTGGTCTTTGTAAACACTGTTTTGTTTTGTTGCAGTACAAGATCTGGGTCTGTTGTTTAATAAGCATGCAACATAACGTGCTACCGTTGTGTTTCCTCTGTTTTAGCTTTCCGTCGCGTAAGTTCTGTGCATGTCTTACTAAGCCTCTGGCTAACGCCTGTTTTTCTTGTCTTCTTTTACAGAGCGTAAGGCAAGCTCAACCAAAATGTGCATCCCCAAAGTCCTTGGACGAAATGCTCAACTTGAAATAAAGCCTTGAACTGACTAGAATGCAGGGAGAACTTCTATTTTGGCCGTCAGTTGTACGAGATCAACGGTGTCAACAATGTCATCATTCGCTCACTGCCAAGTGCTGTCGAGGTTGCCCACTCAGGGATAATGATTTGTGAGGCGCTCACTAACAAAGTTATATTGTTATCACACTTCAAGAATGGTTGGTCTAAGCTTCATCTTGATTTTACATCGAGCCACGTGCTCATTGTTGTGGAACGGTAAAAAAATAAGCTATCTGGAAGGATCTAGTAATGTCTGACTATGTGTCTACGCATCGGTGCGAAGATTCAAACCTTCAGCCAGATCGATTCAACAAATCTTGTTTAGCAGGCTAAGACGAATTCCACATGAATTACAAGAATGGTTAATGTCGCTTCAGAACCGTCATGATTCAAGTGTTATCAAGGTCCTTTGTTGTTGCTTCGGCCTTTTTAACCATTGTTCGTTGTGCGCCCCCTCTCTTATTCTTTGGAATGTTGCAAGTGTAATCATAAGTTGTTTGGCGGCTTCCCGAAACGGGTTAACGGAAGTTGTAGAATCAATCTAAATATTTAATTTTATTGTTCTTCTGAGCATTAAAAACTACCTCTGTTTGAACTAAGCTTCACACATTTTTGCTACATTAACAGAATATTAGTAACCTACATTAGTGCAGGCCCTGAGGCACGAACCTAATTAACCTCGAAAGAAAATCTGAGAGCTGGAACGGCTGAGAGATTTTTCCGTTTGTTGTTGAAATATCAGTCGCTCAGAATATTTTGTGACCTGTGGGAATGTTGGAGACCACGTAACTCTTGCGTAATCTGCAGGAGATCGTTTTCTACTACCTCTGTAGCACTCATTGTGGGTTACAAAGAGTATTTATAAAAGTCCACATACCACGTTGGTAGTAGCTTGGGTCCGGCACACGTTACCGACAGTGTGTAACACTCAGCTGGTTACTTATAATCAGAAGCCGTTTTTTATATACAAGTCTTAGCAGTCGAGGTATTCTGTGAATTTTAATTTCTCCCTCGATATGAGGATTTCTGTTTACAACGGGGGCAATAGGAACATGTATGAGTGAGTTGGTGAGAAGGCCTGGCTTTGAAGCAGGTCACAAGTTTAGTGGTCTCTACTGACCCAAATGATAATTTAGGGTGGCTATCGCTGAGTACATTAACACAGGAATTAATGTGTGCGTTTCTTATGGCCGAATCTTTGATTACTGTTCTAAAAAAAATACAGGCATGCTTTTTGAATTCTCAGTTTGCGAAAACGGAAGAAAATTTCGTCCACTGTTCATGCGACTACCTAAAGCATTACCTGCTGAAGTATTACAAGTATCGGAACTTGATGAAAAACACAAGAATCAAGCCTTTCCCGCATAGTTATTTCAGGTGAGTTGTCAACCAGTTACGAAAGATTGCCGTCTCGAACCTCATGTTCATTAAGTAGACTTAGCAACGTGAATCGAGGACTGAGCTGGTTGAACATGAAACGGAATATGCAATCTTGAAGGCTTCTTAATATATCAACCATGTTTTCTCGCAGGTAACTTCCAGTCATTCCGTGATTAAAAATCTCAATGATTCTGTGTAGAATTCAAAAATTTTCGTTTCGTCTGGCTATATTAAATGAAGCATGCATTTGTTTTGTCTTGAAAAACGAGATCACATTTCAACACAACTGCAAACAAAACAGTTCCATCATCACAACCCTCATCAAAAAAGAACGACATGCCAACGAAAACAAATATTGATGTCAGTGTGTTTATATTTCTGAAGACGAACTGCTAGAGGAACAACAAATACATACCTGGTAAGCACGTGTAATTTATCGCGACGGTCATACGGTACGGACATTCATGTAGGTCTTTCAGTTCGCTGAGTTTGGAGATGATATCGCACGTATTCGTGCCATGACAAATGTTTTGTACGGACTATATTGGGGCAATAAAAATAATGGATTGCAGAAAAGGGGCCATCTATTAAAGTGACAATCGAAAACATTGTAGGTAATGTCCTTATAAAATATCCTTATACTTATAGTACACAGACTGCTTTCACCTAACTACGATTTATTCATTTCCCAAAAATAATTTCTTGATGTAGATATATTAATTCTCCCGACAGCTCAGTCAGTTACTTCAATTACTCACCTGAACGTGGTACATAGCGGATTAGCCATCTGCCTGTGAAGTAGTTAGTGATGTCATCAATGATTGACGATATCGTTCCACTAACAACCTGCATAAGTCACTCAGAAAGTACAAAGGAACGTTGATTTTCCGTGGTTTCACTGTGTTTTGGCTTCCGCTAAAACGAAGCAGTGACGACCGATCGTAGGGTTTCTCTTTAGACCTCTTGTGCTAGTTCACTCATGCGGTAGCTCTCTCTGTGGAAATATCTTCAAGGTTGCTAGGCATGGAAGGCTAATTACAATGTTCATTTTGCTTTCTTAAGGCATGCAACAGTTGAAACTTCCAAAGATACTTGGAAATTACGGAGAATGTGCATTCGTTACTGTGAGCTCCAGCATTTTTAGACGTGTACTACTCCAAGTGATGCAAGAAACCCTCATTCGTGGCATACTTTAAGGGTTTCCTCTGAGATGGATTCATGAGGATTCCACACTAATAATTTGGTAGGTTTTGGGAACAAACTTCAAACTGGAGTAGTGAAGATAACCTTAACTACGGATAATATGAATGAAGTAGGCTAGTAAACAAGTTGAATACTTAATCATATAATTGGGTGTACACCTCATGATAAAACCACCGAGTACAAACTGAATCACCACAAAAGTTAGCTTACACAAAAAGCAAACTGGCATCCGGGGCTGTGAATAATATTCCGAACAATGCTGTAAAATACATCGCCAGTGAACAGAAATTATTTCAAGATTGCTGAATTTAAAGCTTTCTTCATGTATTAGCATACAAAACACCGTAAAGGCTCTTCCGAGTGTTACTAAGCGAATAAACTGAAATGGCATATGAAAGACTTTTCAAGGCGTTACAAAACATAGGTTAAATTCACCTGCGTGCTGTTAAAAAAAGTTACGAACGATTCCATCAACAAAACATAAGGTTGCTTAAGTGGTGCGTCTTCATACCTTTTCAACTTTGAAGCTTCAAAATCTTACACTGAACGTGGACATGTAGAGGAAAAAGAACGTCCCACAAGCTGACATGAACAAGAAATTCTTCTTGTGCTGTCTGTCAACACGAATAATATGCACAACCTATTAGTGTGCAATTGAAAACTATATAGAACCCGAAAAATATGCTGTCGTTTAAGTTGAAATAGACCTAATGAGCACAAATTTTCTAACCTTCCAAACATGAGAATCTTAACTTAGTGATCCTCTGCAATGGAATTTTATTCAAATTTATCTTTCGAACACTGGTGTACTGTTTGTGCTTTTGTACATCCTATCAAGAGCCATAAGCGTAGCCATAGTTTTGGTGAACACACCTCTCGCTCATAAATTCAACATAATTGATTGCACGCTTTCGCACACTAGTCTAGCTGGCCAGGACGAAACGTTCACAAGTGGGCTCGAGTGCGGAATACCTATTGGTCCAAGCAGTAGATGGACTTTTAAAGATTTTCACATTTAGTCACTTCGGTAGTATGTGGTGCGAAAATGTTTCGTTAGACAATTCAATGGATAGTAAGCATAAGGTCGGGAAATAGTAAATAATCGTGCGGACATAGGAGCATATTAGAGCAAACACATGCAATCTCTTTCAGAAAGGCCTATGCGCAGATTATCGTATGCTGATCTCAGTGTAGATGATGTTTTTTCAATATTCGTTCTCTATCTTGATCGGACCAGTATTTCCATCATCCGCTGGAAATGCAAAATCAAACTGCCCCATAAACAAACAACTGTCTCTCATTCTTCAGACAATGATCCACTTTGAGCTACTCTTAAAAGTCCTTGAATTTTGTGATGAGTAGCTGGCCGTAGAATTTACCTGCATCTTCAACTTATTAAAAATGAAAAGTTCCTCAAGTTTCTATAGACGACTGTTATCAACAAACTGATCTTCAATTGTCCACGAACATCTGTCGTACTCAGTGCACTACTTGCGGTTTTTAGTGGCAATCACCTTAGAATTTGGACCAAGCATAACCTCGATCGACCGACTCGATTGCTTGTGTAAGACGCACGAGCTTTGGCAGTAAATCCTTACACAGTGGATTTAGACCGCTTCGTCTGTTTTGTGATTTCTCAACAGATTATTTGCGACCAACTAACTCCGAAAATACTGCATCTCATATTTAGGAATGGGTCGCCATGCCATGAGTCACTCTGGCACGATCAGTTTTGGACTTATTTGGCGTTACATTCAAGTTGATTGAAATTTCAAGCTGATTTCAAATACTTTCGAATACAACGTTTCGATGCAAACATAAACAAAATTTAGATGAGTTTCAAATTTGTTCTGGCGAGTGCTTTATGGCAATATCAAGCTATTCCTGAAAATTTCACCTATGCTTACCTTTGTAGATGTTATTCAATCGGTGTTTTTTCATCTCAGTTGAAACAAACTCATTGTAGTTTCATACAGATGGCAAGGAACTGAGTACTGATAAGAGAGGTGTGTTAAGTGCGTCCTGCGTGTGACCACCCACCGCGCATATCATGATCTGTTATGACAGTGAATAAGAGGTGTCAACCCCTACGAACCGTGTTTTGTCTCTTATCTAACAGCACGAGTTTTGATTGACGCAGTGAAAAAATACAGACTGATTCTCCACTGCATGTACACCAATCGTGAAATTGCAAACCAGCGCCGCGGTCAGCTCTAAGTTGTCATGCTAGACTCTTGTTTCAGCTGATTTCAGTAAAGCTGATGGCATTCTCATCATCAGGCATCGAGTGGCTCTCTACCACGGTCAATAAGAACAAAATACATGCGAGTAATAAGCTCTTGTAATTCAGGAATTGGTGAGATTTGGAATTCCATGGATCTAAAATCTGATAACGAGAATAAACAACATGAGTACATGTTCAGCGTAGAGAAGTAACTGTTGTGTACTTGAATTCTAGCTTGTTTTCATCTTGCTAGTGTGCACGGACATATTTCGACAAATTTCCAGCGGTTGCGGCAGTAACCAGAGCAAAACTGGCAATCCCAGATGGGTTTTGTCCATCTACACTAGTAAACAGTAAACAAACCATAACTCAAGTACACACTAGTTTCCATCTGATAAGCGATGTTAATAGAACTGATCATCATGAGGCATCAGGAATGGTTACAAGTAACTGTTACACTTCTGCAGTGAACTTACCATTGTTCATAGTATACGGTTTGGCAAAAATATCACGAATCAGTTCGTCCTTGTTAGAAATAGTGAATGGATAATTCAGCCAAACAGCTGATGAATAATTCTAAGTGATGTTCAACTTTAAAATAAACCTAATCCCTGACTATTCTTTAGTAATCTAAAATTTTGCCTCGCAGGTTTATTGAGGTGAGTGACTTCGACCTGTCTCGGAAGTCCTAATCGCGGGGTTATCGATTGGAGTTAACAGGACAGTTACTGTTTCTCCTCTAGAGACGTTCGGGCAACCTGATCATTGCTCACAACCGAGAATGGCTGAGCGTTCAGATTTGATCATTCGGTCGTGCCTAATGTGAAGTGAATGGCGCGGTGGTTAACACGGTTGCCTCATGATTGGAACGGCCGGAGTTTAAACCCCGGCCGTGGCAAGGATATGCACTATTGAGAGCTAAACTCGAGTCTAGTAATTCTTTTCAAAGAGGCTGGCTGAAACTTCTATCTGAATGAGAACGCTGTGATCAACTGTGAGTGATGGCCAACTTGAAAATAAACCAAATCCCCGACTACTCATCAGTAATTCTAAACCTATCTGAATACACAGTTAGGATAACTAATATTCCCGAAGATACAACATGAACCATTAGGAGCGATAATTTCTAATACCAATCACTCACCGTAAATAACGTTCCATATAAGGTTGAACCAACACAGTTGAATCCGTTGTTTCAGACTTAAATTTATTTCGAATTTTCGTTGATTTCTATTGGAACTAGAGTTAACGAATTTTCAATGCTACCAGCTACCACAATTAAGAATGAACGTTTGTCTTCATGTTTTCTACAAGTACAATGTTTGCGATTAACCAACCTGCCGTGTTTATCGTGACACCTGGTAGCTCACACTTGAATGTTACAATATGTAACACATACCCAAATAATTACCTTGTTATGATTCACTTTGTTTTTGGAGGTTTCAATGGTTTCAAAGAGTTCACCGATGAGCACCATCCTGCAGTGTTTATGAGTTCAGATTAGTCAGTGAAATCAAACGACCCCTGTGGATTGCTACTTTACAGCGGGTGAATGTCCACGCCCCAAGACGCGTTGTTACACTTTGTTACAAATCCCATATTGGAGTATAATTGCTAATAGACAATCGCAGCATTTAAAACGGCATTGTTCAGTGATATCTAACCACAGATAGCTCAGCTTGCGTGCTCGGAAGACCAATAGACAAATGTCAACAAATAAAGCTGCCTCACCCTAGATTAGTCGTTGTATTCTCATTTCTGTAAACCTGAGTGTGTTGAACATTCAGCCACTTGCGTCCTACGTGTGCTTATCTATCAACCGCATACACAACAGGTAACAGAACCATATGTCCAACTCTACAGATAATGTTTCAAAATTTAGTGACTTTAATTTCGGCTTGACGAGTCCACTTGGCACAAACTGACTGGCAGAATGAAGATGGCGTTTACCTATTTCAGACCAATTAAGAGTTTCCTGTCACGTAACATATTAGATCAAGGAGTGGTTACTGTCTGGATATTCTAGCCTAGAGTAGAATTGTTACCTAAAGTTACTATTCAGCCTCTCTTAAAAAAAGAACCTCATTCATATCTTCACGTGCGTAATTGCGATATAACCGACTGGACATGACACCTGTACTCAAATTACACATACAGCACAGTGCATACTTGACTTCGTCAGTTTGAATTGATTAACCTTCACGAGAGTGTCACTGGGTCTAAGCAATCTCGTTGCTCACAAACATTAGAAGGAACCAGCTAGGTGTTTTTCAGATAAGGTAAAGTGCTAAATCCAGCCCTTGAATAATCATCATTATGGTCCAGCTGATCGACTAATCACCAAGGAACCAGCTATCCTACTGTGTGCAGTAAGAATTTGAACTTCTGTGATCACATACATGTTGAATAAACTGCTAAAAATGTGACCACATTCTAAAACTATTTATACCCCCTTCCAGGAACCGACTGTCTTTTGAAACTTGACGAATTACAGTGTACATCTTTCATGCTGGTCACTTAGGTAACTGAATTCGCTACTTTCTGGAATGTGGACACAAAGCTGTAGTGTAGAGCAAATAACGCGTCTGAATACGGTGCGCCATTACGACACCGGTCTGCCCATGAACGGAAGTTACTGGTAGGTAAAATGTAAATACCAGGTTTGCACAAAGAATTCAACGTTCGTGCAGAAATCAGCGGAGGTACGAAACGATATGGTGACGACACAGATGACGACTTTGAACGCTGTGCCTTAACTATAATAAACTTCATGAGTAATTTTCTGGTGTATCAAATAGTATTGATTTTGCTCAAGGTGAGACGAATGAAGATTAAACAAGACAATGTTTTGCAAAACGAAGGTGGCTCTGCCGTGAGTGGTGCGACTCATGGTTGTAAATATTTACAGACAAAAAGAACTTATTTGCTATCCGCTGATTGTTTTTGACGCTACACTTCAGTGGAATATGATAGATACCGTTAAAATATGCAAGAGTCAGTGAATGTATTCAGTCAAGTTTGTGTAGGAATTATTTCGCCTGATGACGCATTTTGCGAATTCTTGTTTCCTCGCCATTTTACCCCTGCAAAACAGCAAACTGTTTTAGGACTGAAGCCACGTTATTTCCGATGTACCCAGTAACCACTCGTTTGACGACCTCATCCTCTCTTTAGGGGGATTTTTAGGGAAGTTCCAGTTCCATTTTCTGTCACGTGTACCCTCCTTAGTACATTGGAAAATTCCTTTTTTCAGAATGCCAGGATATGTTCACGTCTCTTAGTCTGGGAATGAGATTCGGTGTGGGCTTGTCACAAATCTTGACAAAAAAGTTTGATCCACTTTATTTTGATCTGAAATCTTTATTTAGCTCCCTGAATATAACTGCTGCTCTGTTCGACTTGTTTTCTCAGCCTTTAGAAGCAGGCTTACTACTCGTATGGCCAAATGACAAAAAAACGATTTCATGTCGATTACATAATCGTTTGCCAGTTTTACATATGCGGCGTAACGATTTAGGCAAAGTTAATTCCGTGAATAAAATGGTTGCGCGAATAACATGACACTTAATTCTGTTTTATTATACAACAGCATGTAACGAAGATTATTCTATAGTGAACTATGTCCCAGCTTGCAAGAGTTAGCGGAAAGAACGACGGTAAACGATTGTGAGGATGGTGCTAGTTGTGTTGAACATGCCAAGACAATAGAGCAAATGTAACACGCTGCTGCAGCTCCACTGCAAACGGAGGTGCTTAATTTACCGAAGTGTCGACAAAATACTGAACTATAGGTCGGCCAAACCAGTAGGTCACATACGTTCTTCATAGGTGTAATATAGAACGGTACAACAGGTAGACGTAGGCAGTATGAGCATGAGATTGAGCAGTTAGTGTAAACTGGAAAGCGTTTAAATGAAGAATGACCTGGCCTACACATTTGCTGCAACTTCGTGTGCGTCCCACAGACGATAGTGTCAACTCTACGGTTGATGGAGTAATTATATTAACTTACGTAATGGGTCACTTTAGTCAATATCAACGAGGCATTACTCACAGCTATTTTATTCACAGTGATGTCCAGAGCGCAACCCGGCTGCCCACGGAATTCGTACAGGACGGTCAAATTATCATATGTAACCAAGCAGCCACAACCGCTTCTAAGTAAAACCAACTTAATCCAACCAATTTGAAAAGAAACAAAGTTACTCTGCTCTTAGCGCTAATGGGCGAACTTACCGACCTTCATCGAGGTGACTCCCTAGAAAACTGTGTACTTGATTAAAAATACTGTGCTAAGAAAGCTTATAGAATCGTCATGTTTCATTCAAGCGTACTATGTGTACAACCGGGCAGCTGCTAGATTTTTGATTATCTGGTTTTTTTCAATGAACTTGACACACGGAATTCAGGAAATAGGTAGTTCAGCCCGCTTGTACCTAGTATCACAAGGCAGTAATAAACTTGTCCTATCTTAAATTGTTTTAGCAGCATTCTACCGTTATGAATCATAATGACCAATAAGTTGCTTGTAGAGTCTCCACCCGTGATCTTGTTATCGAAAATCAAACTGTGGCTCGATGGCCTCTCCATTTTTTAAGGACATTATAACGCTGAACAGCTCAAGCGACTATACTGACACTTCACTCCGCGTTAACAGCCAACAACATTTTGGCACAGAGACTCAGACTACGGTTCACTCAATACAGTGGTTATTCCGGATTATTGTGAACGTGCAAAAGTTAGTGACAGGAAATTTAATCAGACATTTCACCCAACCCCGTTAGGTTTCATTGCTTATGCTGATAAGTTACCAAGTTTTGTTTTCCAAATAAGATAATGTGTCTATATGCCTGGAACCAAAACAATACCTGAAAATTTGAAAGTTCACACATGCAACGGATTGCACAAACCAGGCGTTGAAATCAGCCCTTGTTAGATCTATCTAGCAAGCCGCCGTGAAAACTGACAGCGGGACAATCACTGGCTAAGCATTTGTCTTTACGGGCTGAGAGAGAGAAAGAGTCTTTCTGTATCTAGGAAGGAATGCATGCCCTGGACAGTGCACCTGATTCTCTTGTTTCAACAAGACCCATGCACAATTTCTGCACACGATTCTCAAGCCTGCCACCATAACACATTTTCTATCGATTACTAATTAAAATGCTGAAGCGCGACTCAACAGCACCTGATGAAAACCAAGGTAACGCTGAGCTTATTTCTTAACTAACCACGCTTTATTCCTAATGTTTGTAGATTTTTTGTATCAGTAAACGGGAATCTGTTCCGTGCTTCTTCGATTCAACTCTCGTTCAAGATTATGTCGTAGTACTGTCCTACTAATGACACTACTTCGCTGCACGTTATTCTTTGTTTCACTTGTCGATATATTGAATGGTATACGCACTGGTTGTCTTTCATTACCTAGCTCATTTTTAGTTGTTGTTTTTCGATAGTCAGGGCGTACAGCGCGCAAATTACTTAAATACCGCTGAATTTAACCCACGCTACGTCCTTTTGATCTCACTACTCTTTCCTTAACATAGTCGGATCGATAAAAATAATAACCGTAATTAATGCAGAACCTTGGACGTGACCTCGTTGTTGGAGAGAACCACTTTACTTGCGTTTCCCAATACACTGTGCGGTTTTTATCGGCTCTATACTAAGCCTACTGAGTAATATGAATCTACATGAAATGAGTGCAGTTTGAGAGCATTCAACGAATGCAACACAACAGAGCATTTGGTAGAACAATAACTCATCACTACAAATGGATACCATCATCTTTATACTTACTTGAAGGGTTGGATATGGTGAAATCAGCGTCATAGGATTCTCTATGTCTTAATAAATTTGACAAATATAACACTCACTCAAGTTGACGCATAGGTTTCCTGTGTCTAATCGCTGAAGGTATGCAGTAGTCGGTAATTTGATAAGATGGACTACATCAAGGAAGTTGGAAAGCGAATCCACTGGTTTCGAGTCGGCGCCATACAAGCCACTCTAGCTCTCAGAAACTCAAAAGGCATCCTAAGTTAATCAAAATCTATATGATGAAAGGAAATACTCTGGTAATGAGAGATTGGATAACGGACGACCAAATGGAGAGAAGGGTTACATCGACGAACACTTCGAGGTTCTCTTTGCAATGTTCTCACCTAGGGTTCACAATTAGAGGTGAAGGATGTCGTGTTATCAAGCCCAAATATTCTGCTGTTTCATGTATGCACTTGAAATTCTATGAATCGTTGAAAGGAGAGTGTTCGTATTACTGGCTAAAGGTTGAGCAGAGGTAAATCGTTACTGTATCTTGGATCCGTACCCGTCATCCTGTGTTATTACGCAACACCATTCATTTGTTTGCCCACAAAGAAGACCGGACCCTGTAATGGTTAACTGGAAGTTATAGTGCCGTTAAAAAACAAGAGTACACAAAATTTTGCACTGTAGATACAGCTTCATCTTCCTTGACAGAGAAACCAGGACAATGTCCTCATTGATTTCTTCTAGTCAAACATGCGTACATTATTAACCATACTCCTCATTCGATGGTCTTCACCCCGGAAATGGATATTACTTCCAATGTGTGCTTCTTTCTGTACGAACTACGTCATGTTGCTTTATAACACCGAAGGGTAGGGCACAATAGTTTTTCAACAATAACGGCGAGTTCACACTGCAAATACCTTCCAACGGCTCACGGCTAAGACTTAGAATTGGTTTCCGGTCATTTTCAACAGAATGATCAAATCGGGTTGCAAACAGTATGAAAGATAGAGTTCTTAGTTCACAACAATGTTCCACACACACTTACGAGACGAGTTGTGAACAGTAGTAAATTGAGCCAGGTCAAGTAACCAAAGGTTTTTGTGCAACTCAGGGGGAGACTTCAGAACGGTTGAGAATTACAATCCAAGAGGTGCATAACAGTCGCAATGAGTAGCAAACTTTGAACGAGTAAGGCACTTGAACACTAACTGATTGTGGTATTTCGAGACTGTGCTCTGGAATTCATAACGTTCAGAATATCATTCATGTAACATTTTAACTATATCCCTATCTATTCATGTCAACTTCCTTAAAGAATGAGTTCTCATATATATAGGAAAACATTCAGTCTGAATTGAGTTGGTGTGTTTATAAGTGTGTTGGCAGTGCAGCAGTGGGCAGTGGGTTGGACCCAATATTAACGGATAGTTTTTGGAACTGCGGAAGATGGAGAATCAGGTTGTATTGGCCGTTCATTGTTTTATAAAGAGTACGTCGGTGATATTTTAGTATTAAATTTCCACGAATGTTGTACAACAGTTTAATTCTACCTATCAAAATCTACCCATCATCCCTAAACACGAGTTACTTCACTCATCACTATTCTTAGAGATCTTTACTTCTAGACACTCAGAGGGTATACTTAGCAGGTCTGTCTATCGAAAGGTTGCAGGGACTATGCAGAACTTAGGTTCCTGTTTATTGACGTGCGCGACTTACGAAGTTAGTTTTGTGCAGATGTCTTTCAAAAGCAAGGCGAGTATGCATGGTCAAATATTCGAAATCTGAAGAGGATCTCCTGATAAGCTTTTTGCCTGCAAATGAGTATCCCGTCAAATTTCTGGAAACTCGCTGCAAAGAAAAAACGGCTGGCTCACCGCCATAACCGGCGCTGAAGAGACAGGTTTTTATCACCTACCGTTCCACAGAAGACAAAACTGTTTCCCATGTGAGTCAGAAGCTCATATCTGCCACTGATCGTGATTATCCTGAAGCGGAATTGTTGTTGTTACTTTCAACCCACAAATTAGTGTCCACTGTCGTGGCTAACTTTTCTCGGAAAACTCTGACTCTCGTACGATCTACCGGATTATCCACGGTTGCGCTGGCTCGCGCACTGGCAGAATGGACCAAAACTTATTGTAGAGAAAGGCGAGCACATCTCAGGGTGGTTGCTGCGGTCAGTGACGTACTGCGGGTCAGCATATTAACATCCAAAAAGAAATCCGGTGTCTTCGACTGTGGAACACAATCGCAACGGGTCATGTAACTAGCCCTCTCACTTAGATTGTGGTGGTGTTATGCATGTGCAACCCCAAGAGGGAAACGTTTTTGAGGCACTGTTAATCAAGCCCACACACCGGTCCTTTGTTGGCAAAGATGCCAACGCAATTAATTTCGTCGCATCGGTAACGGAACTGTGTGCCCAACCCTGATTTTCCTCATGTGACGTTCGTTCAGTCCTTTGTTTTTTCAACATGCGTCAAGCCTATAAGACCGGGTGTTTTGTGTAATCGATTGATAAGAATAAACAAAATGTTTATCTCGCGGGGTATATCTACTTGCCGTCTTGATCAACTGGATCGAAAGAATTTAATTTATTTTGTTCAGCCTGAAATTTGGGATTTGGACAAGTATTTAGCACAGTGTGTTCCACTGGCTTTTGAAATGGGTGTACACAAAGTCTGACTGAGACAAAGGCGCATCAGGCGTAGACTCTGGTAGACAATTAACTGCTTCGAAATACTAAGAGGAATGAATTCCGTGTGTGTAGCTTACTGATGTCTTTCAATATGTACATTAGAGAGTTACAGATTAACTTGAAAAGAGTGATTAACCTATCTTGGAGATTAGTATTGATCAGTTCAAAATGGTAGACGCACACAGGGTATTTGGAGTTGGTTGGAAGGAAGAATAAAAATGAACGTTGTTGCTCGAGCATAAAAGAAATGAAGCGGAACATCAGTTCCAAACTGAGACCATTTCGTTGTGTGATCCAACATAGCGTTGACGTATTTCAAATTGGGAAAGCATGGCGCTGCCATAAAATCGACAATGTGGTCAGTAGCTTCATTGTCTCTCAAACAGATTTCCAATTCTATTTACATCTGTTATGTGGCGAAAGTATGTGACTAAATGAATCTGGTCGAGTTAACCGAAGTTTTTTAGTAGTTGTTGTGTGTTTAGAAATACTTTCCATAAAGTTACTTTTTACCGGTCTCACAGTGGAGACCAAAAACAATAGGAAAACTATTTCAAACAGAGGATAATTCTGTCTTGAGTTCTGTGAATAAAAAGAATTTACAGGGTAACCAAGGTTTGAATATAACCTTGGAAAGTGTGAAGGTTGCAGCGACATTCTGGATACGAAATCCTTGTCAAGTTAGTTTATTTAGAAATAACTGTTAACAAGTAAATACAGTGAAAATTTATTGTTCTCGCTTTTACCAGTCTGCTGTAATTTGGCCCAAAATATGTGCACCTTCTGTTTTGCCGAATGTCATGCAGTTTCGTCCTCTGCCATTATTTACTGTTTTCGTTTGTGTATTTGTGCACGTAAGAGATTTATGGCAGGTAGTTTGCTGCAGTACTTACTGCAACACATAACCCAGATTTCGGTTTTACCACATCGAAGTGAACCGCAAACCGCCGATGCCAACGTTATGTGTTACCCGGTGATCTCTCACGTCTGCTGTGTTCGGCCATAACCGGCAGCTTATTCATTTAGTCATCAATGAATTCTTGTATCAGAATGATTTTGAAGTGTTGTCTTGTTAGTTTGTTCCCTGTTCTTTTGTAACATAGAAAAAAGTTGTATTTACGTTAAACTCAACTACTGGACAATGATTCAACCATTATGATGTTTTATGTTGTTGGACAAAAATTTCGGAAAATGACAAAGCAGCACATAGCTTGAAGTCTTATACACAAAATCTTTCGCAACTACAAGACTAGGTCAATCATCGGTGCATATTTTGCTTCCTTAGAATGAATTCTGTCACGCATTTGTGGTTAGTTTGGGAGTATCGAATTTGGCACTCTTATGATAAGATGCGCGAACGATTCACAAACAGAAACTTGGACTCCCTGTTTACTGATTTTTCAAAACATTTAGATTTTGATATGAAGATATTTCTGTACAGATGCGTCCATAGGTTATGTAAGATTCAGACCAACTTTACTAACAAGAACATAGGTGTTTATGCAACAGAAGGAGACGCTACTTCCATACGTTTTTCTGGTCACACAACCTGATTTTTGGATGTTTCTCAGGCTAACTCTCTGCAACACTTATGTTGTCGGACCCATAGTTCAATATTTTTTCTACTCAATGATACATCTTTTTGTAACTTCTCCAAATCAGACGCAGAAGGATTCAAAGTTGAAGTTTTAGACACAACGTTACTTGGCTTCCAAGAAACTGAACTGTTTATAGATAGTGGGCAATAAAACAGTTTCTTTCTCACTCATGTCTACCAAAAAAGTTACAATGATTTTTTATCCAAAGGTTGTTTGGTTTGTTGAACTTTGTCTGTTTTCCAGTAGAGACTTTCTTTATCTTTCAACAAACACATACTTTGATTTGAAAATTGCGATAAAACTATCTCGTTTGGTAAAGAGTCCCTAAGTTTTGTTTTCGGAAGAGGAATTGATTTTTTCATGAAGTTTCCATCAAACTACATATCATTCATTTTGAACAGCAATAAACACATTTTCGTTCATAGGAAGGAAAAACGGTTAAACCAAAATTATCCAACAGATATATAGAGAAAAGAATGTGAAAACAGGCTGTCAGTCAAATGTTGGGCGCTGTACAGTTGACAATTCCTCTGACAAGATTGGCAAGCCTTACCACTCCAGTCAGCAAACAGAGCGTTACTACCAAAGATACCAGTTATACACTGCATTCACACCGACAGATCATACACATATTCATCTCCGATAAACTTCAACATCGTAAGGGAATGTTCATGCTGCTGAGGTTGTTCTGTAACATCGAGTGATTCATTTATGAATCATTACTTTAGGCTTGTGCCAATCACAATTTCACGATTGGGGAGTGTGTGTACAAACAAGGCGTGCGGAATAAGTTTGCAAAGAATATTGCCCTTCCAGATACTTGCGAGACAAGCTAAGGATTTCGCTTCTACTTTGGTCCGTAATTCACCCGTCGACAAAATACTTAGCAAATGGGTTAGTTGCCGAGTGCTTACGATAAATGCTTGAATCACTTAAGGTTGGACAGGTGAACCATAGCTTGTTAATCGTTAGTTGCTCTTGCAGAAAGCACGGAACATTTCCTTGAGCTTTTGTTTCAGTAACTCCTGTGCATATATACATAATGGTAGGGTAGATAAGTTGCGTTTCATATGAAGAACAGTTGTATTTGTTCATCGCGACAATCGGTGGATCAGATTGACTCAACAGCAGTAAAACAAGTGGAAATGCGAATATGCAAGCGCAACGCAACCTTCCAGGCTCAATCGGCTTGGATACCATATATATGTGGAAAGCGACCATTTGCAATATGTGGGAGGTCAATGAACATTAGCAGCAAGAAAGTTTTACTAAAATCTTCAGTCAGACATGTAGCTGATGGATGTCCTGGGAAGCACCGGAAGTAAGAAACGTGAGGACGCATTACACTGACACTGATCAAGGACGGCTCGTTAAAAGTAAGAAACTGAAATACCAGACTCTACAGCTGCACCCGTGTGCCCACCGATGAACAGGGGATTTTCTGCTTTTAACTAGCATAGACCAGTCATATACACTTCAGCTTGTGAACAAAGTATAAGTTTAGAGTTCGCTAGCACATTGGAGCTGACTTAGATCAAACATGATTTAATGTACTGCAATCACTGACAAATCTGTGCAATGGCTTTCCTCTGTCTAACAGTTGGAGGACCTTTGATGAACACCAGCCAGTTTCCGATTAATCCCTTCTTACACTGACTTGCCTTATCTGTAGTTGGTCTGCACATATGGAAAGCATTTCAAATATTGCAAAACTTTGGGCAAAATCACAAACGCACTGTGTATGATCTTACTTTCAACCGAAGATTTTTGTCGTAAGATGGTGTAAGCCCTTAAGACGGAGTCTATTTGGTGTCAGTGAATTAACATCCTAAAAAATCACGTCAGCCCGAGGAAGCAACGCTGGCGGTGATCGTTTGGCAGTGAGTACTTGAGTCTTCACACAGTCATGCTGGGCACCACAGAAACTATCACACTCCTCGTTAACTCGACGCAATTCAGTTCAACGAATACGTCACCATTCCATCACATCATGAGAATGTCCCAGTATTGCTTGCGTTGCTTGCACCGCATTTAAACCAGTAACACTTCTCATAAATTCTTGTGAAAAACCCCTTACTAACAGATACGCTTTATATGTAGACCGTTGAAAATTGGCCATTGAAGGCCAACAAACATAGTTCAATGTGTGATTCTGCTAAGTGAATTGAGCTCGTGACGCGGCAAATAGGTGGCATATAACAAGAGTCAAACGAGCATTTCGAGGTGGAGAGAAAATTCTGAAATATGTAACGAAATTCCACACCCATCCGGGGCTCCAGGACATCAACACAGTGTAAGCGCAATGGTGTAACTTGTACAGTGTTAGACATATTAAATTCGTAGAACCTAATCAAACTAATTGATGTAAAACAACCTTTTTGTGTGCCCTATAAACACTTCAGGGCTGACGATAACGACGTACGGATAAAGACGCATAACAAATCACATTACTGATTTCCAGCAAACTACTTTTGAACACTGCAAAGTTTAACACCAGGGTAAAAATGAGTGGATTATTGTGGTGAAAGATGAAAACGTTTGCATTGCAACAAACATTGTCGGCGGGAAATGCAGACTTCTGGCGAGCTGAAACAAGTGTGATATTCTAACGCATTGCCATTGGCTGATCGGTTTCCAGATGACATCCGTTAAGAAGCAGCATCAAGAAGTACACGAAAATTGAGCTTAAAAATTGTCTCAGACAATGCCGAGTGTATACAATGAACGCACGTGTATTTGTATATGTAGGTATGTAAGAAACTGGAAAGTTCCTCGTGCACGGCAATTATGTTTAGAGTCCAGCATCACATTATGTCGTTCGCTTGATTTTTCGTTTACATGTATTTACTAGGGAAACAGTTAATGTCACACACAGCTGATTGCAGCATTTAAATTCCATAACACATATATACCATCCCCTTCGGAAGTGAACCCAAAAATTGAGTCTGTCAAAGTCTGTCGACGCTGCACATCCCTAATGACTGTTGAACACCACCCTATATTTCTGTGAGTCAATCACGTAGAGTGTTACGCTGAAGTTTTTGTCAGCCAGCAGTATTGATTTACTGATGTCAAGCATTTCAACACCTACCTACAATTAGCTAACATACTACTTCGCATCTTCATGGATTTTCGTGATTTCAATCTGGTTAAGAAAGTTTAAGCAGAACAATTTGAGCCAAAAGGTGATTTAGTGTGTAGCTTCTAAAAGCAAGCTGTGAAATCTTAGCTAACACAGTCCATTCCCTGTGCAGTTACATATGATGTTGCCTCTTCTAGTATAGATATGTATAAATGTTTATTTTATGAGTTTCGGTCTGAAAGACGAACTCTTTTGATGTATCCTGCCGGGAAGTTCCTAGAATTGTCTATGTCTTATGCCCAAGGCCAACTTAAACGTTTGTTTATCTCTCTTCTCTCCGACAGGTTAATTCATCTGAGGTGATTGTGTCATTTGTCGTTACCATGATGAAAGATGATAGATGTGGATCCCATTGGTCACGGAAGCTCTCGGAAATCATCTTAATCCTGTCAGAAATGAAATGAGTTGGGCAATTGGACGAATAAATAAATTGTTCATTTTCCTTTGTAAAGTGACTCATACTGACTGCACAATCAACTATTGTACTGAGTAGGTTTTATACTTTCCAAATAATTGCCCGGAGAATACTGCGATTCAAAATTGGACAGAAAATGAATGAAAAATCATTTTGTTGGAAATTTGTCTACCACAAGTGACCTTCTTAACAATTGATTCTCAGAGTTGGGAATTTTCTTTGTTAAAGAAGAATAAACCCCAGAATGTCAGTTGCCTCGATGCAATTTTTTTCATTGCCAGGGTGTTGAAGTTTTTTCCTAACATTTTTCCTAAAACGGCCGGACTTTATGTACGTTAAATGCTGGAACCTCATTACTTTTGATTCGGTTTAGTGCTCGTTTAAACTGATCTTACAGAGATAGAAAACAGATGCGATGTTACCAAACAATTATTTTCTTCAGTAACACAGTTCGAACGCTGCGGAAATCATTTTGAATACGGAACGATTTCTATCCTTTTGTAAATGGGACATGGTACTATCAAACCAAAGTATCATGCCGAATATATTGGAGCAGAATTCCGGCTAAACTACTGCCAATGCAAAAGCTATATATCTGTCAATCATCGTTTGACACCGAGTATCGGTTGGCAGGTGAAACTGTATAGTGATGTTTACAAGCAAACCCCTGGAACTGTCGTGAGAAAAGGTTTCTGCCATCCGAGTGACTGTGGTAAAGTGAGAAAAAAAGACCACGGCACTTGAGATGTGGTCAATGCCGAAAGTGGTTCTTTAGCTTGTACCAACTAATCTGACGTGTCAACCATACAGTAGGATAGGCATTCAGCTGAGTTGGATAGAGTATAATCTAGACGAGCAAAGTGAATTTACCTACACTGTATCGTTTGCTACAAGAAAATGAGTTGCAAGCTGATTCAGTTTCTCACTTACTGATCTACTGCAAAATAGTGTCCTACTCAAATCTACTAAGTGGTACACTGATCAATGTGTGTTGGCTGAGGTCTACTCATCCACCTGGTAAAAAGCTAAAATTCCTAGGTTATTCGTTAAACTAATACACCAGCCGAATAGTTTGAAATTTGAACAGATCTGTTTTAGTTTTAAGCTGGAACCAAACCTTTTATGTTTTTCCATGGCGGTATTAACAGAGTAATCAGCAGATGGCTAAGGTCAAAGTGTCCTCATATGTATATATATACGTGCATTTTCAAATGTTATCTGTGCTAATCCACAAGCTTCAAGCAGAACTGTCAATTTTAAACAGGAAAAGTACTATGCACCATTGGATGATGAATCTAATGTCATCCCCTTTCGCAATACGAACTGTTCGTTTTCAATTGACGATCTGAGATACGTCTTTTTTCTATATTCCACAACTTTTGTGATCATCCCTTTCAAGCGAATGTTACCGAACATTCAAATATGTTACCTTCCTTCAATCCGTAAGCCCAGTAGCCTTATGGTCAGAGTAGATTTCTACTAAACACCTGACGCTGTCGTGAAGAGGTTATGTCTCACCAACAGGCACAACCAGAAAGGAAAATGGATCCTATCTCTTCCCTTCTAAAGAGAATGAGTGCTATGCTTGCCTGAATGCGAAGTGTACAATCAAACGTACCTTATATTAAACTTGAGAATTCTACAGCGTTTTGCTGATATCTGTATTTTCATGCCGAAAATCTTTTAAGCGTTTTGTGACCTGGATAGTCTTTTGTCCAGTTATACACAATCCCAGAAGTAAATAAGTACTGTAAACCTACTTTGACCTGAAAATGTATAATTATCTCAGCTTCTGCGACTAGCCAAGGCGCAGGTCTGTCAATTCACATGCTGGTAAGTGTCTAGCGTAACAGATGCACGTTAACAGTTTACAGAGAAATTATTTAAACGCACTAATTCCCCTAAACTTTGAAATAGACTACATAACCAAACCGCTCATGTTGGCCAGTATCATTGTGCAAGTTCACTTTTACCATTGAGCTGATTTGAAGTAGGTTACGGAAAGTTTCGTAAATAACGCCCTTGGTGGCTTATCATTGAGTCTGTCCAATTCTGTTCTCCCATTGATCACGATGTGCAAGATAAACACATCTGTTGTCAGACTAAAGTCCCTAAAATATTCATGTTTATTTTCTGAGGATTTATTGGTTCTTGTGTAATTTGATTTACACTGTTTTACTATAGTGATCGTAAATATTCAGGGAACATGCATGACAACTTTACGTAGTTCTAATTAGAGAGAAAGCTAGAAACCGCACACAGAACTAATCTAACGAGACAAAATCGTATGTGAGTGTAGAATGAGTTTAACCTTCCCCATATACACAGGTGATTGACTCATCATTTAAGACAAGTGTATCGCTGCAGGGGAGGGCCAGAATCTGGTTTAACTGTCGCAATTAGTTGAGTGACGTAGCAAAGATTATATCTATAGGAATCTGGGCTAATATTTACGTCTATTTCTCTTCTAGCAATAGTGCGGGCAAATGCCCAGAAATTTCTAAACGATTCATTTGTGAACTATTCCGTATTCCCAGAACAAGCTGCCCTATTTATGTCGTAGAAAAAAAGGTCAGAGCGATCATAGTGAGCATAATCAGAGTAAAACAACAGTTGGCTTGCAATATTCTCAAAACTGAGGTGATATTATGTGGTAAAAAAGTTCGAATATGTTAAGTATATTGTGATCAAAACCCTTCAATGACCCTGGTTTATTTATTATTAGGCAGCCTAAATACCACAACCACTAGATGGATGCAACACTATATAGAATATGATGTCGTAGGTAGTTTTAGAACGGAACGTTTCAACCTGTATTCTGACACAGTGAAAAATGTTGAAAATTATTGCTTATATGCAGTAGATTTGTTCAAAGTAGAGCGCTTTATTGAAGAAGTTCACCAAAATAGCAAAGATGCAAACTTTGCAAGATGTCAAAGTTTTCATTCATCTTGTCGGCTGCATACTGAACACGAACAAGCGCGACAAAAGCGTATGCAAACAATCATTGAATTGTCTGAATTTAGTATCGGGAAACAATTAACGAAGAAGGTGTATGGTTTTAACACTTAGTCTTTGCACACAAAACACTAACTGTCATCCTTACAAACCCAGCTGTCTATACAAAGGAACGCTCCAGTTTGACCATGCTTGTAGACTAGGAGCGTACAGATAGGGAATTGTAGATCTACACTGTCGATGATTAAACTACTAAGATACGTCGTCAGTACGGCTATCAAACGGCAATATCAGAAGTGTCGCGTTACTTTTAATTGATTTTCACGAGTAAATAATAATTTTACGTTCTGATTTCAGACTGCTAGATATCAGAAGGAGCCTATCGCGGTCGGTAAAAGTCACGAGGTAAATGACACACTTTTCATAAAAGCAGTTGATTAAACAAGGCCCCAAATTTTCTCTTTGGTCACTCCAGAGATAATGAATATTCCAATGACACAAGATAAACAGTTATTTGTAACTAAATTTATTTTCGGCAAAAGCCTTGGGAAATTTGTAACGATTCACAGTGAGAACAAGTCCGAAAAGCCTGCATTTCATACAGCTTGAAAATGATGTGTTCGTGGACTATTTCTTTGGAGAACTGTTTGGTGCATTGTTGCTTGTCATCGGATTTAGTGGTCTACCAATTGGACACGTCACACAGCGAAAATGTGCCTCCAGCTAACCACTCGCAAGTTACGGAAACCCTGACCTGACGCTCGCAGCCACTGTGTAGCACGTTTTGCTTACCAATTTATTTGCAGTCGCAAATACCAACTATAGATGAGATGTACCGTTGGGAGAGAAAAGTTAATTTGCGGATTACTGTTCCGGTTGGTTTTGAAGGAAATGGACGTTTTAGATCAGTGGAGTTGTGCGAATAACCTTAAACCTCCCGGTGATGTGGATTTCTGCCGATGTTTCGCACACGGTCACGATATTTACGCTAACTTGCAGAATTAATCGAGTCAAGAGGATACTGTAAGGTGTAGTCCGTGAACGACATCTCACTTCTGACTTTGATAACCTTCGCCAGTCATTGAGTTTTGCTTGCTCTTAGCTGCAGATTGGTGGCACTTGTGAAACAAGTCGTGTGTCATTTCCGAAATTCCACAGAAAATTTCTCTCCATAATACAACGTTGTGTTTTTTAACGATTGCAACCATCAACCCCTTACTGTTTTGGGGAACTTTTATTCAGTATATTTTAAGTAATCAACTTAAGACCCAGTGTCAAAATATGTAACTTAAGCAATATTTTAAAGAATCCATTACCAAGTAAGATAATTTGTTGTCGTAAGAGCAGCTACAATAAAACCAAAAACCGTTGCTGATTTATAAAGTCAACTAAGACGGTCTAACTGGTTATCGTCTGTTCGGTACAGTTTGTGTCAATGATATTAGGCCACATAATGTAAACCGGAACGCAGGCGCGATGTGTAAAGGGTGGCTTTACCATGGAGACGGTTTATCAGTCATCGTTTGCTTTTCTGTAGCGCCATAATGAGTTGCCTTGCTTCTTTGTTATGTTCATGAGATATTTTACCTTCACGTGCTTGTTGTACATGTGGCACACACAAGTAAATGATGGCTGATGATTACTAATAACAGCCGTTCGTGATATTAAACTTACTTTGTAGGCAGTTAACACAATACATTTCCCGGAGCAGTTTTTGTAAAATTAAAATAAAAGCTGTTAAAATGTAAATTATTGATAAAAGAAGTATCCAGTTCATAGCGCAGTTGACTTGCTGAACAGATTGGGTCACAGATGTGCCTAGAATGTGAGCTGCTGAAAATTAGCTTGAGAAATTTCCATCCACATTGAAGTGACATACATTTCTCACTGTAAATCTTAGTTGTTCCACTATTCAGCCTATATGCATTATTGGGAAAGTGTAGCACACCGTTTCATTCGAGAGAAAAACTCAAGTTACATTTATAGCTAACAGGAACATATTATAGGATTTCTCTAATGGACGTTACTCTTGATCCATCCAGGAATTCCGGAGGTTGCAAAGACTTCGGTTGTCAAGATAATCTCTGCTATATCCGCATTAAAACACCTCAGTCATATTTCTAACATTCTTAAACGGCAACCATATTTATTGAGACTGCAATGTTACTTTGTAATTGTTTGTTTCATAATCTGGGATGAGTAATTACAGTCATCAACGAGATATGTTTCTTGAGGATATACATATGACACATTTAAGAAGTTAGCACAATTGAAAATTCTACTATACAATCCTTGAGTTTCTGAAACAGGCACTAGCAATTTGGCATATATACTCGTGTACTGTTATATTTGTAAGCCAGACTCTGATATCAACCGGGTGTTTCATGTTGCTTCTATCGAATCTTGGATGTAGAATGGTTGGTAGCCTGTTACAATTTCTTGGACAGCTTTTACATTCTCAGCGGAAATTTATAGAGATAATTTTACTGGTTCTGGAATACAAACAGAAGTGAAGAAATTTTGTTAAGTATAGTATCATATCAAAAGACGAACCGTTTTGATCGAACGTGGGGCGCACGCCAACCTCGTCATTGGATCAATCTGATTGTGACCTTTCATCTTGAACTCAACCAGTTCCTCAGACGCAATGACTGCTTTTTCGGAAAAATCAGAATGCGAACACGGAGAATCGGAGCTAAATGTCTGTCCCAAATGGGCATTCTGTATGTTCAGTAGGGCACCGGATGGGCAGTGAAGCAATCGCCGTCTGTGGGTGGTCGTACTCAAAATGTCTACTGATTTCGGTGGTATGCAGTCGACCATCTGGGCGGTCTGTAGTTCGCTTTGAAGGTCTAGTGGATTTTTCAAAATGGAGTGAACAATATTTACTGAAGCTCCAGTGTAAACAATGTATACTTGTGAGAAGTTGATCATTCTGGTACAAAATTAATGGCAAACATCACGATGGATTGTAGTTTAGTTGCAAACCATTATACGCTGCACAACTGGGTATAACAGAGTACTCACTTGTGTTGTAAACTTTACAAAAGTTTATGGCTCTAGTTACTTAACCGGAAAATTTCCTCCTTGATCAAAATAGCACATTATATTCATCGACACTTTCACCAAACCTGATTGCAAAGCAAATCCAAAAATTAAATATATTTTAGCCCGTATGAATAATTGGCTAGTTTTACCCCGAACAGAATAAACCGACTGGAGATTTGGTTTGCTAATCAAAAAAAGCAACTTTTGTTTTGCATGTTGTATTTTCTTAAGCAACCTTCCTTTAAAAAAAGGAAACTCGATTGGTTTGATGACCACTGAAAAATGTGTTCCCATTCGTCACTTTAATTACAAATTTTGTAATTGTTTTCGACTACGATTTTGTCAACAATACATGAAATTCAGAATGTCGTTGTATGCACAAATCAGATGGTTATGACGCTGAACCCTTCTTTTGCTCTCAGTCATCATTCACGTCTACAATCAAAGTTGAATGGGTGCAAAATACTCCACGCTAACTGCAAGACGGAAAACCATATAACTTTTTCGATTCTTTTTGAGTATACTACTTATCAATTTCGGCAAAAATGTCTGGTTTCAGAAATGCTGGCAGAACCCAGGCCGAAAGCTACAACTCTAGTAACAGACGTCCTTCACATTCGCGAAGTAGAGTTCAAGAGTTGGCTGACTAATCAGCACTCCATTTGCCGGTGGGAAACATTTGAAATTCAAGAAATCCTTACTTGCTATTCAGAAAGGCTGAAGTGATTTGGTCTGTGTTGCGGATTCTGATTTGCTGCCGAGTAATCAAAGGAGCCTTGCGGGTATTTCATAAATATATATGTAGATGTAATTTCGAATCATCATATCACCTAGCCACTTCAGTCATCATCAGGTTTTGAGATTTTGTCATGATCTTTTTGAAACTTTCTTTTCAGAGCTATCTACACAATGTTACCGTGTTCATAACTCTTTTCATTGCATCCGGTTAACTCCAATAACCGCCTCTTCTTTTACAGTTCCGTTAGCAAAAACAGTCCACCCGTAACAGAAGCGTCTAAACGTCACTTCAAATGTGGTAAAGTACCAAATTGACAAATATAATTCCTCTCAAGCTCTTTAGTGCTCGCGTGAACTTTACTACCGCGTTTAACACTGCTCAAACTAATTCCACTTCTGACACTTTCAGCAGTTACTTTTCACAGCACTGTAACTTTTGACAGACAGTCGATAAGCTTAAGTATTTAAACTCAAGGTAACTTAGATTTGGCTGCAGCCTCCGAAACCAGATGAAGTTTTCAGTTAACACTGTTGAGAACTAGCGCAGTAATGCAGCACGACTTTGTTCACAGCCCCACTTTTGAGCAAGTCCTTGCGTCGACCGAAGTGTGAACTTCAGTCAACGTTCGATTAAGGCGAGCGTTTTATTCACTCCAATCACTTCACGTTGTGTTCGCTCAAAATACACAACCACGGCATTACTCACCGGGTATTGTTGTCGAAACTTTATGTATAATAATTCAAACGTTACCTACATGAGGTGAGGATAGTGCGGGCAACGGTACTACGACCGGATTTCACATCTTGCCCACAGTAAGGACATGCACAACGGACGAATTTGGACTAAGCTGAATTTCTCTTACTTCCAAGAATTTGTCCGACAGGAACTTCGTCAGCTTAACAAGTGAATTCTGACTAGGCTTTTTGTTGCTGAGTCTCTACTTTTTAACGGAATATTTTCCTATCGGATACCTAATATTGTTCGTTACTTTATGATATTTCGGTTGCAATCTTCGCAAACTTTAAGTAACCATAACTTACGATGACTTTTGTAAACATTAGATACCTAATGACGAACTTCACCAAAAAGGTATTACTATGACTGTTAAACAGATCAACTTGTGAAGGAAAAGCGTTTTTATTAGATAACTCCTGTCAGTAGGCTTGCCATTGTAGGTGTCCATCTGAGGCGTCCTTGGATTTTAACAGTTTATAAGTTTATCTTCGTCAGCCACGTTACTCTACTCTGGCAAGAAGCGTATTTTTTTCTAGCCATTTGTTGTATTGTGTTCAATAAAAGCGCACTTGCTCCTTGCCACCCTCTTTTCATGTACGGTTTGTGTCTGACTACAGAGGTGAATTTACAATCCACCGTGATTTCGCAGCTAACAAATCAAATGACATTTTAACGATTACTCAGGTCATTTTCTCAGTTGATTGTCGACGTTAAAGTTTTATTATTTGAATAAAAAGAGAAATATTTAACATGTGTAGGCTGTTATCAATCTGCCATTAATCAATTTCCTGACGTGTCATTATACACAACCAGAGGTGGCGAACACGCGTAGCCAAACTGACTTTTTGTCTTTCCACAGCTGCCTACATTACTGTGTGTTATTTTTTATCTGGTACTCAAACTTCCCTCTGGAAATCTGATATCACACATCACTGAAAACACTTCAAATTTAACGTAAATATCGGCTTTTATTTACCCCCACCAAACCGCTACCAACTCGGTTTTATGTAGGCTCGTATACACCGATCAGAGGCGGTTCGGATAAGATTCTAGCAGACAACCTTAGAAGCTTAAGCGAAACCTTTCATTCAGTAGTCCCCTGGGATCTTCCACCGTCGTACATCGAAGCCGCTTCGTACGTCCTAATCAATTCTGCGAGCCCTACCAGGGAATAAGTGAACTAACTGGGTGAATGTGTTTTACTTTGATGCTATCGGGAGACCAACGTTATGTGGTTCGAAGTAAAATGGAGGATCAATGCTCACTACACTACAGTGTTACAGTTATGCTGGGAATTGAACCATGAAGAGGAATGTCAAACTGTAACAGATAATTTACCGGTTAGAATAGAGTCAATAATACCCAGCACTTCAGGAGTATGATCGTCCCGAACGAAGTCCTTTCACACGTTTGTTTTGCAACTCGAAGAACCATAATGCTAATGTTACTCACATTTTGAGGTGCCATGCATTCTGCTGCAGAAATGACAATGTTGGACGGGTCTCCTTGTTCTTTATAGAAATCTTTCATGTTTTCATTCACAGTCAACGGCTTTTCTTTTCTAACCAGGGGATCAAAAAGCTTATAATTAACCCTGATTAAATCTCCGATGGCATAGGTATTCTCCATAAACAGAGAGGTTTTGATAAGACAAACTAAGTTGTGTTCAGGAGAATAACTGCAAACCCGTTAAAAGGTGAATAAATTTATCGATGTTCGGTCTCAGTATCCCGGGCTTACACGCACTTTTCGGATGCCCGACACAGTATTATTGCATTGTGAACACAAAGTTTTAGCTTGTTCATGCCGCAGTCTTGCACACATCTTTCGCCTTGAAATTTCCAAGTCAAAAAATTTGCGTTATTGAGTGCAGTGTTATTAAAATATCACACCAAACATAAAGAAACAGATTTACAAGTCCGCGATTGGCAGTTACACCCCCAGCAGTACAAGAACAGTGCAGTAATTAATGAATGTTGAATTGAAAAGCGAGAAAGTACTCTTGTACTACTTGTGACAAGTGAAATTGTACAGAGTATTTCCGGAAACACATTTGAAACGAAAGTAACGACAGTAGACTGTGCGATCTATTGAATAGAAAATTTCGCCATATTTCATTAAGCGTATACCCCATTGTTGGTTGAACACTAGAACCAGAGAACTTCAGAGAAAAGAGTTTCAAGGACTTACACACAACTCACACATACACTACCACTGAATCCGTTTGTTTACCACGGCAGTTTCAAACAGATTACAAGGCTTTTTAGCTTGGCTACCACCTATTCAACTTTGGCAACTTAGTTGGCCTGGTATTTGCGCTTGGATTTTACGCGTACAGTGAAGTTTAGCGTACAGAGATATTGGCACTTTCGTCGGAGAGAGAGGTATTCCACTGGTGGCATATGGGGTCGTAAAATAGAACGCTCTTAATTTTCGACTGACTACTGGTACACGGCACTGATTGAATTGATCATGATTCTGAAACGGCCATAGCAGACAACTTCAGCGCTCATGAAAGTTGGTGTGGGGTAAGTGTCTTTGTGCATTTGGGTAAGTGAAATCTTTATCTTACATTTCATCCCGATAGCTTTGTTCAACTCAGTTATACAAACAACAGCCTTGTAATATGTATGTGATGAGATTGTGGAGGATTGTCAGGCCGGGGGTGCGAGTTTTCGAACGCTCGGCCGAATACCTTAACGCGGGGAGGTACGTTCAAAAGCCTGCCGCGATCGAATCAAGGACAACGAGCTCGACCGGATGAGTCATCGCTCGACTTGATCGGACCAACGGGCGAGGCAGGGCAGGCGAAATACGACAGACGACCAGATCGGAGGCGTGGTTTTTCCAACATTTAGAGGGACATCTCGACACGATATTGGAATACGGTCAAGGCCAACATTGGGTGAATGGCGGACAGCACGAGCAGCCGGATGAGCCATCGCGCAACGAAATCGGACAAACAGACGAGGAATGGCAGGCAGAAAACCCACCGGTAGAAGGCACCGGTCACACACGTAAACCGGTCAGAAGTGCACACGACGTGTGAACGGAAACCGGGGGATGTTGCGGGTTGGAATTATGAATCATAAACGAGAGAGCGCACGATGCATGTGACTGGCCATTTGGACAATAATGATTGTGCTTTATTGGACGCCTTCTCGCTAAAAGATGCTGCAAAATTTACTGAGCAATAAGCCGAATACTTAGGTTTTTGAAGCGCAAGTCTGATGAGGTACGAATTGCGCAGAGAACGTGATCGATCGATAGGCAAAGTGAACCAGGTCAGAGTCAAGTTTAGTTGGTTTGTTAGATTATGAACTAAACAGGCTGGTCAAAGTGTAACCGACCAGAGTAATCAGATAAATGTCATTCAAGCATAGCGTGTGTTCGAGTAACTTCTGTTACTTGTCTTGACAGGCCGCTACCGGTAACAGAAATCATGCTGATACTGCACGAATTACAGATGATGACTTTTGCGACCAGTGAGTGCACCAATTATTGTTTAACAAAAACGTAGGTCCAACTATGCTACACATTCCGGAGTACCGTGATTTGTCCACGGGGCGGGGGTTGAGGGATTGTACACTAAACAGTCGGTCACGCTTAAACTATTTGTTAATAAGTGACTAGGAATTTTACTCGGTGGTTTCCTGAGAATTGTTGAGCAGTGTATAAAGGCTGGCCTCACTGCAGTGGCCTGGTTTAACTGATGAGTAGTCCAAATTAGTACGAAGGCAGCTACGATAGAATGTTGGTTTATGAACTGCTGTTACAGTTACATCCCATTTGCTCAACGAAGATCAAATCGTTAGGTGAGATGTATAGTAAAAAGACATTCTGGTCGCATCCCAAAGGTCATTTTGTGGATTAGGTATGATACAGGAATTGTGGTGTTGCATTTCACCAAAGGTGACCAGCTTAAGCGACACCTGAGCAAATGTTGCGTTTGACTGTCTAGTCGCAAACAACAGACAGCGATGATTTGATGAAGTCAAGGTCGACACAAGAAAGGAGACTGAAACAATGGTTATAAGGCTGCAGCCATATTAGAATCAAACAGTGAAGTTGCAGAGAAATGAGTACACATTGTGATCAGACATAGACTGTCGAAAGACTTGGAGCCACAGTTAGTGGACAAATACTCGTTTCACAAGCTTTTCAATGTTCAAAATCTGGATTTTGCTAAGTAACATATGACGGCGTAGGAATGTATCACATAAAGGGGTGTGTTGAAGGTAAGCGCTTTAACATGCGCACCGCTGGACTGGTCAAAATCTCTTCTGTATTCACCACCATGCTTACAAATTGGCCAAGTTGTAAGTACCTGTTGTACCTGTACTGTGTATCCATCCTAATAAATGGAGGAATAATGAACTTTTGCTGCGTGAGTCAATTCAAGTACCAATTCTGATACATTGTTAAAGTTGAAGCTATCATCGAAGATCACCTGTTTACAGGGAATTTCACTCTGCCTTGACTATAGCCGTAGAGTAGACTACAGTGTCCGAACCCACTGCCATGTCAGTATGTTAAGTATCTACTATCTTATGTGATATCCTTGTAATAATAACATCGCAGTCCTATTCAAGCTGTTCACACACTAACAAATCAAGAATGTTTGATTATATTCATACCATAGCTAAAATGGGCACAGTGAGTTTACACGTAACTTGCATGCATGTAAAACGGAAGTGGAATGTCATTTTCTATTTGTTGCAAAAACAGCCAACATTAACATGTATCAACACTAATGTAGCCCAAATTTTTAATGATTTTGATAATGGCTCCGTGGTAAATTAACTTTCGGACTGACACATATGAATGGAACTTTGTTACGCATCGCTTAGAGTTGATCGGAATGTAACTGACGATGCTACTGTTTTTCGTCGTAAAGCGTTCAATTAGTAAAACAAACCTATTTAAACAGCTTGAAATTGTGTAAACATCTATTTTCAGGCTGGTTTTACGAGTGATTTTTATTGGGCGCTGTTTTTTACGAAACAAATCCGTGATAGAGCTACACCATCAGCCAACGTTAGCTTATCTGATGATCATAAGCTTCCAAGTCAGACCAGTCGAATTGTTGAGGCTGTTCCAAGGGAAAAGACAAACTGATCCGACCCTGCCTGTTAATGTACGAAGTGATCATCGAAACCAAATCCGTTTACATTTGAGAATACCAACAAAAACAACTCCATTGTTTGCAATCCGTCAGATTTCTTTCCTTAAAACGCCTAGAAGTTAGGAGTGTTAGCTAATAATGTGTGGAGTAATGTTGCCATTTGTTCGGACAGACATTGTCCGGTGGTCACACAACCTAGGCATAATCATTGCAACTTTCCCCGGAGGATTCGTTGGCAAACAATCGCTAGTCTGTTCAGTTTCACAGATGAGAGAATTTCAAGCAGTACTTTTCATTAAATAGAGAACGTGCTAAAGGTCGTATGAATGGTGGGCGGTTGACTATGAATGGGGTTCTGCTCAGAAACAGAAGTGTTTCCCAAATATCAAGAAAGAGTAGTCCACACACCGTAGATGAGAACGTATCAGTTGAATGTGCGATTTTTCAAAGCAGCATCGCAATGACTTTTTCAAAAATTGTAACTAAATGTAATCAATCTCAGTTAGAAAGCTACTTCACCAATTTGTGGTCAAGCTCGTTTACATTGAGACTGATTCACTTGCAATGTGAAAGCATTCTTCGCAATAATAATGAGCATTCCATTTCAAAGGGAGCACCTGCCAGCTGGAGAATGCTCGAAGCTACTATGGGTACGTGGTGAATAACTGTTAAATTTTGTGCCAGCCGTAGATGACTGATTAAATTCAGTTTATTAGAATATACAGAATAATTGCTGAGCAGCCTAACGGAAAACTGTCTACCCTTCAGCCGTTCAGAGAGATTCGGCTAATTAGGAAACTTCACTGTTATCGGTTTCCGCTGTAAATTGACCACCGGAAGATATTACATCACCTTCACATTCAGCATCTTCCATTGTAACGCATACAACTTTAATCTTCAGTAGAAGAGTTGGACAGGAAAAAGTGTTGACGTTATTGATCCTCATAAATTTCCTGTCACGCATGTTAAATCTATTTTCGGTGTACACTGCGAGGTGGACAATGCATGCTCAATGTTTATGGCTTTATGAATAATTTGCCAGGCTCAACGGTAGCTTTGCAAGTATTCAAAGCTGGTGTATATTTGCGGCATTTTAACAGAACCGGTCATGTGGTTTGGCGTGCATTCATGAGCTGAAATAAAGAATTTGTAATTTTCAACTTTGTCGTGCACTAGTTATCAAACTGTCATAAGAACTGACAACACAGTTGCGTAACGCCTCTGAGTCAATCAGTAGTTTTCCTCCTAGTGTTAACGCATCGTTTTACACAAGTCCGAAGTTATGCTGCGGTAGAAATATTCTTAGAAACAACATGTAATGTGAAGTTATAGGGCAGTTTGTGACTTACGAACTGAGCTCTCCAGCATGGACTCCAAATACGAGGAAATTTAGAGTAGTGTGTTATTTAGTCCTACTGTCAGCTTATCAAAATTTTCACGAATAAGTAATCTGACGAAATCGTTGATCTGGAGAAAACCCAAATGCAAAAACGTAACGATTTGACTAGATTCGATCTACCTACGGAAACAAATTGCCAAGATACGCCAAACAGTTTACCAGCTGAGGCTGGACTGGAGCCTGGAAACTTCGGGTTTGGGTTCACATACTCACCCGCCTAATGTCCCATGAAAAACCCACCGGCAACAAATTTACCGGTGGAATTTTTCAGGGAAAAGCAGTAGACACACGAGTTCGAGTGAAACACAACACAACAAATAAGTTCAACACAAACTTAAAATCATTAAAACCTCTGCTTTCCGATAAACTTTACGAACTCTCCTCTTAAAGTGAAAATACATACTCGAGTGGTGTTGCTTTCAGGACCAGTCAGTGATGCGTAACCCTACATAATCGACGAGTTAAACACAGGAAAGACCTACCGCGAGGCAATCGTAGTTTCCATTGTTCTGTTAACCTGACAATGGACACGACGGAATCATCGTAGGCAAAGGCTCAGCTGGACTCGTTTGCACGGAATACTCAAAATAACTTGAATAAAGAGAAGAAAAAATAGCTGTCTGAGTCTTTCCGCCATGCTGAAAGTATGGACAGTTTCAGATGTGTTGTCCGATTTTTCAATCACTGGTATTTTTAACGGGTTTGCTTTTTTAATCCTAATTGGCCACTGTTCAAAACTAATTGCAAACTTTGCATTGACATAGATGTTCACTAAGTCCATACCGAAAAGACGTAATTTACTCGAGTTTTGCTCCTTTCTGAGCTTGTTGTCCATGGCTTAGAATTGAACATAGTTCAGGCTTTCATGATGCGAAACTGTTGACCCCTGCGTCCTTGACATCACACTCGAACTTAATGTTTCTTCTAAAGAAGCCGACTGAACTTCCGTAGGAAAGCTAATGCAAAAATTTATTGTGTAGCGTTCAGCATTCAAAATTTTTCACTAGTTGCCGTCAACATTTATGTGTTCGTCATGAAGAGTTTATTTTTTCTGCTACTGTGAATACCCACTGGGGTGTCCATTCTGAAAACAACTTATCTGCAATAAGACGTCAATAATACGATTGCATTATAACATTAGAATGGTGAGGCTTTACAGTACTACGCATTACCAAACAAACCGACCTCTATAAGAGCCGATCGCATAAATTTAGTAAATTTAACAAAATTTCAAAGCATTCTAGAAAGAAAATCGCAGTTTTACGTAAAAACACCTTTAAATAGATATTCCAGGTGAAAATATTAGAAGGATTGTTTGTTGTAGTGGTTAATTTGAGTTAATTTTCATGAAGCCTTCAATATGTGAGTTTTATTCGGCATTTGGAGATTCCGTACACCAAGACTGGACTGTTTGAATCGACGAAAAATGAGCATACTGCATTCTCTCATCTTTAACTTAAAAACAACCAAAATTTAATTCAATGGTCCGAATCAAGGGAAACACATGGCTAACTGGCTGATTCACTATGCCATTAATAAAATAAGTTTTGCAATAGAACGCCTCAAATCTGCTATCGTCTTAATGAAGTCCTTTATTCTACAAAATTGCACAAACAAACAGATTTCCCCACATTAATATGCTGCCGACTACCTGGAATAATTCATCTTGTAGCATACAACACACGATGTAAATTTTGTTTTGTCTGCGCTCCCCTTCTGTTTAACCCCATCTCCAATACAATGTAGTTAACCTTTACTTTTTTTCTACCGAAGCAGTATATTGGCTAGTTTTTGTCGTCTTTATAAATGCCATTTTGCACAACTTGCAGAAAGATTTAAATTTTTGGTTTAACTTCAACCGCTTATGTTCATATTTCATTTTCTTAGCAGTGGATAGAAAAAATTGGTCATAATGAGACTGTTATCCGCAATAATCATAATGAAGTCACAACATTCCTGAAACGTCTGAATTATTACAATATTTTAGAGGCGTTTAAATCGAGGATTTTCCAGTTTCAAATGTTTAGCTTACACAGACAGTGTAAGCTAAATATGGTGAAACTCAAAGTGAGAAAGTTGGCAAAAACACTGTGACATTAAGCGTAATATTTCGTTAAAGTATTAGCCAAAGAACGTCAGCTAAGGAGAATCTCCCGCACCTGATTTATTTAGTGGATAAACCTGGTACAAGCAGATTTCCTGCAAGCTATCTTCTTCCAGATTGCTGTTCAATATTAAACGGGTTTCCTTGTTTACGAGATACAGAGAGAAGACGTACTTAGCAGTCGGGTAGTAATTCGATTTATTCTCGTCTGCTTCTCATAAATGATGAGCAAATCTCGAAGAAACTGCACATGGCCTCAATAAGTGAACAACCCAACCATACACTTTCACCCTTTTGCTTACTAAAAGTTGAAGCATTTCCGAGAAAAAAAGATGGATTGCTTCAGCACCCTACACAAACAAACTTATTCTTTCGTCTAGATTGGTAGTCCACAACCTCATGAAATATAAATAAGGAAACTGTAAGAAATTTACATTACCACAAATGCGACACGTCCCAATTAACTTTGCTTTTGTTATTTAGCTGCATAGACGCACTAAGCTGAACTAACTTACCTCTGACCACTGGGGTCTTCATCTGAGTATATATAGATAAGACTACATGCAGATTACTTCTTAAGTCCTTCACACTGTAATCAAATTCTATCACGAGGATAATTACATAACACTGACGTGAACACCACTTAATGTTGAATCAACGACACTCTATACACCACCGTTTTTCAGTGATTTACAGTTCACCTGTCTTAAACCACAAGTTGTCCATGCTTTATCGCTGAATAATCTGGCATCTTATGCGTTACCACAGTCAAAAGTTAGATCATACCAGTTCAATTTTTGTTTATTGTTGAAAAACGAAATGTGATGTACCGGAGGAGACTCGCTCTGTACACCAGTGCCTTATTTAATTATGTTTTACAAATTTGAATTGAAGCTGTATGGTACAAACCAACGTAGCTCTAGGTCATCCCTCAGCTCTCACAGTTAGTCACATATACTAGCATCACCACGAAGTTGTTGAATGACCAGGTACCAGCGACTCTTCGCCTGATTCAAATCAGCACTACATGTCACTCAATGGGACGCTGGTATTACCTGAATAGAAATTCACGTGCTTTTGACAGGGGACAGATATTGGAGTGAAGCCTTGACGAAGGGTGTCCTTCTGATAGGAATGTGACCTCAAAACAGTATTAAAAATGTATCGATTGTGTATATCTGACACGTGACAATGTAGTTATGCGGACTGATCACTTCACTCATTCATCTTCATGGCTACGCTTCAACCCATACCTGATGATCTGGCATTGGTATTTTTACCTAAAGTAACATCTTCATCGTTGAATTTGTGCCAGTTCATGAACAACGTACACAAGGATTCACCGCTCTTTACTAAAGCCCATCAGTTCACTGTCCTGACTACGAAATTACATTGCTCATATACTGAACGATACAATTCATATTTGTTTGTAGGAAGCTTACTTTACATATTTTAATAACTGTAGCAAGAACTATCTAGTTGAAGCTCGTGTTTGCGTTTAATTTTGGGAAACTACCTGTGGCATTTGAAGTCAGCCAAATGACTGAGTTTATCGTGTTTACATAACACCTACTCCAGCCTTCTTTATGCGAAACTGACGGAGAAAAATTGAAAAGACGTGCTGGTCTCAGATTTTGTTGCATTCTTTCTTATCGCTGAGTACAGATCCGGCATAATTCATAAATTGTCTGTCAGCGTGTCTAACTTACAACAAAAGCAGTTGGTTTGCTCTTGTAAACAAGGTTGGCGCCCTATATACTCTAATTTTATCCAATTAGCAACTTACCTCGTCTCTCAAGAATGAAATTTACGAGAGCAGGTGGGTTGAGAGTATAAGACGGCTGCAAAATTAGGAGGCATTACTTATAATGTGGCAACTAACCTATGCAGTACATAGCTGGGCTACCTTAGCCGAATTAATGTGAGGTTGTTTCGAATGTAGGTTAGTTGCCTGTTGTTTAGCCAGCTACTACACAGATGTCTGACAACAAACTTTAAGAGATCCAATTGTTAACGGACCTCTTGTTTTTCTGGAAGTATGTATTATCTAGTAATTAGAATTGTAGGACACTATGCTACTTTGAACTAACGATGGTTTCAAAGGCTAGGCAAAGTGGAATTTCACTGTACGCCGTCTTGAAGTCTACCTAGTTTTCCTCGTTTATAACTACTCTTTACTAGTGGCCACAGCGTTAACAAAGAAATCCACTTTCACAACTTCGAACACGTGAGGTTCGCGAAAGCAGTTGTCCACAAGGAAGCAGACTCTCGAACGGCTGAGAAGATTTACTACTCAAATCTCAGTCTGTAACACAATTACGGTGTCACGCTTTCTGCATCTGATAGGGCATATGAACAGAGGTGAATGGCGCCAACTTTGAGTTGTGCCTTGAGTGAAACAGAGATGCGAAGTTTCATCATGCCGACTTACACGCATGAGAATATGCTGAATGGATTTTGTAGCTAGTTCGGGAAAGTAGCTGTCGTCTATGGGTGTTCTTAAGGGCAGCATTCACAAATTAGTACAAAAACAGGTACATCAAAATTTTAATTTTCGAATTGCGCTTAGATGATCAGCATCGTGATCTTGTGAAGGTAACTTCTGCAAAATTGTCCGTTAAGTCACCATAAGTAAATCAGTGCTGATCCATTTTTTATCATTATGACGTAATTTTATCTCAGCTAGCATAAAAGCTAAACTGCCCACTGAAACATTTGAAATTGTTGCCGTCCGTAGTGTGCTGCACGCAGTTTGATGTATGCAATTTGGTTCTTAATGAATTTTCATTTTGTTGCGTGTAAGTTTTCCGTGTTACATTACTAGTGAATGTATATACTAAATCAATGACATATTCATGCATCGTCTGCCCTATTTGAAATTCGCTCTCTTACATTTCAGCTGCCTTGACCATCGTTTGTTTAATGCATGTGCAATGCTTTCTTCAGAAAGAACCTCTTTGAGGAACCCCTTTACCATTAATGTTGCTGGATCAGGCACAGAGGAGTCTAATCTTCTGAAGCCATGAACGATGTGAGGTCATAAAATGAAATTGGTTCCCTCATTCGAGAGGAAGTCGTGTAACAATTTTTATGATCAAACTCAGGTCACTCACGTACTGATTACTGGCGGTTCACAAAAATATTGTGTATCTTCATTGAATAGCCGGCAGAATTGGCACAAACGTAACTCTAGCCCCAGTCTTGTCTACGCAATTTGAACATTCAAAATGCTTGTAAAGTTTCATCTTTTGTCTGAAAAAACAGTAGGCTTGTGTAGGGAACAGGTTGGTGGAGTCTATCTCGAACCAGTGCCAGTGAAATTGTTGACGGAATGTGTGAGCGATGCTAGTAAATGGTGACGTCTAAAAAAAATATATTGCAAACGTCCATGGTTACTTTGCAGAAGCCTGTATCTTTCTGTTTCATGAGAAGAACTGGATGTTGCCCAACTGAAAAAGCACCAAATTTATGGCCCGTTTAGTTGGGTTTTTGAGGCTACTACACATATGTGCTGAAAGTAAAGCATTTCCGCTGATAGAATTGTCTCCATTACATAACAAATTTTTTCTATGACGATCACATTTTGTTACGAAATATACTGCTTTTCCGCTAATCCAACATTTTTGGGTTTATTGAATCGTGATTTGGCTGCTGTCCAGTCCCACCCAGTACATAAGCATTTTGATTGTACAGCGGTAACTAACGTTGGGTGGCGCGATACCGGCTGTCTTGTTTGTTTCCAGTTTAGAGTTTAAATGGGATGTAGGAAACATTACATCCCTTCATATCATTATTACTGCCAACTTAGTGATCCAAACCAATTACAAATGAGACCGTTCGATAACCTACCACCGTTTTGTGAACCAGCTCACTTTAATGTACAAAATGAGTTGACTCGAGTATAACATGGTGGTTATGAGTGCACGTCATTTACGACACATGTGACGATATAGAGTTTTTCTGGTGGTACGCTTAAAGAAATCTTAATAAATAGAGCTTAAATGCCATGTTAAATATACACATGTTCACACTCCAAGAAGAGATGCTTGCTTTTTTCGTGTATAGGTGCAGTAACAAGGCCGTGAATCATAGCCAATCAACGAGACCGACAATGAAGTCACAACACCAGAACCTCCATGGAAAATTCGAATCTCGTGCTGTTGGAGTGTAAGTTAAAATATTCATGCAGGTTATTTTCAACGGATATTCTAGAATCATTCTCGAGCAAATAACTTAGTAATCTTCCCAAATAGCACCACCAGGCTTCTGCATTACCAAAAAAGATTTTCCCATAGATGTAACTCTTCTTGTGACTATCTGTGTTTTGCGGCTGGTCAAAAGTATTGAAGTGGATTGCAATTGTCAGTCATTGGGAAGCCGGAACAAAAGCAGGTGATTCTACTTTATATTTTATACAGAAATAGGAGCAAATAACTTGTGAATCGGACTCCGTGTTTTTGTAAGCTGTTGAATTTCAGTGTCACAGGAAGCAGTAAAACACGACAATACCTTCTTGGTTTTAGACTGTTTGAGCAAAAGCACTCTTGACTTAAAAGATCCCATTATTGTTTATATGAACAGAGGCGGCTTTTAACTTTTCAAACAGACTGTGGTGAACTAAAGGGAGCACTATTTTTTAAATATCACCGAGTATAACACCATATATTTCACTGATGTACTGCATCTCGGTGTGTAAATCATGTCGACTTTCCATGTAGAAGTTCACCTTTTTAAATCATTCAGCGTGACATCAAATGAAACACTCAAGTTTGTACGAAACTGTTTGGTTAATGAATATCAAAATGAGCCACAGTTACAAGCTGGCCGATTTAACTTAAAGCTAATTCTATGTGAGATATGAAGCAGAGAGTAACTATAATGCCAAATCTCATAAAGTTTCCTTGACATCAGACTGCTTACCTCTAACGCACGACTCTGGCGAGTGCAACTGTCACGGATTGCAAACTACAAGTGCCAATCATGGATGTGAAAAGTTAAACGCCATGGTTGATCGCAGCTCTGCTATTAAGGTAGATCTTTTTTATGTTTCCTTCAAAGGATACAGATAACATGACATACCACTTCTTTGTATATCTTGTCAAAAGCAAGTGTTAATTACTTTTAGTCAACCAACACCCCCACTATTTAGCAGTAATTTGATTACCATCCATAAAGCTTGATGGATCGTGATTTATCAGTGCAGAAGAAAGGCATGTTGCAGTAGGTTAACGTTCCATCCACTCTCATCAGTCTCAAACGTAAAACGTAATTTATACGTAACAGGCAAATGAAGATGACTAAGGTAGAGACATGCACACGATCACATCGCGTACTACATCATCACCTTGGCAACCCCATGGGTTGCCTTAACCAGTTTTGCGGACACAGTGCCAGCTGGCGAGTTCTTATAGACATAGCTCCACTAAAGGCCAGCAGCTTCGGGTTCTGATGGCGGAGCAGTGTCTTAGGTGATCTGTATGAGCTAACCTGGTGACCAGTTATTATGAGGTGTTCAGCAATCGATGACGTTCGGCTTCGAGCAACGGATTCACTGATTTGAAGTTGTTGTCATGATCTGTTTCAATCAGTTCCGGACTGATTTTGAATAGAATGAATGCATTAGTCGTGAAGTTACCGACTGCAACTAACTGGACAGTCGCCGTTTTTTCAGCCGAACTGTTTGGCAAGCTGTGCATGACGTACAAATGTCTGAAAAGTTCATTGCAATAACTCAATCAGGTGTAAAGTTGAACTACTAGCACCATGTTAAACAAAATTTCCCCATGAATGCACGAGTATGTAGTGTATTATCAACGATCTCAAACGAAAAGTTAAACCTCGAATCTAGTGTTCTGAATCCCAAGTTACTGCTTGGCTTGATGTGAGAAATGCCGTCACCTGTGAAGGATATTCAGTTCATATCAGACAAATCTGAGGATATTGTTATACAGCCCGGTGGCATATAATCTAAAGTTGGTGAAACTGTAATACGAAATGAGGTCCCACTGATGATCTCAGGGATTTTTTCGAAATCCAATCAAAAAATTGATTAATGTTTGGATCGTCGCAGTACAGCACATCGACGTGGTAAAGAACGGAAAGTTATGAACCTCCATGTGGTTTAGAGAATCACATAATGTATTTTGTTCGACAGTTTTTAGGAAAAACGCGTTGCATTTTTGCTCGCAGTATTCGTTTTCAGAAATGCTTGTTTATAAACAAAAGAAACATTATTTGTTAAGACCAGAAAACCATTGCTTACAGAAATAAACACAGTCGCATACGCAAAGACCAGATCAGGATCAGAACTCATCTGAGAGTTTGACTTAAAAAACTATGAGATTGAAGTGAACACAATAAAGAGTAAGTTGACACCGGAGGAGTTGGAATCGAGAAGACGAGACAGAGAGGGATTTGCAAACACGTCATTTCGTAAACGTTTACCGAGTGATGAACAAAAACGTAGGCTATAAATTCTACATTGCAATCAGCCATGCAATTTGAGACTTTCGATTATTTGGTTTTGTGGACCTTTAGGCTTACTAGCTGGAGCAGATAATACACAATCCTTTTTCCAACGTTACTTAACATATACGTCAGTTATAGATTGGGACATTTCTTAACAACAATTTAGGTGCAACCAGATGATAAGTTTACATGGTGTCCTGAATATTGTGTGTGTGACTCGTTTTAGGCTGATTGGGAATATATTAATATCATGGAAAAGCTCAATAGCCCAACCTTGTTTATGAACTAGTCCAACGATAGAATTCTTTCCACTACAAAAATTAAAGAGCAAAGCTATGTTGAACAGACATCTTCTAGAAGGTTTCCGTGTTTGTATATATTTCACGCGCATGAGGACATTTACTGACAGGATTTACTGATCTCGCAGTCCAACAGATGTATGTGAAAAAATAACGCGGAACTTAATTGCCAACCCTCTGAAGCTTTCTCTTGTCCGCATTGATCTTTCTTTGATGGTTCACGTAAACAGGATGATAAGAGGTATATTTTTCTACTGATTCAACAATCATGACAACAAAACATGCGAGGGGTTCGTGGGACCACTTAAAACCCAGGTTCTGTGCGGTATGTTTAGAACTCAAGCAGTTTCGTAATGTCGGTTAACACAGTTCATCCCCAATCAAATCAGCCAGCTGTTGCGCAGTTAGTTATGCAAATGTTCTGCAGCACCAGGGTCAAAGGGGCACCAACAAACATGCGTTACATCGGGTAGCTTCGTTAAAGCTTCGTTAAAGTGTAAAGAAATATGGCCAACTGTCTTGTGAACAGTGTTATATTTGACGTAATGGCTGCAATGTTCTAAGGCCATAGGCTATGATGATCACTGTCTCATCCTAAAACAGTGGTGTGTAGACCTTATCAGTATATAGACAAAGACCACCGTCAAGACTTTAAAAATTGGAATAACGAGCCATCCCTTAGTATAAAATTGGACTCAGAACTGAGAAGCAAAACCTAGGCACCCAGAGAATGAATTCACCAGATGACTGACCAGCATCCTTGTCAACCTCCATGTAGTTAGACTCTTCAAACTAGTCAATTGTTCAAGAGTTTTTCAATGACTCTAATCTAGACATAATTACAGTATGTTTGACGGAAGTACTAGTTTGACATCAGGTTGAAAAGAAGACCTACGTGAATAAACCTCGGTCGTTACAGCTGTAGATTCCTTGAAAAACTTAAAAGTTTTACGTTAAAGTGATTATTCCACTATTGAAATACTTTTAAAATATTACAGCTCTTTAAGCAGCGGCGTCTCCTCTGAGGGCCTGGTACTGTGAAGTATTCAGAACAGCCTGAAAGTGATGGATAATTCATATTTATTCACTGTTACTAACTGTTGCACCGTTTGATGAACAAATTATACTCATGGGATCTTTATGCCGAGTAACGGTTTAAAGAAAATTGTGTGCATTTTTCGGTTGATAGATCATTTCAGTATATTGAGTGAAACACCACAAATCTTACTTGAACTTTTGATCGTTTGCAGCAACTACGAAAAGACGTCCTAGACATAGTTGCTTGTTCGTCTAATTAAAACAACGCAATAGTGAATACAATTCCAAGACACTAATGAAGTAGGTAGCAAGTGTCGCCACTTCTGGTAGTCGTTTTTCCCAGACGAAGTCTCATGCACGATGGATTCACGTGTGAAGTTGCGATACTTACGGTCTTTTACAAGATGCTGTCTTCAACCAAAAGCGATGTATAACTTGACAAGTGGGAAGAAGCAAAGCACACAGGTGATTGTGTATCGATAACAAAACTCATGTTTCCTATGAACTACATGTGTGTAACATGATGTATCGAAGAACAGTGCAAGCTTTCTTAAGTTAACAGCGAAACAAGCAACTATTGTAGATTCATATGTCAGGCACGACATTATGTGGTCCAGTCGGATTACATCTGAGTAAGGAAATATTAATTCAATAACCATGATGAGATATAAAAACTGTATTCCGCTCATAGTTCAAATGAATCCTACTGTCTGCATTCAAAAGGGGGACGCACAATTAAATGTCCTAAATATTAGTACAAATGACTGAATGGCGAAAATGGGATAAAATCGGAACGCACAAAAATAATTGAACTATTCGAGTTACTCTGTAGAAGGTAACTGCTCCGTCAGACTGATTCTTTTGATAAAAAAAATGAAAGCAAATATAAGAAATCAGTCTACCCTCATTGGATGAACAGTGTTTCTGAAAACACTTTTCAGCAGCGATCCGCAGTCTCCAAGTAGAAGGAAAAGTTCGGAAACAGTGTGCCATTTGTAGTACACATTACTACGTCCACTAAATTCGTGCTTAAGGCTGTCGCATCTACCCTCACGCTACCGGTCAGGTGCTCAAAGATTCTCTAAATGAGTATACCTCAATACTAGTATCAGTGTGGTAATAACACCCGAATAACAATTCAAACCTATTAGAAGTAATATCGAGCCACTTAGCTCAATTTAGGGTCTGATTTTTGCACCTTTAGTGGGGTGCCGAAAATAGGCATGCACGAAATACTGAGTAACAAGACGCTTAGGTGAAGAGGGTACCCGATTGCTTTGAGAGACGGTTGGTTACTGTGCCTCTGTTACGATACCGTGGACACTGCTCTATCAACCAAATCTATTAGCGAAAAGCAAGCTGCGCTACAGTTGCGACAGGTAAGTGGGACGCTGGATAAATATTGGCTAGGTGGTACCGTCAACTCTCTCAGTACTCCGGTCCTAGTTGTCCTGAAACCCGATCACGTTGAAACACAGTCACCTAAATACACATCTTTCGGTGCGGTCTGTTTCATCTAGTCTCTACAAATTGCCGCCGTAAACTCTGACCTTTATATCATGTATGCATATGTCTTTAGCGCGAGACTCTTCTGTAAGGTTTAGGCATAGTGGTCAATGCAAACTACAGAAGGCTTTCCAGAACTGTCGTTTTCAATTGAGCAATTCTGGACTAGCCGTCTTAAACGGTTCTGGTTGGATATTTTTAAACTGCCAACTGTATCACATACTGGTACACAATACTGTTACTGGCCTGTTGTGAAGAGTGTAGGAAAATTTTATTCTCCATCATTCCAGACGGCGTGTTAGTGACTGATTTAAGCACAAGATGCGTCACACTCTGCTTGCAGTGCTATAAAAATTACTTACCTAGCGTTAAAAATGAACTTCATTTCTAACCACAGAGCTGACTACATATTCCGCTTAGTTATGGTACGGCACTGTGTATGCTCAATATTCTGACTTAATTTTGATAAGTTTACGTGAACGCTGCAAGACAAAAGTGTGTACCTATGTATTCCGAATAAAGATTAGTTTTAGTTACACTTAAATGGGTGACTAACAACTAATCACCGCTGTAAATCAGTCCTTTGGACTCCTTATCAAAATTAAAACTCAGCTGCCATGCCTGGTCACTTGTCTTTCGAGCGATAATCGTTTGCACTATAGTCTGAATTCTCGAAAGAGATTTACGCCGGAATAAACAGACCTGGACCTTTATCCAACTACACGTTCAGCATGAATATCCGTCGCGATTTACCATATCTTTCACGGTGAAATAAAGCACATGTATTGCTACTTCGAAATGGAGCACCGTGCTGGCGTTCTGCTTCCATTACGATACACACAACAAGTATCTGTGACCTGACTGACAAGTGAATGAAAACCTAGTGCTTAACAACATTAGGTTGTTTATGGCTATTTAGATATCCCAATTTAGATATTATCTTCACAAAGTCTCTAGCCGTATTCGCTACTGTTGTTTTGAAACCCTTGAAGTTCTGTGAGCATCCAAAAATCCATTATTAGTCGAAAAACACCTATTTGTGCTATGAACATTTGACTCCCATTTAAAATTGTATCATCACCCACGAAGTATACCAATTTCTTTTGACGGCTGCAGGCCACACCTTTTAGAAAGTAACCATGATAACTACACTGCTATATCCAATTGCCATGAATGTGATAATTTTTTCTGGGTACATGTGCACACCTGAAATGCACCAACATATAAGTCCTGTCGTATCCCGCGAACAATAAATGTCAGTTTGGTGACTAACTCACAGGATACATTGAATAGCTGCTTGTTGTCTCAAAAATGTTCCGAAATAAAGGGGTATTTTTTCGTGAACTATAAACCACTTCTGACAATCTCATATTTGATTTATAAGCTACAAGTTGTGCGTGCCCACAGGAAAGCATTTGGATCTAGCGAACAACTCAACATTTTCAAGCAAACGGCAAGTTGCCGGCATCAACCACCAGCCTCCAAACATTGAGTCGATTAATTCTGTATCATTGTTCAGCGGTATATCTATTTCCAGATCGTCCGAACGAAACGCCACCACGTGATAATTAGAATTAACTGTACTCAACCGAGAGCATTCTTCCAACTATATCAGTGCGCACAATACCAAAAGGGGAGAGTCCAAAGATGAAACTGATCTGTACTTTCAAATAAAATTTCGTTCAAAAATCATGAGTACCAATGGGTAGATCATACCTGAATTATTCTGCTTTCCTCAACTTGAACTCTACTCCAAAGCAAATCATAACCTTGTGCTGCAAACCGAACTCAAATCTTAACCCACTGTTTAAATTACCTACATAGAATATGAAACATTTTCTTTCATGTATTCATTATGCAGGAAGTCAGCTATAGTTGGGCGGCCAACAACGAATAACATTTTGAGTTCTAGAAGAAATGATCGCTGCAAAACGAATGTAAAGCATTTTTATAACGTGTACGATAAAGTGTTGGGAAACAACCGGAAACAAGACGGAGACATGAAAGTTTTTGTGAGTAAACATAACTCATTTCCACCACGGCGGTAGACGACCTATCATGAAGATGAAAACATTCTACTACCGCTTATTACACATATAATAGACCCCGTGCTAGTATCTTGTTCAGAATCCCTAACTGACGCCAGCCTGTATTGTCTACTAAATCAAACGGCTCCAGCGTACTCGTTTGCGATTACCGCAGTTTATTGTCTATGAACAGAATGCTTTCAAAAAGCGTTACGACCGTTAGTGTATGCAGTGTCAAACCACAAAACATGTGCCGTTCCCAGCTGTCTCTCTTATTGAGAAGCAGTGAAACTTTAACAGAAGTGGTCGGAATGTCTAAAGTTTCCAAGAATCCATTGTGTGCTTGCAAAAAGGATGATAGTGTGTTTGAAGGTAGACTAAGGGGTGATGAATTAAGTGAGATGATCAGTCTTTTAGTAAACATTGAGATGTTGTGAAACTATCTCGCGAAAAACCAGTTTGCACATTTCAACGTTAAAAAATATAGTTAACCAATAAAAAAGGCAGAGGCAATTGAATTGATAGCAGTCCAGAATCAATCTGAATATACTAAACAAGACTATTCGTGTGATATCAGTCCCAGGTTTCATGGTAAACCACTGTGGAAGCATCCTTTGTTAATATCCAAACTGGCAAAACGTGTTAACTTGCCGGATCTGTGTTCTGGACTTGCAGAATCGCACTGTTAGTGCTAATGAGACCCAATTAGAGAAACAGCTGTATGCGAATACAGCATGAAAATGCGAAAATCAGAACTTTCTAAATGTTGTCAACAGTTGCCGCAAAATGATCGTTTCTCAGCGCACACTATAGATAGGCTCAGCAATAATTACGGCATTTTTGACGAAAGTTGAAAAACTGACGGGTGCTTAAACAAGCAGTCTACTTTAAAAGAAATTTTCGTGACGTTCCTTATTGCAGATTTGAACAGTATGTTGTTCAGTAAACAGGTCCTGACAACCAGACGAGAACTCCTGAAGGTTTCATATGCATTTTTCATAGGATTTCAAATATTGAGTATTAAATTTTTACACAGTCTTCGGTTTACAAGATCGGCAAATTACCTCTAAACGGTTGCTTGTTACGGTCGTTTCAGCTAGTGGGTGACATGTTAATGGTTAATTCTTTCAATTTGCCTTGCCTTGCAAAAGATAGACACATAAGACAAAGTTGTCACGACAAACTTCATACGCACTAGTTGAACGCGTTATTGGCAGCCGTTTGTTCAGATATATACGTGCTACGGCGGAAACTCGAATTAGGAGGATTCAACTGCTTTTTTCATTTTTCTGTCGAACTGGTTTGGTGAAATTAATTGATGTGTCCAAGCAAACTGTTAGTTTTCGGAGGCTGTAATGTAAGGTGTTACTAAGAAATACTCGCCGAACAGTAATTAAACAGGACTAGTCTATATTTTGTGCATATATTTGATAATTGTAACACGTCACCCATTATGATTGAGTTTACCGTCTGGATGTTTCTACGTGAAACTTTTATTCTGTCGTATACTAGGCTTTTGAAAAAGAGTGCCCAATAATTTGGACGGTTTCAGATAGTGATAGAAGAAACAAGCAAAATATGATTTTTCGTTACTCCATAACTTCTCTGTTTTATCCACCTTTCTATGCTTCCCCTCTGGCGTTAATTCAACTTGTATGAATATTTCCATATTCGACTTAGGGGACCTGCTTGTGGTAATGAGCTTGTCGGTCTTTCTTAGTTTACACAACTTTCGCAGAGATCAGAATGGTTTGAACAAAGGTTTTACATCCATTCACACCCGAAATCTGTATTGACGCAACATGTTGATGCTAGTGCACACTCAACATGATATATTTAATAAAACCGTTTGAAAAATGCGTTCACAGCCTTAAGGCCATTTTCTTTTCTATATGAGGTGTTCTGTAGCTAGTTTCTGAGTTAGCCTTGAGTTTTTTATATTAGTGAACCGGAACTTCGATGGCTAAAATTTTTCAGTAAACTTGGGGCCGATTCTACAATACAGTTCCACTGAAGTAGTCAATAAGCTTTTAGGAAAAAGTACACCCACCTTTGTGGTCTATGGAACATTTTGTACTGTCAACCTAAATGTGAAATTTGTGGACTGATGCAGTTTTACACAAGAGCTTAAAGAAACATCTGACTTGTATATTCTTACGATATTAAAACAGGGGTTGCCTATATCACAGTCTTGTGACTATCAGATATTCAAACATGTTGCCACAGCATTCCATTAATAAGTTGCAAAATCAACGGAAAACAAAGATTACAAAATAACACAGAGATGAAGAGAATCAGGGTCGTGATGAATAACAGCACTTAATCTTATTCACACATATACCACAACAAAATCGTGTTATTCACCCAAATAAACGATAAGTCCGACAGCATTAATTACCTGGTGATCTTCAGGAGAACAACACAAGTCTAAACGATCAGAAAGAAGAAACAAGCAGGTGCATATTGACAGACAACTTCGTGAATTGCACAATTTATAGTTCAACGGAATATACAACGATACCCCGGAAAGTTCGTCATGGTTATAAGCATTAGTCACTTTTGCTCAACACTAATTTCGAGGAATCTAAAGTACTTGAAAAAAATTGACAGTTACAAGTACACAGACCATAGAAATTTTAGATACCAGAAGACACAGCAAAGCACTTCAGGTCCCAAACAAACCGAACTCAGTAGATCAGGAAAAAATTTATTATGGACACGATGATTGAATTAAAACTCCGTTCCTTCTGTTTTTGAATCAAAAACATAAAAATAATGCATGTGGACTGGGCGATAACTCTAACTAATCGCAACCTAAGTTATTTCTCAACGTCTGTTAGCATCTTTCCTCACCAGTGAACCGGACAGCACGCACTCATTATTCTAGACTCATTTGAAATTCTTCGTTTATATCGAGGTTGCATATACGTTGTTGGTGTCAGTTACGTACGTTACGACCTACATAATTTTGTCTGCAAGCATTGATTGTCAATTTGTAAAATGAGACCAAATCGAAAAGTCGCAGAACAGTGATTGTTTCAACTAAAATTTTTAACAGTGGATCGACTTCTACCATCATCAGACCGATCGCTTTAAAACATCGTCGTTAACGCTTGCAGTCGATCCTTCTGATTGAGACAAAACTACTTTACATGGGATGAAAGTGGTTTTAGACTAGTTGGCTGCAACTCCGTCATGGATGAGTTCAGCAGGTAGTACACTTCACCATCATTGCTCTAGAAGTTTCGCCTGATTGTCTGTTTTTGATTTATCTATCAGAATTTGAGCTGGTAGTTGTCGTTTTTTGTTGTAGTGAGGTTGCAAAGCGCGTTATAGCTGAATAAATTGTCTTACAGAGGTATGATTTGTGACGAATATTCCGTCGAATCCAGGGGTTTCTTCACATCTTAGCGGGTTCCAGGACAAATTGATTTACGAACATTTTCGTAAACAATGTATTCAGTTTCATCATAATCTAGACAGACAGTTTGAGGATGGATGCTCTTAAAAATGCCGCACATGTATTGCAGAATAGCAAGCTGAGTGGAAAATAGTGGAACCGCAGAAAACATTCGACGCTTAGTAAAGGTGTACGTGAAATCTCGATCCTGTTCCAAGCAAGTTGATGTGATGTGTGTGCCCTGATAACAGCGGTCGCTTTGGTGTACTTATCGACTGGCTGACACTTCAGTAACTTTAAGGTGAACATTATCGCTGCAGTAGTCTGTTCACTGGTGTACCATCCATCTTTTCTCTAGCCATTAATAAGTGGACTTTTTAAACATACTTTAAATAAGCAGACATAAAAATAAATGGCTTTTTTGCACTGCAGTGAACGTATTGTACCAACACTTATACGGAACACTGATATTACATGGTATTGGTTCTTGTTTTCAACCTCCACCTGAGATAGGGCAGTTCCACTCACTTTTCTACACTGTGCACATTTTTGTTATACTGCATGTTTCATAAACCAAAGAAAACTATACTGGTTACATAAATATTTGCGTTTCTCAGATATCTTTACTTGTGTCCACTCTATAACCAGCCCATTTGGGTAATTTTGTGAGTTTCGTTTGCCTTGTTTTTGCGTTTTCTCATGTTTTCAACCCGAAAGTCTCGAGCACTATGCAAGAATTTGCTATTGCGTGCTTCGGATGCGACTAATTGATCGCAGATTTATGTGGTAACGTAGGTTGTTTATTCTGATTGGCAGTAGTTTTCTGACTGGGCCATTTGGTTAGAGTAGTTAACCGAACCAAAATTGAAATACAATTAACGGTTGCCCACGCTTTTCTTCTGAGAGAGTTTGCAAAACTTACATCACTAGCAAGCTTTTCTACTGGACGTGTTCAAAATTCACACCGTCCCTCTTTGTTCTAATGATGCTCACTTCGGAACGGACTATTTCAGATGGTCGTTGAACAGTATTTGATTGGAACTCAGTGTGGAGTACTGCTTCGTCTCGTCCACTTGATATACAAACGAGAGCAGTTACGTCCAAAGTGTTGTCAGTGTGGTTACTGAGTGAGCACTTAGTCGAGGCATCTTTAAAGGGGAAGCGGGTATGCAAATAGTGCAAGCGGACGACAAAAATCGAATGAACAAAACGTTGATCCATGGGTAAGAAATACAATTTAACTGGCTTAGTTTTTACCGATTTTTCGATTGTGAATATCTACAAGGGAGTATTGCCAATCTTCGTTAGCATGCCATGTTACAGCACGTAAAAAATACTTTGCTTGCGTGGTCCCCATTGAAGAAAAACATGACAAAGCTTATGAGAAAACAATATTGTTTACATTCTACGACAAATGCATTTTTAAATAAGCGTGGTAGTGTCTATCAGATGAGAGACAATTACGGTCATTTGTAACCGAGTGACTGTTGTAGCAAATGCTGATTCAAACTTGTTGATCTTCCCAGTTGCCATAAATACTGATACCAGGTTCCCGTGAGTTACAATCCATATAACCCCAACATAGACATCCAAAGACAGCTGGATTATAAGGTAAACAAGTGAACACAATAAGAGTTCTCTACAACCTCGCCTTAGACTCATCGTACAAAACAAACTGGAGAGCTAGAACGTTTATAAACAGAAGGATGATTGGCTGTTACACTTTACTGGTAACGAAATGACAAACTGCAATGCGTGACATTGATTGAGTTGGTAGAGCATATCTTGTGCCTTGTCCCCGGTATTATCTTACTACTGGCACATGAAGTATTTCAACAAAAGCTGGTGTAACCAGATGGATATAGGAATACGGGCAACTGTCATCTTTCCAAGAGTTTGCTGGTCTCCTCTTCTACCGTGGTTGAGCCACGAAGTAACAAGTCAAATGCAACAAATCTCAACAATTGCTGGTGCTCTTTGTTAACCTGCATAAACGCATCAGAAACGCATCAGAAACAAATATCATCCTTTTGTTCAAACATTGGGGGGAATCAACGGTTTTGCCTTATGACTGTTTGTCAAGCTACGTGTGCTCACAGCTTTGATCAGCCAGTAACGAACAATAATGGCGAATAGCAGGCGAACGTCATTACATTCAAACCACGGTTACCTACAGATTAGTTTTTACCCAACAGTGACCATAAAATTTTGTCGGTTTTGATGACCACATCTACTGAATGGCAGACAATGCCGGTCTGGTTGAAAGTACTTGAATTTAACGTTGCATCGCCTGAAGATTTGCAAACCAGTAGTCAATAATTAACGGCATGTGTTTTTGCTGTCTTTCAATAACAGCCACTCAAAAATAACCTGCTTTAAACACCATTTTTACTAAACCATAGTAAACTGTATTATTCTGCTGTTTTCAGCAGCTGTATAAAAACCCTGTGCACCTTCTGGAAATTTACTAGTGGTGAGAAAATTGCAATTTTGATTTCATTCTCTTTTGCTCATACACGGTGATTTGGTCTGTACGATAATCCCAAGATGCTGCGTCTCTCATTGTGGGCTTCCCCGTGATTGTCTAATCCGTTGGGTGACAAGCAATTAAAGTGTAACTGGTAAATGGACTGAGAATAGCACAACGTTGCGTGTAAGTTGTAACACGTTGTAACAATAACATGTTAAGTATGATGTTCAAACTATTTGACTTCATTTGCACTAAATTTGTCATGGCTATTGTACAATGAAACTTTGGTAGAAAATATCAACATATAAGTTTCAAACAAGTGCGTCAGCGAACGAATGGTTTCAAATTAAAACTTAACATCATTAGATATTTGAAGTATTTGTCTATTATCCAAACATTTTTCTGCAGGCAAACCTTAAATGGAAAACAACTTATGGTGACTCACATGTCTGGTCCGCTGGGCTGAGTTTTTGGCTCTGGACAAGCTGAATTAAACGGCACCAAATGTAAATCAAAAACCACAAGGAGTTGTACATTTGGACATGAAGGACCCAACCAGTCTTCTTAATCGTGGTGAATCTGACTGAGCTGTCTCTGAGTTCTTTTCCTACGGTCTGTACACAGACAAGCATTAAGTAAGTCCTACACTCTGATGCTTGGGCATGGGCATTCGGGAAATCCGATGGAACACGCGAGGGCATTCACTAATGCTAGACCGACAGACAAACAGACGGACAGTAAGTGAGACAAACAGACGCCTCTGTATACGGCCAATAGGTTGTCAGTCAAAGTGGGACATCGAGACTACGGTCCCAGTGATTGCTGTGATACCTCTGTGACACCAAGGAGAATTTTCTGTTGCAGATAAATATGTATAAGTCTGGGTGATGGTCGACTATTAAATATTATGTGTAGAGCTCAAAATATGGAAGTAAATTGGTCACGGATTACAATAAACCACAGTTTGAGCCTAAAGGGATCAAATTCGCGTTTATTTGCAATCTTCTCTTTTCGGTATAAACCAATGCTGCCATATCCCAAAACAATGGAATATCTAAGGCTAACTTTTGATATAACTGCCTAATAATATGTGTAACCATGTGGTCCGCGAGCTGAACCCTGCTTCGTTGCACTTAGTAATATTGGATCTCGCTCCGGCTATTCCATTATGTACTTATTCACTGGGTTCGATTCCCCGACGTGTATATTGTTGATAAGGCTCGAATAGATCGAAGCAGTCCTCTGTCATTTCCTTGGTGTTTACTGGGACCAGCTGTTTGCAAAATCACTTCCCAAATTCTTTAGGGGCTGCGGTGGACGCTGACTGGTTTGCATACCGGCTAAAAAAACTGCTGTTCACTTTCGACCAGTGTGCGAAGAGACGCACAACCGGTGAATAAACTAAACTGAGAAATCTTTATTATGGGTTATCGACCGAATTGAGCGGAGCGACTCTCTTCAGTGTCACTTCAAAATGATCGGACGAGCTAAGCACAACATACATAAAGTAATGATTGAGCTTTTGAATGTGATTATTTGGTTTCGTCTATTGTGAGTTTAGAGGCTTTACAGTTAACAAGCCGGACTAACTAGCATGAAGGCTGGAGTGCAATTACCGATTCAGACGGAGATTTTCACAAATGGACAAACGTAAGTCGAGTCTAGTGATTCTTTTTGAGGAAGGCTAGCCGAAACACATCAGAATACGTAGGCTGCAAACAAGTATGGATAGTGCTTGACGTGAACTGATTCAAATTCCATGTCACCTCTGTTCCTCTGTCAAGGTGATTTCGATTACAACACTCCTGAGAAAGGCCACCCGAGGTGGTTGAAACGTAGAGTATTACAACTTGCTTGAAACGTTGTGTTATTTCCAATTTGTTTATCGATTCAAATTCCTGTTAGCTACTTACTGATTTAAGTCTTCTTATTGGTATTTTGCAATTGATATGGCATTTGGGAAGAAACAATTTTCGTAGTTTATTATCTGGTTGTTTTGTTGGAATGTTCGTTTTAGCGATGCATTTCTATTAGGTCATGGTTTTGCATTATGGTTGTAGCATTCAATACGTCACTTAGAAGTTTTCCAAGATCCTAGACGCTTACCTCACGACACAGTCTTAACAACGATATAATTCGGTCTGACGCAAATAATTCTGTGCATACTCAAAATTTTCCTGTACCGAACAATGAACCTTTCCTTTTCATTGAGAGCACTGTGGCGTTACACTCTATAGAGAAGACTAGGCTCGAACTGCTTCGCTTGATGTTGATCGGCAGATAACGCTGAGCTGTCCGATCTTACAAATGAAAAATCCTTGTGGCGGATGCTTCAGCTTGTGTAAGGATGTCCATATTTAAGTTATCGGAGCTCTTTTCTTAACATTTATGTTTTTTTGGTTATTTTTAGAGTTGGTGAGTTCTCAGTTTGAAGTGACAAACAAAGACAACAGACCTAGTTAATACCCTTGCTATAAGAGAGATTGGCATTAGATGCCGACTGCTTTGGTTAGTATCCCATATTTTGAAAAAATTTCGGTTGTTGCTCTTCCAAATCCATGAAATTAGCAATTCAAAGATAGATGGGCTGAGCCTAAAACTCTACTTTTGGATTCAAGGTTACTGTGAAATTGCAAGTCTTATCTATTAAACAAAAAGATTATTTATACACACTACTTACCAGCTGCTTTTCGAAAACAGACATTCCACTCACAAGTTCTGTTTATTCTCTTAGCACTTGCTCATTCACTTTGTGACCATATTCTGCGACCATTCAATTTAGTACACTGTAGAGCTACATTTGTACGAAACTTGCTAAGTTCTACGGAATTCCATCCGACCTAGTGAATTTGTTTGTTACAGCACCTATTCACTACGGATTACAATTTTACTATCTTTGATTGTATATTTTTCCAGTTATATATCAAGAATACTATGATCAGTCGTTAGTTAAAATGAACCTATATGAAGTGAGCGTCTTGCAGGACAGAAAATGCTCGATTTCTTCAAACAGACAAAATGGAAGAGAACATAGTTGACTGTATGCGTGTTAAAACAGCTGATGGGTGTGATTTACAGATCAAAGGATTATGCCGTACTTACCGCCATTCACCGTCCCATAAGCAACCTTATGTCGTCCAGAGAAACCAACAATAGTAATTTTGAAGTTGAACACATGGTTGATACGACATAAAACGGGGGAAACTAGGAAAAAACATGTTTCCATACCTAGTAAGTTCTAAACGACCTAGGTTAACTGTGTATGAGAAGGCAATGGTTTGGGTGTGAAGAACTAATCGGGCAGAAGTTGACTTGTAAATTCGACAATTCTCCTGTTTTCTGGAACTAAGAAAGTTAAATAAGACCCATATTCGCATCAGTATAAAGTTGAACAAGTTTATTTTTAGTTCCAATCTGAGTGGGTTCACGATTTGTCTAATTATTTTACATTGCACTAACCGTATAGTTTACAACTGCAGCCAAGTAGACTACAGATTGGGCACGACATTCCAGTAAGAAATTTTTCATGCTAACCACAATGAATCATCATTTGATACCCCCCAATCAAAGATTTTGTTCAATGAATGCACCCATAATCATCCGACTTGTTGCATCCCAACGCCGGCTGAAGCAGGTAATTTCCAAAGTATTGCTGGGAAAGGTTTGTTATCTAGCATAACAAAAATTCAAACAACTTGTGAGTTACTGACAGATAGCGTGACTAACTTGCGTTTGGCCAGCGGGTAAGCTTTGTATTTCATATAATTGACTAGGATGTGTTGAACAAAAAACTATGTGAGAATTGTTCATTGTGCTACCGACATAATTTTGCAGCTATGGGAGCGTCGACAAAAGAGCCAAGTTTTCACTACATTACGACAAACGTTGTTGGTTTGAGAAGTCGCAAACTGTTCTTTCCGTGCTGTGAGAATAGACGGAGCTGAACTAGTGAACTTAAAGTCAAATCAGTCATGTTATGCAAAAATGATGAAGCGCACTACAATTACCGGTTGCAAATTTCAGGTAACCTTCTATATTTCTAAAGCTCTCATGTTAGATTCCGCAAGGAATAACTTAACTACTTGTTGGGCATTATTTCCGACATGAGTTTTCTCCTTCCCTTTCGGATAAGCGTAAAGACGACACACAAACTAATAGGTTTGTGTTAGGGCTGAAAGTACTGGCATGTCTGTTTTGTTGCGTTGATCGGGAGTAAAGTTTTTTCAAATTACTCACATTTGTGGAGAAAACGTCTTCAGGTGTGATGACAGAAAGCGGAAGGTTGAGAAGAACAATGACACGGCAAACTGGGACATGGAATCACATCAAAGTTGCACACTAACGATTGTCCACGTAGGAAAAACGAAAAAAGACCAATTTACAAACTTACTGATGTTGTGGGTTACACTGAGGTGTGTTCTAGAGAATCACAGCGCTAATCACTCCCTGCACATTTGACGATCGAACACGGTTTCAGTCGTTTCAATCCATCACGCCGTGATCACAACGTTGAACATTGTGGTCCAAATAAAGCAGTCTGCGACTGATAGATCGTTCCACCGTTACAAAACCTTGCCACCTTGAAACAACTGTCTCGTAAATTTTCCGGCTTGTGTTTAGAAACGGTCTGTCAGCTGGTGTTGAGGAACATGGAGAACTCATTGACTTAGGCATACACTTCAACTCAAGTTTCTTTACTTCATTGAAAATTAATTTGTAGCTGTCAATCTCTAGAGGATGTGATAAATGTGGGCTTCATCCCTGTACTGGTGGCCCATCATTGGAAGCGCTCATTGGATTATATGTTTTTTGTTCAAGATTGATGAATCCGTATGCCAGGCTTCTCGCAGGAGACAGACTTTGAAGCGTTTGTTGCATATTTCAACCGTATAAAATTCCTATCCAGGTAATTCAGCGATAATTAGGTTTCTTCGGCTGTCTGTCTAGTTTGTAAATTGACCCCGTATTGTGCTTTTACGGCTAATGACTTGATCTGTAGACGCTAGCTGTATCCCATCTGGCAATGATTTGACTTGCTCTCAAATTCTGTGATAACATCCTGCTAACTTAGCTAAGGTTTAGAAGACCTCGGAAAATACGTTCAGTTTTCACGATATAAAAAGATATTTTTTTCACACTGTCTCTGAGCTTGCGCTGTGCAAATAGAGTCAATGGTTTGTAGGCTGAAGCAGGTATTATTTCAGGGTGAGATTCAGAAGGAATACCTTAAAAAATTTCCAAGTTGCTTCAGCAATCAAACTGGCTATTTGTATGATCCAAGGATTTATAATGCACGTGAATTTTTAAGCGAGTATCAATTATGCGACGTAATATTACTGTGATAGATGGTATCTTCCAGTTCAATCTTTTTTGCCTAAAAAAGCGGAAGAGATTGGTTCATCTTTTCATCATAAATTCTACACGCGGTTCTTGAGTACAGAAGTGACCACAACTGAGCGTACGTATTTTTCTTATATATCTCAAGTGAATAAAATCTGGCAATTACTACGGAAGCAAAATGGCTTGAACTGTGTCAACAATAAAACCGTCGTTCATGTCAAGCGACTGAATTTTAGTCAATGAATACCTATTAGCTGAGCTTGCAGAAATTTTACTTCCTGCGTTAATCCACTGATTTGGTCGAGTTCTCAGTCTGGTCTCTTCCTAGCTAAAGTCTAATAAGGCAACGAAAATATGTCCTCTGTGTCGACTTTTTCAAGGGTGTAAGTACAGTTTTATGCTCCATTCTAGCTGTTATCCCCATAGTATCGTGCAGTGCAAAGCAGCTGAACGCGAATGGCCAGTATATATCACACCAACCGCAAAACAAGAACGTCTTCAGTCCGTCCTGTTATATTCGCATGTGAAACACCGGAACATTTTTACTAAATGTTTCCTTTTACTTGTCGGCCACTGACCTTGTCATTGTTGCATTAAATTTCACTGTACAGAGATGTACCATATTCTTCTTTGGCAACAACATCGATGAAAAACCTCACTCCATATTTTGAATCGCTTAGCATTCAACATTTTTTCAGTGATTTTTGTGAGATATCTGCCAATTTACTCTCATTACTGTACTTTGCCGATCAGGATGAACACCTGGTCTTAGTTCCGTTTTCAGTTCATTCTCATGACAATTTCTGACACTCACGTATACAGATGCCCTATTTAAAGTATCCAGAAACCAACAGTAGTTCCCCTCTCCGCCTGGTAATTAAATCTGTCTTAATCGTGCTGATGGTCACAGCCCAACTGTTTGTTTTTGAGAGATCCGACGTGTCTCTGCTTATTGTATTCAACAATGCTATTTAGAACTCTAGAATACGTTCCAACAGACCTCGAAAATTATTATCAGTAATTGGTGTTTTCCCTGGCTTGTCAAACAAACGTTCACGCCAAACATTCAAGAACAGCCTTCGAATGGCAGATTTTCATTCCTACCATTTCTCATCACATTTCAGGGTGTAGAAATGTTACACAAACATTTATGTTTGAAACAAAGCACTCATTTTGTATATTTGTATATTTGAGAAGAACATACACGTAGAAACTTCAAGCTATACTTACTTTGTCCTATCCCTTGCATGCCATCTTTCCACGGCTGTACTTGTACAAAAGCTTATCTTGTTATTTCCCAAGGTAACTAAGAAGTTGAGTGGAAAACTATTTAAGCGTATATTGTTTTTAGCTGCCCAGTAGGTTGTTAGGTAACTTTATTGAACGCTTTATTGTTAGCTTGTGGTCTTTGCTCATTGAGTTGTTCGTTGGCACTCAACAACAACAATGGCTCAATGTTAGGAACACATTTGTTCGCTAGTTGCTCAGAGCTCAATGACTAGTTGGCTCAAGATAAAAGTTACCACGTTTAGTTGCATGCTTAGAGCAACACAGGTTCTGAACGTCACATTTCTGTCGCCTGAACATCAGCAGCGGTCCGAGTTTACTGCATTTCCGAGTTATGATATCAATGGGAATTCTCAAGAGGAATGTTTTAATTCGGCGCCATTCGGCGACATGTTTTGTTCCTCGGAGTGCTGTTAAACATGTTGTGTGACTTATGCTCGGTACAGTGCGTCTGTTAGCCAATTCGAACACGGTGACCAAATCCGTCAATACAAGTTGCCCAGTGTGTTCATAAAGATTAAAAAGATCCGCCTGATGTGACTCAAAATCAAACCATCGGAAGAAATGGTAACAACTGAAGGGTTACAGAAGTGTTCAACTGCTTTCCGTGACGCAGTAAAAACATTAAACTAATGCAATTATTCATCCATTTCCTGTTGAAAATCGTAGGTTGGCAGAACATGCTACATCACGTAAAAAATCTTCTTGCACCATGCTATGCATTCTCACACTAATACTTTAGTGCGAACAGAAAACCGATGGCACATTGTTTCCAACCAGTTGGCAAGGTAGAAAATCATTTCCCTTTGAAAGACTTCTCCTCCATACATCTGCTTATACTCTAAAGCAACGTTTATTACAGTGAAAAGTTGCGTTCTATACAAGTAATAATATTGACAGCACGAAAAGTATAGAATAAAGATTGAATATCCTTCACATTTGGTTGCAGAGTTTGTCTTCTGATGAATATTTTGGCTTGCTACTTCCCAAAACATGGTTGTCTTATAGAAACCTGAACGGAAGTTCAAAACTCAGCCTCGAAAGGTCTTCTACATTATTGGTGAGATCTAAGAAGAGCTAACTACAAGTTCAGCGATTATCTTCCAAAGGAGCCTGCTGGATAGCACACATGAAAACAGAAACTCAAAATATGTAAGAATCGTTCAGGATATGTCTCCAAATCTGTGACATCCAATCAGTATTATCAACCAGTTTCACAGCTTCACCTAAAACTCCATGATAAATTTCCATTACATTTGTATATTCGCTTTAGTTTGTGTGATGTTGAGGGTGAATTGGGTCAGCTACTGCTCTTGGACTTCAGAAGGGAAGACTTGTGATACATTACTTTCTTAGCCTCTTTGATTTTGCTGTCAACAGATTTTCGTATTCCAACTTGCCAATTACAATGAGTATTTCTTACAGAATATCTTCTGTTTACTCCAATCCATCGAGCTTACTTTTTATCTAATAAGTAGGCAAAATATTACTCCAAACTTCTCGGCCATTCTCTGTTGCTTACACAGAATACATTGTGACTGCGACGATTACTTGCAAACCAAAAAAGAAGCAATTTAATTGCGAGAATCGAAACTTTACAATCAGAGTATAAACGGTTGCCATTTAAATTTTTTTTGTTACTTAGTCTGCGCATTATGCCGACCGTACTCCAATATCGCAGCAGTTGTGATAGGCCAACCGGCATTGTTATGACATTTGGATTTCGAAGAAACAGTTCTGTCAATAATTCAATCGAAGCAATTCAGTTAATGAAGTAGGTTACTACTACCACATTTGAGCACTCGAATAACCGTGTTGTATGCTTGCTAAGAAATGAGAAATGAATTGAATACTTGACGATGACAGTTTCTTTGTCTGTAATAAACAGTGCAATAGTCAAGCAGTAGGTTTCCGTTACAGTACGCGTTCAGTTGACGTCATACCCTACATACAAAATTCTTAAGAACAAGCAGTCCATTACATAACAACACTGTCTCTTCATCTGATACACGTCCGCCTATTTTGCACTAACTAACGTGAAAATGTTTTCTGTCATGTCCGAGAACACTCTGACACACCCATCTTGGCTTAGTTCATCGGCGTTTTGAAGCTTCAAATTAATCTGAGTAAGGTTTACCAGATTTGAAATAAAACAGCAATCATAAGCAAAACAGTTTGAATAGCAAAAACAACGTGGATAAGTTAGAGTCACTCAATTCGTAAAGGCGTACTCAGAACTACACGGTCGGTGGAAGCGGCCCGACGAGGTTCAGGTGGACATGTTCAAAACGATCGTCGGGAGTTGGAAAAGTTTTCAAGGGGGTGCTCGTGTGTCGGTTGACCTTGGAACATTGACATGCAAGACAGCAATGGGCCCAATGGCGTACGTCCCGATTCATGTTAGGCCAGACGAATCGATCCGCGACCAGTCTTAGTGTTGCGCGTATCCCTGGATGTGACAGGTTATGCAACGCTTCGAAAACTGCTTTTCGTAACGAATGTGGCACGACTGGCCTGGGGTATCCCAGCGTATTACCACATATAATGGTACCGGGCGAAGACGTCAATGGAACTGTGACAAGGCGTAAGTTCGTGCGTTTCAGATCATCCGTAAACGTGCAATCGGACTGTTGTTGTGCTGCTATGTTGTGATGTGATATCAAGCCGGTGGTTGTAGACACGTTGTGCATTCGTGATAGAGTATCTGCGGCGACGTTTGCAGCTCCAGAGACATGGCGGATGTCCGTAGAAAACTGGGCTGTATAGTCTAGCTGTCGAGCTTCTCGAGGCGAATGTTTATCGGAGTAATTCCGTAAAGCGTACACGAGAGGTTTGTGATCCGTGAAAATAATGAAATCGCGACCTTCGAGTGCGTGGCGAAAGTGGCGTACAGCCCTATACACGGCTAAGAGTTCACGACCGAAGGTGCTGTATCGCATTTCGGTATCGCTGAGACGTTGAGAAAAGAATGCGATCGGTTGCCACGTCTCGCGAACTGCTTGTTGTAGCACTGCACCTATGGCTGTGTCTGATGCACCCACGGCGATACTAATTGGTGCGTCCGGTTGTTGGAAATGCAACATGACTGAAGAGGCGAGTGCCTGCTTAACATTGGCGAAAGCCGTGGAGGCTTCGGGGGTTAGGTGCAAAGTTCGTTTATTACCCCGAAGTAAATCAGTCAAAGGTTGCATAAGCTTGGCGCAGTTGGGAATAAATCGACGGTAATAATTCACTAGTCCATTGAAGCGGCGAAGCTTGGGAATTGTATCGGGAAATTGGCACGATCGAATAGCCTCGACCTTGGAATCAAGCGGTTTAATCCCATCTGCAGAGATGCTGTGGCCTAAAAAATTCAACGAGGCTTGACCAAGTTCGGACTTAGCTCCGTTGACGGTGAGGCCGTATGATGCCAGACGTTGAAACAGCGTCCGTAGATGGGTTATGTGCTCTTCGGGGGAAGAGCTAGCCACGAGGATGTCGTCTATGTATGCATAAATGAAGTCTAGTCCACGGGTGACTTCATTAATCAGACGTTGGAACGTCTGTGCAGCGTTACGAAGATCAAAAGGCATGCGCACAAATTCGAACAAACCGAATGGAGTGGTAATAGCCGTCTTGGGTATATCCTCTTGTGCTACCGGTATCTGGTAATAGGCGCGGACGAGGTCGATTTTGCTGAAGATGGTTTTACCAGCGAGGCTGGTAGTTAGATCGTGGACATGTGGCACAGGGTACCTATCTGGAACAGTAGCATTGTTCAATCCACGATAATCTCCGCAAGGACGCCAATCACCTTCTGTCTTCTTTGGCACCATGTGCAGAGGAGATGCCCATGGGCTGTCAGAGGGGCGGATTATACCCATGTCCAGCATGTGTTGAAATTCGGCACGAGCGATGCGCAGTTTGTCTGGCGCCAGCCTTCGCGGTCGCTGAAAAACTGGTGGACCTTTCGTTTTGATGTGGTGTACCACGTCCGTAATGACGGCAGGTAACTCGTTAGGTGGACGGGTCAACCCCGTGAATTCACGCAATACCGCTCGATATCTATCGTCACCGCTTGGTTCAGCAAGCAGTGGGCTGAGGACAGTCGTCGAAAAAGTGGTCCCTATAGAGGATATACTCGTTAGGGGATCTAGGAGCTTGTGGTGACCTGCGTCAACGACCAATCCAAAGTGATTTAAGAAGTCCATGCCCAAAATGGCATCTGGCACATCCGCTATAATGAACACCCAACGGAAAACACGCCGCAGGCCCACGTCCAACGTCAAGGAGCGTGTGCCAAAAGTGCGTATTGGGGTTCCATTGGCGGCACGGAGCTGGAAGGGCGTTGATCGAGGCATGTCCTCTTTTCTAGGTGGTACGACACTGACCTGAGCGCCGGTGTCCACTAGAAAACGCAACCTAGAACTCCCATCGTGTATAAAAAATAGGCGACCAGGGGTAGGACTGCCAGCAACAGTTGTCGCCATTACTTGCTGGCAGTTCCGTTTCCCGAGGCGGTTGAGAAGGTGCACGGCTTAACGCATTTCCGTGCCTTGGTCCCAAACATGTGATGGTACCAGCAATACCCCGTTCTTGAACGCGACCTAGAACGGCTACGTCCTCTGGAAGCGGGGCGACAGCGAGAAGCTTTAAGAGTTTGAATTTCTCTACAAAGTTCTTCCACTTTTGCTATCAATTCGGCGGGTGTGCTTTCTGTGTGTGCATCGACCTGGTGCATTTTGCTGGGAAGGTGTTGGATGACTGAGTCGGCCGATTTTGCCAAGTCATCCAAAGAACTCGTTGACATGAATGGAGAAATAATTGCCTGTACAAAGTCGGGCAACCTCTGCATCCAAAGGTAACGCATGAGTTTGTCGTCAATCCTGTGATTTTGTCCCACCTGTTTTAACTGTCGAAGCAGTTGAGATGGAGTAAGATCTCCTAGCTGTAGCTCGCTAAGGACCTGCTTAAGACGCTTCTCTTCCGATACGACAGCACGTTCTAAGAATGCGTTCTTCAGTGCGTCGTAAGGGTTGCTCTCGGGTGGTCTAATCACTAAATCTCGGACATAGGGTGCGACCGACATTGGCAACGCGGTAGCCAAGTATGTGAACTTGGCAGTCTGGCTAGTGATGCGTGCTAACTGGAATTGCAGCTCAAGCTGCGCCAGCCAGTACTCTGGGTCGTCCGGGACATAATCGGGGACACGAAAGCTTAAGGCGTTTTCCTTCGCATCTATCTCGGCGAGCTCCAGTTTGCGGTCTGAGGTATCTGACTGCATCATTCAAATATACACACAGGATTCTGAAAAAATACAAACGCTCAGAAACTAGTGGAACCAGGGCACGAAATTCAGTGCTATATATGAATGAATATAAGTATGCAAACACGAGAGAAATAATTGAATCTAGCGTATACAAAGGGTGCAATAAATAATAAAAATCAGTATAAAAAAGCTTATGGAACGGGCTCACCAAATTGTAGTGCTAGATCCTGAATTCGTACGCCCAGAGTTTCCCCAACCTTATACTACCGTGAATCGGAAGTCGCAGGGAGAAAACGGTGAATCTGCAAGCAAACTTCATTTATTGATTTACTCACCGTTCACAACAGACTTCAACGTAACAATTAAGGGGTGCTAGGGAGCTGGGCGTGAAAGCACCTTGAGCACAACCGCACAGCAGCCGCCGGAGTGGAAGAGTGCGTCGACGGAAAATTTCAGTCGACCTTCAGAATTCAAACAAGCGTTAGACTGGTTAAGCGGCGTTCCTAACGGTAATAGCTCAACACTGTTATCCTAGTGAATGTAACCTACAGCAGTAGAGATGGTGCGGATTCATCATACAGCTACGAGCAAAACTGCGTTACTTATGCCGGCACACTAACTTTGATGCTAGTGGTTTGTAGTAAATTTACACTCACAAGGTAATGTGGACCGGCGCGGTGGTACTGGCAAGGCAAATCTCACGTCGCGGGGAGTTCAGAATTTTGGGGACGTCGAAGGTGATCTCACTGCAGTTCTGCTCACTTTAGATATACCGGCTACTGGTCTCACGTTAAGTACTATCTATTCACGAAACATCAAGTTGACGTCGCAGCAGTCCTCAATAACATTGAATCCTATGCTTTTCGGAACTTTGAACATTCATTCACCCGTCAGGACATTGAGGATTATTTTGAACGATTTGAACTATGGTGTTGGACCGTATCCAGCCTAACTGAGTAGACAAAATCCGTCTTTTTCTTCTCAGGCATAGGAAAAGAGGCCTGTTGTCTTCTGAAGAAGTTATCTTATTCAGATTCGCTGATGGATCTTCCATACGAGCGCATGAAGTGCTCAGTGAGGTATTTAAGTCCCGCCCCCCAGCCGACCTTGCAACTTTGACTGTTTTGCATTCCACGTAGCCTGTGAAATCATTTATTTGACCGTTTACGATTCCAAATCCTGCTGCTGTGTCCCTACTTTCTGTGGCGACCTTTCACCTCAACTCACTCCAACTTGTACGTGAGTTGTACCATTTTTGCCAGCACCCATTTTCCTCTATTTGTACTGACAATTATGCTCTTGTTTGTCAGTAAATTTTATGATGTTATCGCGCCCCCAAGCGTTTGTTATTCTGTTGAGTAGACTACTGTGGAGCAAACACAACCAGATAACTGACCAGCCAGTTTACTGGAAACTGAACAGTACTCTGATCACGACAAGAATATCAACAAAAACGACCACGCCGAGAAACGATAATTCATTATAGGGATTTTAACTTCTAGATGGCGTAGAATGTTTCCTTGTAGGAAGAGGTAAGTACGGACACCAAGGTGAAGAAAATGTTTCGACGAACTAGAATTACGTCAAATGATGTAACGTATTCTTTTCTAAAGTCCCTTCTGATATGAATCCCCTCGTTCTATTCAATAAAGAGTGTGACTCTGGTAAACTCATTTTGGTATGAGAGGGCGAGTGGGTGACTGGTTATTTCCCCAGAAAAAGGTTGCTACCTAATTTTGACGTAGTCTTGCTATATTTAACAATACACTGGTAAACATTGACCTGTCTTTTTGCACGAAAATGTCTGGCTTTCTATAATATTTTGAACCCGAGGGGGGATGGCTTCGGAGTTAAATATCCGCCATACTCTTACACAGACGCATTATTGAGAAGTGATTTGGTGAGCTTTTGACAAAGGAAATGGGTCATGTGTGAAAATAACGTTACAGAACTAGACATACATTTGTAATTGAACAGCGTGTCTCTCACAATTTTATTAACGCCCAAAGGTACATAGATAACTCACAACGATGAGAATTTAATTTTCGGCTTTATCTGAGTGTGTCTGTTTAGATTAATTTTGTCGTTTCTTATATTTGTTCAGGTTTTTTGAGGGAATATGATGTTGTTACTTCTGTTTTACTTTCGAGTAGTTTTCGTAGCGAATTCCGCTGTGAAACTAACTTCTACAACATACATTTGATTTTGATGCAGTTACGTGAGGAAAATCTTCCGACAAATTCCTCACTGATATTTATAACTCCAATGCTCATTCGTATTTTACAACTCGACTTCTATCGCAAGTTGGACATTCTAGAAAGTAATCACCTACCGAATTTGTTATTAGGAAACGGACACCTGTAGGTCACGATTTTGCGTACAACATAAGTTACCCAGTTTTCCGTTTCACACACTCCGCGAAATGAACGAGCAGAACGAGTAAAATGATTGCCATCAGGTATAACTGTGATGTTTGTCATTGAACATATAATTTCACGTCAATTATTGAGGTTCAGGTTGTGCATATGTTGATACGGCGCGTAATTCTGATACAAGCGTTTGATTGTTGTTCATTCGTTGTGGTCTGTAGTGCTAGTTCCTGAATTCGTACGCCCAGAGTTTCCCCAACCTTATACTACCGTGAATCGGAAGTCGCAGGGAGAAAACGGTGAATCTGCAAGCAAACTTTATTTATTGATTTACTCACCGTTCACAACAGACTTCAACGTAACAATTAAGGGGTGCTAGGGAGCTGGGCGTGAAAGCACCTTGAGCACAACCGCACAGCAGCCGCCGGAGTGGAAGAGTGCGTCGACGGAAAATTTCAGTCGACCTTCAGAATTCAAACAAGCGTTAGACTGGTTAAGCGGCGTTCCTAACGGTAATAGCTCAACACTGTTATCCTAGTGAATGTAACCTACAGCAGTAGAGATGGTGCGGATTCATCATACAGCTACGAGCAAAACTGCGTTACTTATGCCGGCACACTAACTTTGATGCTAGTGGTTTGTAGTAAATTTACACTCACAAGGTAATGTGGACCGGCGCGGTGGTACTGGCAAGGCAAATCTCACGTCGCGGGGAGTTTAGAATTTTGGGGACGTCGAAGGTGATCTCACTACAGTTCTGCTCACTTTAGATATACCGGCTGCTGGTCTCACGTTAAGTACTATCTATTCACGAAACATCAAGTTGACGTCGCAGCAGTCCTCAATAACATTGAATCCTATGCTTTTCGGAACTTTGAACATTCATTCACCCGTCAGGACATTGAGGATTATTTTGAACGATTTGAACTATGGTGTTGGACCGTATCCAGCCTAACTGAGTAGACAAAATCCGTCTTTTTCTTCTCAGGCATAGGAAAAGAGGCCTGTTGTCTTCTGAAGAAGTTATCTTATTCAGATTCGCTTATGGATCTTCCATATGAGCGCTTGAAGGAAACACTGCTGGGTCATGTCACTTCTGTGAATTTTGATGTCACCGAAGGAGCCAAATTGAATATCACGATGCGCCAACCTAAGAAGTCGGTCTGTGACTTTTTCATCCGGATCTAAACTCAGGCAGCACGGTGTGATTTTGTTGATCAGTTGGAGGTCCAACTTTGTGACTGACTGATTGCCGGTATTAATGCTTCGGATCTGCGTAGGCAACTACTGCTACAACTTAAACCTAAGTATCAAAATACCAGTCATCTGTGAGCAGTATGAAGACGTTATTAATACCGTCCGTAGTGAGAGTTCTAGTGAGAGCCGGTCTTGCTTGGATCGATGAAAAGGCGACCTACAGAACACAGTACTCTGCGACAATTCAATTCAGCTCCTAAATATGGTCCTCGACCAGTTTCCAAAAATTCTTCGCAACAGTCGACACATGTCACTGGCAGATTCGGGAATTGTGCATCGTGTGGCAAAAAACATTCCAGATACACGTGAATTCACCGCAGCTCTATATGCCACAAATTTGGGAAACGAGATCATTTACAAATTGTCTGTAAGTTAAAAAGAAATTGTTGATTTTTGGAATCTGGTCAAACTGAATTTGATGCTACATGTGACAATATGGAGTCCTTTACTTTGACAGTTGATTCAGGGCATTTATTTCATGCCACTTTCACACTACGTGACACGAGGTATGATTTTATGATTTACACTGGCAGTGTAGAATCTATTATACCACAAAGACATCTATCACAACTTTATCCAAATTACGCACTACATTCTTGCGCTGTAACCATACGAGACATAACTGGTCATTCCATTCCTGTTTTGGGTACAGTCAGTATTTCGATCTTTAACGAACAATCCAAGCCACTTGATTGTACCTTTGTTGTTACTCATCATGGCCCGTCCATTTTGGGGCTAAGGATTTTGAAAATGTTTCGTATCCAGGTTTCCTTGCTCGTACCACCGAGTAATTCCACAAGCTTGAAAGACCTCATTCTCAGGTGCTCGAAGGCCACGGGCGGCACGAAGATACCTCCGGGAAAAACTAGAAGTGACTGGTGGTCCGGTTTTTCTGAAACGTCGTATAGTTCCTTCCCATGTAGCACATGGCCCACTGAGATTGCACAGTTTCCTGCGGTTTCTGCGGGCCATGAGGAAACTCTTCGAAACAAGCATCACATGAAATAATCCTTCTGAAAGTAAATGTCTATGAACATCACCTCGGAATCTGTATTCATCTTTTCAGCAAAATTAGTGACATTTGTTTAAATGACGTTGTAAAATCAGACATCCTTATCGCCAATTTTTCGAGCTAACTGAGGCAAGATTTGTGCAAGTTGGACGGTTTTTCTGTTCTACGGAAGAACGTGAGAAATTAGCCGACGTTGTACATTCTCATATGTATTTCACGGAGAGTGCTTTCTAATGGTTATTTAATACTTGTTCTACGTTAAATATTAACTGAGCAGTTGAACTTCAAATATATCCATGAAAGTTGTATTATTGTGGCTCATGTTCGAATATTGCACAAGTTCGTGAGGCTAGGTTGAGGTTACTCAGTGTGAAAAGGCAAGTACCTGTAGTAGTATTGCAATGCCCAGAAGGAATGCTGTAAGATGGTTATGCTTCATGTTTGCTCTATATCCGTTATATACGTAGATATGGAATTTTGAAGATACCCGTAAAAGTGATATTAATATCGTTTACTTTCGTTCACTACACATTTCCCTTGCATTCCTCTGCAGGTTTCCCCACTGTGCATCGAAGTGTGGTGCAGTCGCTCCAACGTCGATCACGAAATTTCCTGAACACATGCATGGTGAACTGTATGCTTCTGATGAACCTGCGTAAAATATCCAATAAACTTTCGTTGCTTACAGATATTTTGCAGTATTCTTCATGGGGGGCGACAGTAAGCCTGGAGCGCTTAAAAAATGAAGGGGATTCCGTTTATNTTTTAAAAGAAAATGGACGAAGTATAGCATCATGTGACAAAAAGTTTAACAATAAACGTACACACCGTTCATGAGTTGGAGTCCACGTGAACTGCCATTCAGAAAGCATCTCGAGTAAACATTCAGCAAGGTGAGATAAGTTTGGAAGGGAACAGAAATAGTACGGCACTGCACCTAACAAAGAACGCAATTCGGATAGATCTGTGAGTGGAGGTGCATTAACTAATGGGTCTAGACGTTTGAATCCGTCAACGTCAACTAAGTAACCGAGACACCTGGAAGTGCTTACAGTAAAAGCGCATTTGTTTGGATTGACAGCAATGTTTTCGTCGAAAAACTGTTGGAACAGTTTTAAAAGACGAGAATCATGAGTTAACTTGTCTGGAGCATGTACGATGGTATCATTCTGATGAACATCAACACCATCCATACCCTTCACAGTATTATTCATTACCTGCTGAAAGATAGCAGGAGGGTTACTAAGTTCAAACGCCAGAAATCGGTAGTGAGAGAGTCCATTAGGTGTGTTGATTGTTGTTATCGGCATTGATGTCTTATCCAAAAGGATGCGCAGATATGAATCCTTCAAGTCTATCTTGGAGAAAACTTTCGATCCTGAAAGCTTGTTCAGAATGTCCTCAAGTTCAGCAGTAGTACATGTATGTTGTTAAGGCATCGATTTACAGCAGGTCGATAATCGCCACACATACGCGGATTTTCGCCACCAGACCAATCGGCGCAGCCCAAGAGGATGAATCAATAGATTCAATAATACACTTCTCTACCAGCTCGTTCAGCACTTTCGTTACCGGTTCACGGAGTCCATAACCCAAGTAGCAAAACGTTGCGGGGCCTGCACGGGCCCCTGGCGGGCCAAAGGTGGGCAAATGGCGGGCAGTGAGGCTAAGGCCCGGCATGGGCCCGGCGCGGGAACGGCGGGCCAGGGAAAAAGAATAGCAAGCGAAGCTTTCAACGCGGTCCGCCAAATTCCAATTCTTTAATAAACGGAATCCCCTTCATTTTTTAAGCGCTCCAGGCTTACTGTCGCCCCCCATGAAGAATACTGCAAAATATCTGTAAGCAACGAAAGTTTAGTGGATATTTTACGCAAGTTCATCAGAAGCACCATGCACGTGTTCAAGAAATTTCGTGATCGACGTTGGAGCGACCGCACCACACTTCGATGCACACTGGGGAAACCTGCAGAGGAATGCAAGGGAAATGTGGAGTGAACGAAAGTAAACCATATTAATATCACTTTTACGGGTATCTTCGAAATTCCATATCTACGTATATAACGGATATAGAGCAAACATGAAGCATAACCATCTTACAGCATTCCTTCTGTGCATTGCAATACTACTACAGGTACTTGCCTTTTCACACTGAGTAACCTCAACCTAGCCTCATGAACTTGTGCAATATTCGAACATGAGCCACAATAATACAACTTTCATGGATATATTTGAAGTTCAACTGCTCAGTTAATATTTAACGTAGAACAAGTATTAAGTGACCATCAGAAAGCACTCTACGTGAGAGACATGTTAGAATGAACAACGGCGTCTAATTTCTCACATTCTTCCGTAGAACAGAAAAACCGTCCGACTTGCACAAATCTTACCTCAGTTAGCTCGGAAAATTGGCGATTAAGGATGTCTGGTTTTACAACGTCATTTAAAAAAATGTCGCCAATTTTGCTGAAAAGATGAATACAGATTTTGAGGTGATGTTCATAGACATTTACTTTCAGAAGGATTATTTCATGTGATGCTTGTTTCGAAGAGTTTCCTCATGGCCCGCAGAAACCGCAGGAAAC
>QNGE01000202.1:0-20428 GCA_008508345.1 Paragonimus westermani
AGACTTTGGTGACATCCCTTGGTCTGATGCGGTTATGGTGAGCGCATCGATAACTAATGGTTTGTCCCCTGCGTCTGTGTCTATGACAGAAAATTTCTGAAAAGTGTCAGTACTGTGAATTGGGACAATGGGGATATGGGAGGTGGACTGGGCAGGGGAGGTTTGAACAGGGTGTGACGCAATAAAAAAGGGTAAGGTTGAGATGGATTGATCATATCTACCTGCACGTTGTCCGCGAAGGGCTCATGGGATGCATTTAGGTGAGCAGTAATACAGTGGGGGCTGTTTGTATTAGAAGAGGCGTTAAGCATGGGAAAGGCAACTCTGGTGGGAATGGTGGGGTTCTGGTTGAGTCTTGCTTCAAAAGGTGTGTCACGTGAGATATTGCCATTGTTGTTTGGAAGAGGCCGAAGATTAGGGGTTGGTAATAGATACATCCTTTTTCTCCCTGGGTGTGGGTATGGGTTCACATGCTTAATTTTCTCTTGTATTGCGGAGGAGATGAGCACGAACGACTCGTAGGATAGTGACTTGAGGAGGGTTTATTAAACTCAGTGCTCCACTGACGGCCGGTTGTTTGGTTCCTTTGGGATGAGTTGAAATTGGGAGTGCCGGCGTGTGTCTGACTAGTAGATGGTCTGGGACATACTTTGTCTGATCTAACTACTGCGTTGACATGTTGAGATTCAGACGTCTCATCTGGTTCAGTATGAGAAAACTCATTTATATGCTGTTGTTTGGAAGGTGACTCCTCGACAGGGGTTGTCGTTTCGTGAGGCAAGTTGCTGAAACTGTTAAGATCTACTGTTAAGTTAATTAAATCGGCTAGTATGATATCTTCTGCTGTGCCGTTGGTGTTTTCAAGAGGAACAGTGGCAGTCTCAGGTGTGACGCAACAGGACGAAGCTACACAGGGTGGAGCTACACACTCATCAGGACCCGACTCAGTACCCTTGGACACCGTCGCATCTTGTTTGAATGTGTCCTGAGCCACAGGCTTGGAGGTGACAGCGTTGCGCAATAAGCGACGGTGACGTTCCCTCTCAAGCGGCGTTCTATCCTACATAATTCTTATCAGTTTAAGAGAGGTTTTGGACTTGAGGTCCTGAAGTTGGATGAACTGTCTCGCAGTTGTTTTGCTCTGGAATTTGAACAAAAGCGGGCAGCGAATCTTTCAAGCCTTCTTGCGAAGACGAATGCAGGTATAAGGTGTCAGGTCTATATTGGTACTCTTCGTGAGTAGCTTCTTAATGCCATCAAAGTGTAGCTTATCTGGCACATTGAACACGATGGCATTATATGTGCAACGCATCCGTTTTGTGATTTCTGTTGTCGATGTGTTGAGAAACATGCTTGCGCTCTCTAAGTTATCCATCTTGGGACATTCTGGCACTTTGAAGACGTGAGATAGGGAGATAAGATTCTCCTTTAGGGAATCGAGTACAGCGTAGCTTGTTTTTAGTTGAGCAAGTTCAGCCTCCAGTTTAGATAACTTACCAAATAACTCCGCCAATACATTGTCTTGGGGAATAGAGCAGTTCTTAGTTAGAGGACTATTGTTGGAAACCATCGGTTTATCTTCATCCCCTTTAGAGGCAGCAGCTTTGGAAGGGCCTTTACAAGTTTTGAGCCTATAGCATTTGCCATTAGGGTGTTCAATATCTAACTTAGAGCAATAAAAAAGTGGTTTTGACACCAGAGGATCTTGTTTGACGACCGGTTTTGATCATTATACTTTGTTATATAAGAATATTTTTAGACATACCTGGACGTAGAAAACTTCAGTTAGAATGTACGGTAAAAAGTTATCAAAATAAAAATTATATAGGAAACTTCAAATTAAATATCCACACAGTAATTACTTGCCGTTTTCGAATCGCGCGCCAATTTAGGTTGAACGCAGGCGCGCTTTGAGGGTGTGTGGGTGGAACCACAGGTGGTGTAGCGCAGTAAGTTGTGGTGATGGTCAAGCGCAGGCGCCCTTTGGCTTCGGCCACAAGGTGTTTGAATAAGATGCCGCTCACCCGGATCTCTCCGGCCGTCTATCATACATTTTCTTTAGTTCGTTAATGAACCATATGGTGAAGGTTTAGTCCATTTTTTGGCTCAACCCAGAATTTTGCCTTACCCTCTTGTTCCCTCTAGACTGCACTAAAATCTACTCATATGGTGACCCATTCCTCGCATCAAGTTTTCAATAGTTGTCCTCCCAGTTTGGATCTTGCCAATACAATCTCTCTCTGTTTAGTTGACGAGAGATAGGAGTTTCAGTTCCGTGCTAAACAATCAGCTAACTAATCCGTATTAGAGGGCTGAACGCAGAGCCACACACACCTCCTGATATTATTACTTCGTAACTGTAAAGGATACGGGGTGTGTGGTTGGAACCACAGGTGGTGTAGCGCAGTAAAGTTGTGGTGATGGTCAAGCGCAGGCGCCCTTCGGCTTCGGCCACAAAGTGCTTCGAATCAGATGCCGTTCACCATCGTTGGGATGTCGTTCGATGCACGAACCATCTTGGGGGACTCGGTGAATTCGTACGCGGATTGCCAAGGAGGTGCGGATAACGCATTTGTTTATGTTATGATATTTCACTGCTGTATGCGTACTGAGCATGTTCAACCTAGTACTAGATTCGGTTAACACACAGCGTCTCTTATCGACCGGAAGGCCGAAACGTTAGAGAAAAGCGATGCCGATTATTGCAATGGTTACTGGGGGCATCTGCAAACATCCGTGGAGATGTCCGCCGCGGGCGTAAGTTGGTGAGAAGCGAAGCTACTCGCAGTTGGTTATAGGAGTGTCATTTGCAGCACGGAGTAATAGGATGTAATAGTTTGGCACCTCACCTTCTGTAGACCGAAACACGCTGACCTGCGCCCCGATACCATCCGGGAACGTGCTTCCGGTTTCTGCGCCATTCAATAAATGATGCGGCAGAGAGAGTCCGCGTGCACAGCATTGCTTGCCGCTGAATGTCGTTTACCGATCCTGCATCTCCTTGACGATGCGTGAGCACAAGGCTGGGTGCACTACTTGGCTAGGTCACCCAAACGTCCATGGTGTTAACAGCACTCACTTTTGACCACAGTGTGTGTCGCTTAGATGGTATACCAGATTGACAACACAAAGAACGTCTTGAACAAATTTTGCACAAACCGTAACAGAGTTGCTTGCTGAGCCACGTCTTGAGGTAGCCAACTTGTCGGGACGTCGCGTGCGTATTGTGGGACGTGAAATAGAATGTAATACGCTCAAAAAATCAAGTAGTGGTTGAAAGCATTTCATTACCTGATAAGCGATTTCTACCGTCTCGGCGATGGTTTGTGAGCATGTGACGGATTCTGTTGCTTCCGCTGTGTCCAGCGGTTCTTTCTGCAAAATTCCCGAAGGAGGGCTTCGTTCATATACGAGTTGCCGATGGGTTGCGGCATCTTTGCCAGAAGTGTAGGGCGGCTGATCCCGCAAACGTAAGTGACACCGACATCCAGAACGTACTTCAGTGAGCACACTTGGAGAATGTGTGAAAATCACCATTTTTATAGATCGCCTTCATACATGCTATATAGCCCACATCTTGAAAAAATTATACCACTTTGCACCAAGGTGATGAATCTGCGCATTATTCTACGAATTAATATTTGTTTAACAGCATATGTGTATTATTCGTAATATATCTATATCATATATGCAGTGTAGTTACATTATCACGCAACGATTTTGTCATATATCTGGACCCCCTCGCCACATTCGCCCGTCATACTCATAAACCAACATTTTTCAGTGTGGAGAGAGCGAGGAACAGCATTCTTCAGAAGTTGGGGTTCCAGCGATATTCCCGCGAAAGTGGACTACATAAACAAACATGAGAAGAAAGCCCTGTGAGAGATGAACGTGAGTTGTACAAACGGAAACCACAATGGCACCGGCAACACGGTAGCACACTGCGTAACATGGGCGAATTTCCGAAACAGCACAAATTTGGGCGATTTTTAATCATCTGCTGATCATAGCTAACAGATACAAGTCATCAGTACAAACTTTTTACGAGAAAAATATCGCACCTGGCGTGTACAAAGTTCGCGATAAGTAACAGAAAGCCGTAAAACATATGGAACGGACTCACCAATATCGCGGCACCAGCCCCTTGGTTCATACTTCCGAGTTTTTCCTAGCCGTGTGCTAACACGAATCGGAAGTCATTAAAAGAACACTGCGAGTCTGTAAATAAACTTCATATACTGATTTGCTCGCCGTCCACAAGCTCTAGAGAGTTGTACGTGAGAGAACCTTTGGCACCAGAGCACGAAAGGTGCCAAGGAGGACGAATGTCGACAGAAACTCCAGTCGACCTTCAGAATTCAAAGAATTGTCAAATTATTACTAATGAGTAGTATGGCAGATTTATGATTCTAGATGAGACCCAACTGTGAAATTTAGGGCTTCGGCTGGATTCCAACCAGCGACAGACACCGCATGCCTCAACGTGGCAAGCGCTCTATCAGCTGAGCTACGAAACCACACCAGGAGCTCGAAAATTCCACATTTGGACTCTGTTACCCACCCGTTCCACTGTCTCATATGGAGTCCACTAAATGATTCAGGGGATCAACTGCCCCGGCAGAATTTCTCAAACAGTTCACGTTGGAATCCACCAACACCGCTGCTGAGCATAGAAATTGTTTTACTAATGAGTAGTGTGACAGATTTATAATTTTAGATGAGACCCAACTGTGGAAAGTGAAAGTGGTTGAGTGACGTTCTTAACGGCAATAGCTTAAACATTGTTGTCTTAACTTATGTTGACTACAGTGATAAAGTTGGCGCGGATTCACTATCTAGCCGTGAGTGAAGCTGATATACTCACTCCAACACCGACTTTGATGGAAGTAGTTTGTCCCAGACTTACATTCACAAGATAATGTGAACAGGTATGGTAGCACCGGTGAGGTGGCTCACGTTGCATGAAGTTCGGGATATTGGGAACATCCGGGGTGATCTCACTACAGATTTAAGCAGTTTTGCTCCCTTCAACAGTTACAAAAATGTAGAGCAGGATAAACGGCGCGATGCTTTTTGTTTGCAATTGCTCTATGACTAAGATATGCGCGAATTGAGTTACCGCATAAATTATTTTTGTTACCCGGTTAAGTCAAACAAGTATATACTTTTTCAGACCTGAATGCTTTATTTTTCTGCGTCGAATGGTTAATGGGGCTAAACTCAAGTTATTAGGTTCTTCTAATTTCTTTGTCTCGTTGCCAAGAGCAGGGTTATTTTAGCATTCAAACGTGCCCTCTGGATGTGTTGAGATCATGCCTGTCGGGCCTACCCTTTTGTTTATACAAAATTACGGACTCCCTAAGAAATTTAGTTAAGTTGACGCTAAATACACTGATTTTATGAAAAGTTTGTATCCCTCTGATTACCTGTTAGCCTAGAGAGTTTGACCGTAACGACATATCGGATTTCCCCCGGGGGAAAGTGTAGGCGTACATCGGGGAAACTGTGGGCTTACACCTCATAAAACGCACACCTGATTGGTTCCTCCAGCAAATTTTTTGGGTGGGTTCAAGCTTCATCCAGTTGAGCTTGCCTCCGCCCATGAACACATGCAAATTTTCGACATCAGAAAACAATTGAGGATATATCACGAAGAGTGTTCTGGCAATACGCAGCAGACTTAGTGTAGTGGAATCTGTTGCGGACAGCTATTATGAGTCCTTGTATTTGCCTTGTAGTACTGTTGCCCCAAATCTTTGTTCCACTACATATTTGGTGAGCCCGTGTTTGTTTGTTTATTCATTTATTCTACATTTTCTACTCCATTCCCGAAAATTTTCTTCATTTGATCGATTCCCTTTTTGAGTGTTTTTTTCTTTACCATGACGGATTCTGAACCAGATCCCACCGCCTCCGAGAATGTAGTTTATGTTAAACTTCCCAAATTCGGTAGTGGTGATCCTAGGCTTTGGTTTGCTCAAGTCGAGGCTATCTTTGATTCTAGAAGAATACGCTCGGAAAGGACCATGTATAGTTTCATAGTTGCCAACCTCTTCGGGCAGGTCGCTACCGAGGTCGCCAACCTTATCTACACCCGGCCCAGCGTTAGCCCGTACGATAAGTTAAAGGCCGCCATCATCGGGCGAACTGCAGCAACCGACGAGCAGAACCTGCGCAAACTTCTGGCAGGAGTAGGGTTGGGTGACAGAACTCCTTCACAACTCCTACGTCACATGACACAGCTTCAGAGCGACCATACGGTAAAAGAACCAATTCTACGTGAGTTGTGGCACAAAATATCTGCCAGACGATATTCAAAAAGTATTGTCTATACTCGATAATGACATACCACTTCATAACCTTGCAGAGCTGGCTGACAAGATGTATGAGAGTTATCAGAGCCGCATAGTATCTCATGTGCATGACTGACGGAAGTGGACGCTCTGAAGCGGCATTTTTCCGAAATGACCATGCAGCTCTCTGCAATCACTAACTAGCTGGCGGCCCAGTCAAGAGGCTCCCTCTATCGCCGCCAGTCCCGAAGTCGTTCACGCAGACGACGAGTTGGTCGAAACGTGTATTAGTATCATCGTCGATTTGGCGCTAAAGCTGTCCGTTGTACCAGACCATGCAGTTTTGCTAAGGATAACCTTCATTCGGGAAATACGGAGGCTCTTCAAACTATCACCTGTTTTATGTGTTCGATCGTTCCGCTGCCCTGAATTTTTTCATTGATACGGGCACAGAGGTTAGTGCTATCCCACTGAGAGGTGACAAACACAACCTGCAACGGGTATCGTACACACTGCAAGCAGCCAATCGTTCAACAATCCCAACATATGATGAGAAGCTACTCACTTTGGATCTCGGCCTCCGTCGTCAGTTTCCTTGGAGATTTACGGTGGCAGATGTACAACACCCGATCGTTGGATTGATTTTCTATCATTCTTTGGACTTATAGTGGAAGTTGGCAACCGTAACTTGATCGGCTGCACAACAACTCTTTATGTACATGGCTAGGCTACATCAGTCAATTCGACTGGACCGCGGTGGGCCTTACCAGATAACGGTTTCGCAGCCATCCTGCGATAATTTCCACAACTAACCAGTCCGTCTAATATGACATCGCCGCATAAACACGACGTTTTTCATCACATCGTCACGAAGGGCCCACCTACATACGCACGCCCCAGACGTTTACCACCGCACAAGCTCAAAGTGGCGAAAGCAGAGTTTGAACACCTCTTACGACTTGGTGTTATCCAGCCTTCCAATAGCCCATGGGTCTCATCCCTTCATATGGTTTCCAAAAACTTGCCAGGTGACTGGTGTCCGTGTGGCGATTACCGCGCCCTGAACGTCATTGTTCCAGACCGATACCCTATTCCTCACGCTCACGATTTTTCAATCGGGTTTAACGGTAAGACTATTTTCTCGAAGATAGATTTAGTTCCAGCTTACCACCAAATCCCCGTGGCCCCGGAAGACGTCCCAAAGGCCGCCATTACCACTCCCTTTGTACTGTATGAATTTGTTCGCATGCCATTTGGCTTATGGAACGCTGCACAGACTTTTCAAAGGTTCATGGACCAAATGCTTCGTGGTTTGGATTTCGTGTACGTTTATATTGACGACATCTGAGTGGCCAGTGAGGACACTCAACAACACGAGTCACATCTTCGAAAGCTGTTCGAACGTCTTACCCGATACGGTGTTACGCTCAACCCTATGAAGTGTATATTCGGAGTTACCTCCATAGATTTTCTCGGACGTCGAATCGAAAGTAACGGAATCCAGCCCTTGCCGGAGGAAATTAGTGCTTTTAAGGACTACCCACAGCCACAGTTCCCAAAAAGTCTCCAATGCTTTTTAGGCATTGTCAATTATTATTGTCGCTTTATTCCACGATGTTCAGAGCTTCTAAGACTCCTCACGGACGTTTTGAAGGCTAATCCTAAGCACTTCGTTTTGTCTCCTGAAGCTAATATTGCGTTTCTTGCAGCTAAAGAAGCCTTGTCCCAATCAACCATATTAACGCATTTAAGAGGAGATGAACTCTCGCCGCTGATTTTGAAGACTGACGCATCTCAATCGGCTGTTGGCGCTGTTTTACAACAGAACGTGGATGGAGAAATCCAGCATTTGTCCTTTTTATTCCAAAAACTCCAACCAGCGCAAACGCGGTACAGTACCTTCGATAATGAGTTACTGGCTATTTATCTTGCCATTAAACACTAGACATCTGGAGGGTCGCAACTTCATTGTCCTTACTGATCACAACCTCCCTGTGTTTGCCTTTCGTGCCCCTCCAGGTCGGTACTCTCCGAGCGAAACAAGACACTTGGACTTTATCTCTCAGTTCACCACTGACATCCGTTTTTATAGACGGTTCCAGTAATTTTGTCGCTAACGCCTTATCTCGCCCGGATGTTGGTCAAATATCCGCAAGCGTCATCGACTTTCTCTCCCTCTCGAAATCCCTGGTTGATGACTCGGAACTTCGCCAACTTCGTGCCAACCCCTCTCTGAAACTACGTGATATTCCGTTAGCTCAGTCAGCATATTCACTTACGTGCGATATGTCTACCGGTTTATCGCGACCGGTTGTTCCTTTCACACACCTGTTTGATGTTTTTAGCTGCCTCCATTCTTTGTCGCATCCAAACATACGCGCCTCAGCCAAGCTAGTCACCGAGCGTTACGCCTGACCCGGTATTCTTAAGGATGTTCGTAACTGGGCCAAACAGTGCCTGGAATGCCAACGTAGTAAAGTTTATTGTCACACCATCACTACTCCGGGAACCTTTGCCTTGTCCGATGGACGCTTTAAACACGTCCATCTTGATATCGTTGGCCCTTCTCCTCATTCCAACGGTTATACACACCTTCTAACCTGCGTGGATCGATTCACGAGATGGCCAATTGCCGTTTCTTTGAACAACACGTCAACGGAAACTATCGCACGCAGTTTTGTCGATTCGTGGATTTCGAATTTTGGCGTTCCGGCTACTATCAGCACTGACCGTGGATCTCAGTTTACTTCAGCTCTTTTTCGTGATTTGATTCGTGTTCTTGGATGCGAACATATAATGATCACTGCGTACCATCCCTCGTCAAGCGGTATGGTCAAAATGTTTCACCGTCAACTAAAATAATCTCTAATGGGAACATCGGCTGGTGGTAAATGGTCTGATCGCTTACCTCTTATTCTCCTGGGCTTGCGAACCACTGTTAAGGAAGATGCTGGGTGCACCCCAGCAGAACTCGTGTACGGTTGTACATTGCGTATTCCTGGGGAGTTTCTCTAATTCCCTGGTATATCTGAGTCCCGACACGAGTTACGTCACACGTTTGAAGAATCACATGCGGCATATTAAACCTTCACCCCCACGGAGAACGCTGCGCCAAGAACAAATTCATCGTGATCTGCGCATTTGCCCTTTTGTTTTCATTCGCGTTGGCTCGCCTAAAACACCTCTACAGCCGCCGTATGATGGTCCTTTCAGAGTGCTTTATCGTAAGGACAAGCATTTTGTCATCAACAAAAACGGAACTCGGTGAGCATTGACAGACTAAAGTTTGCTTACGTCGACTGCGATTCAGCGTCCCCGTCTCGTCAGCCAGACATTATACATACCAATGATTTCAGCCAGTGTACCTTAGATCCGTGTAACAACTCAGTCTACCCAACCCATGTTTGACACTAGTGATCATACCATTTTTCCTGCCTCCCAGCCCAAGACATGCGAACCACAGACTCGTTCTGGCCGAACCGTTAGATGGCCGACAATCGTTGACTCACCGTATGTTCCCTTAGTTATTGAGCGTTTCCTTTTCTCTGACGCTCTAGGGGGGGAATTATGTAGAGTCTATTACCCTTTTCGATCTCTTGTTACGTACTATTCTTCACACCTGTTATGTTCATTGTACATATTAACTGTCTATTGTTTGAATCAATAAACCCTTCGTCTTCGCGCGTTTCGCCTTCTGCTTTCACGCGGTCGTGGTTATCGTGGGCTAATCGTGGCAACGTTCTTTTAGCACGCTGAAGGAACCAAATTCGTCGTTACTAAGGGGAGAACCTTCTTGCAATACGCAGCAGACTTAGTGTAGTGGAATCTATTGCGGACAGCTATTGCGAGTCCTTGTATTTGCCTTGTAGTTCCACTACAGTGTCAATCGCGGCATATGAGAGGCAGGACATGCATTTCACAGGATCATTCGTTTACGTACAAGCTGTGGTAAAACACCGGTCACACCCTAGGAGGTATCCCAGAGCTACCAGACAGAGAGGGTATCACTGTGAGTTTGCCGTCAATGCTCTTCTTTCCAAAGCTTTTCCCCACGCCTTACCATCTCTTTCGCCACACGACTAAACAGGGAAGCGGCTTTAATCACGTGTACATAAACTGTCTGAAATTATTTTCTAAACTTCCAGAAGTCAGTTTATTCATGGCGCCATTCATATCTTTGCTCTCACAAAGACCTAGTTTTCATCGGGCATGAGTACGTACGTACGTACCTTGCCAACTTCCTCCAATAGGGAATAAGAGCTTCGTGATCATCCATAACCAGAGTCTCTTGTCACCCACGGTCATCGAGGACTTTTATCCCCCCAACATTTTCAGCCCTTGATACACGGGTTCGGGGCCGGAAGCCCAAGACACCCGGTTCCAATCAGTTCATCTTCTGTAACATCCAGCGAGCGTCCGTTGATCTGAAGGACACTCATCGCTCTTGGGGATTACCGGTACCAGGAACAGAGTAGAATCACGAACCTAGCAAAGTTTTAATTAAATCAGAGTCTAACAACGTTTTGAAGCTATCCCTATAGGTGCGACGAACAATCTCAGAGAGGAGGTTGTCCCAATTATTGATCACCCCATAAGAAAGGGGTATATCTAAGGAAAGTTCGAAGACGGGGCTTGTAAGGCTTCTTGTCGTGATCCCGGCGACAGCCATCAGCCTTTAAAATAAAGAACTGCTCAGCGAGTCCCGTGTCAAAGAGAAAGTGCGCGGCGATTAAGTCACCTCGGAGTTTCCAAAATCGAGACGGGTACAAGTGGGAATTTCAAGTCGCAACTCAAGTGATATACCGCAGGTCAATGACCAGCTTGGCAACCGCTCGCTGAACGCGCTCAACAATGAGTATGTCCTTGTTCAAGCCGGTGTACACGACTTGATTTGCGCACTCAAGCAGCGGTCTTGTGTAAACCCCATAAAGTGTTTCAAATACCTTCTTGTCTAGGTGGCGAAAAATCCGTTTTATCATTCCAAGAGTAGCTGAGTCTTTTCTCTTGGTAATTTCTCTGTGATACGCAACAGATGGGTTAGATGACATCCAGGTGTTCAGACCTTTCTCCAGACTGTGAGGAAGAGCGTCGCTAGAAATGTCTGGAAGGTTGTTTATGTAAGTAAGTAACAGAAGAGGACCGTACACTGATCCTTGAGTAACTTCCGTGGAAATCAAGAGGGTTGAGGAAAGGTCTGTTCCGGTTTTGAATCTAAAAGTTCTTTTATCAAGAACGGAGGTAATCCGGCGGAGAACCTCTTCTTGGACACCATAAGTTTCCAGCTTATTATGGAGAAAGCCATGTGGAACACAGCCGAATGCCGCAGCGAAATCGAAAAACATAGCGTCTGAGGTGAGCAGATTGTCTTCTGCTCCCATCAGACTATCCATGAAGATACGCGTATTTGTTACACCTGACTGATTAAGAAGAAGGCCGTGCTACGTGGGAAAGTAAAGACTTCCTGAGAAGGTGCTTGCTTCGGGATTCTACTCCTTAGAGGATCTTAAAATGGTTCCTATCTGGATCCGTCGTACTGTGTGGTTTAACCTTGGATAGGAGGCTTTCAGCGTCTAGTACGGAAAGGTCGGCATTAATGAATGACTGCCGAAAGCTTCCTAGAGGCAGGGTAAGATGCCAGTCCGGTGATACATCGTTGTACATCGCTGTGTGATGCTGTATGGCTATGACTAGAAATGTCTGACCACGGTGCACTCTCGTTGATGTGTCGTTTTATATCGTTCAACTTCATGCAACACATCCAATGATGACGCTCTTCTCGGAAACCTGAAATACTTTTTGGGACCTTGACGCTTTTCTCAACCATTTATTACGGACGATTTCCATGCATTCAAGGCAAACTGGTCATCGCTGTTCCACTCGGACGGCTGGAGCTGATTTTCAGCCTCCTTTCTGTGTGTTGGTACGGCGGATGGCTTGGATACGGCATGTCGGTGCCTGGACGCAGTATCGTTCTGGTCAGACCCATTCCTTGTTTGACCTAGTCACAAACGCTAGTCATCTAGTAGATAAGGTGGTCATCAAACCGCCACTTGGATACTGTGGCTACTCATTACTTACTTTCGGTCTTCTCTGCCACTGATAACAGTGACCAGCACAATAGAGCACACTTTGAAACTTCAGTCGGACTGATTTTAACGGCCTGGGAAGCTATATCGGTTCGCTTCTTGATTTTAGTTTCGCGGAGCCGAGTTACCATGCTTTTCAAAAAGCAATTCAAAAGTTTGGTAATTTATTCGTACAGCGCGAAATGTTTACCCTCTGTCGCTCGCCTCTTTCGCTTGGAATTGGTTATCTTGACCGTCCCCACCTATTTATAATGCATAAGCTCACAGGCAACTCAGTGGTCCAAAACACTTTCCACACCATTCAAACTAGATTTCAGCGAGAAAACCGTGTGTATGCTACACTCGCCAAAAATATCCATCTGAGAGTGCATGCGGATGATGATTTTTTGTTTGCGTCGACTAAAAAATAAGCCTGTTTTTAATGAGTTCCATTGCATCAACTAGTCGTTCGTCTTCAGGTGGGCGAACGTTATTCTGCATGGTGACTTGCTCTAGAACGCCTAACAAGCTTGGTGGGAGGGCACTCGAGGTCGACTTTCGATTGTATCGAAACAACCGCTCGTGTGGAGTAGTCTGTGGCATGCATAAAAGAGGACGAGTGGAGCGAGAGGCCTCAGGGAGAACGATCTCTCACTCACTGATTTGAAGGGGCCCGGATTTGGTGACAAGCCACAGTGCCAGAGAGCATTGTTCAAACGTTCTACCTCGCTGTATAATTGAGAATTATGTGTCCTCGTTCTGTTGGTCACTATTCATTTTTCGTGTAATAGGTGCTTTAATTCTTCACTCATAAACAATCGTCCGCTGTCTGAGTGGATGTATGAAGGCATGCCAACCACAGAGAGCAACTGGCAAAAGCGGTCAATGGTGGTTGTTTCGGTCATATCCCGGCATAAATTCGAATGCAAGCCCTGCATTTCCATCAATTACCGTAAATGAGTACTTTNGATAGGCGTCCAGGTGGGTGAATCGATTAATAGTCTGGCTATAGTCGACGACCATGCGACGTTTGTGGCGATCGTTGGTAGTGATCAAGACTTGTGCACGCCACGGTGATCGCGAAGGTTCGATGATGCCGTCTTTTAACATTCTTTCGATCTCGGCCTGAATGAAAACCTCGTCGTGGTGACTGTGTCGTCTCGACTTAGTACGGATTGGATGGCAAGAGGGATCGAGCTGAGTGAAGAGAGAGGGAGTTGGAAGAGTAGCAGCAGATAGACCACATAGCGAAAATGGGGGATGTATACCCTGGAAAGATATTTCCACAGATCTGTGTCGCTGTAGGAAGCCATGCCCTAATAACACGTCAGCGCACAAATTGGGAAGAATGGACAATTTAACATCTTTGTAAAATGTACCTTTATGGAATAATGGAACAATACAGTGGCCTTTGGTGCTTTTGGTTATTTGCGTGGAAGCCAGGACAATTTACTTGCTTGATGGCAGTCTGGTCCATTGATTTCAGAGTATTACCGCTTCAGAAACATTGCTTTCTGAACTCTTTATGTCAACCAGTGCTTGTAAGGTTATCCCATTGATTACCACTTCAGTGATAGCCTTGGTAAGGCTGCTTGGAGCTGCAACAGAGATGACAGAGAAGGTGAGGAACAGAGAAATTGATGCTGTGTGTTTCGAATGTGTAGCCGAGCGTCAAACCTTTTGGTAGTGGCCCCGTTTTCCGCATGATTTACAGACCGAATCTCTGGCTGGGCATTTGTGGCGAGGGTGTCGGTCATAGCCACAGAAGAAACAGTTAGTTCGGGTTGCAGCTAGTGTAATTTCGCAGTGACTGTTGGATTTCTCGGCAGTATGTTGTGAGGTGTCGGTAGCAGCTGTATTGTAAATCGGAAACTGAGATTGGGCGAACGAATGCGATTGTTGCTGGGCTAGGTCTAAAGCTTTCGCTTGGTCGTAAGCGGTTTTCGCGTCTAAGGTTTTGTGTTCGAGCAATCTTTCGCGAATCGAGTTGGATAAGAGTCCACTTATGAACGCATCGCGGATGGCGTCCTCTTGATTTTTCTCCGCGCTGACAGCTTTGAAATTGCAATCCTTAGTAAGATTGCGGAGTTTTTGCATAAACTGGTCAAGAGTTTCATTGGGAGCTTGTTTACAAGTTGTTAAAAGGTGGCATACAAAAATTTCATTATTTTTTTGTATGTAGAGAGAGTGGAGTGTGGTGATATCAGAATCATAATCGGTACAGTGAGAGATGAATTTGTACACGGCTGGGGGACACAAAATGTATGTTTTCAGCATGTCAGGGGTATGAGAGGCTATCAATTCGAAAAAAAAATGGAAAAAATATATAACCAATGTACCCAGACGTTACCACTGTCGATAGCGTTTGGATCAGCATCAAATCGATCCGGTCGCATGAGGTGATCCATTATTTTCTCGTTGACTAAATTGTAACGAATAGTTCCGATAAGAATAGCCGATGGAGTGAAAAGACAACGCCGGATAGGAAACCTTCAATCAACCAGAAAACGTAGCATGTGGTCTGTAATGTCACGAACGGAACGGTCGATTAGAATAACGATATATGTGAGGGAATCAGTTGGATAGGGAAGGGGAAGACACGGTGTAGGAACAAAATATGACAGAGGGTTGAGGAAAGGTCTGTTCCGGTTTTGAATCTAAAAGTTCTTTTATCAAGAACGGAGGTAATCCGGCGGAGAACCTCTTCTTGGACACCATAAGTTTCCAGCTTATTATGGAGAAAGCCATGTGGAACACAGCCGAATGCCGCAGCGAAATCGAAAAACATAGCGTCTGAGGTGAGCAGATTGTCTTCTGCTCCCATCAGACTATCCATGAAGATACGCGTATTTGTTACACCTGACTGATTAAGAAGAAGGCCGTGCTACGTGGGAAAGTAAAGACTTCCTGAGAAGGTGCTTGCTTCGGGATTCTACTCCTTAGAGGATCTTAAAATGGTTCCTATCTGGATCCGTCGTACTGTGTGGTTTAACCTTGGATAGGAGGCTTTCAGCGTCTAGTACGGAAAGGTCGGCATTAATGAATGACTGCCGAAAGCTTCCTAGAGGCAGGGTAAGATGCCAGTCCGGTGATACATCGTTGTACATCGCTGTGTGATGCTGTATGGCTATGACTAGAAATGTCTGACCACGGTGCACTCTCGTTGATGTGTCGTTTTATATCGTTCAACTTCATGCAACACATCCAATGATGACGCTCTTCTCGGAAACCTGAAATACTTTTTGGGACCTTGACGCTTTTCTCAACCATTTATTACGGACGATTTCCATGCATTCAAGGCAAACTGGTCATCGCTGTTCCACTCGGACGGCTGGAGCTGATTTTCAGCCTCCTTTCTGTGTGTTGGTACGGCGGATGGCTTGGATACGGCATGTCGGTGCCTGGACGCAGTATCGTTCTGGTCAGACCCATTCCTTGTTTGACCTAGTCACAAACGCTAGTCATCTAGTAGATAAGGTGGTCATCAAACCGCCACTTGGATACTGTGGCTACTCATTACTTACTTTCGGTCTTCTCTGCCACTGATAACAGTGACCAGCACAATAGAGCACACTTTGAAACTTCAGTCGGACTGATTTTAACGGCCTGGGAAGCTATATCGGTTCGCTTCTTGATTTTAGTTTCGCGGAGCCGAGTTACCATGCTTTTCAAAAAGCAATTCAAAAGTTTGGTAATTTATTCGTACAGCGCGAAATGTTTACCCTCTGTCGCTCGCCTCTTTCGCTTGGAATTGGTTATCTTGACCGTCCCCACCTATTTATAATGCATAAGCTCACAGGCAACTCAGTGGTCCAAAACACTTTCCACACCATTCAAACTAGATTTCAGCGAGAAAACCGTGTGTATGCTACACTCGCCAAAAATATCCATCTGAGAGCTGTTGACTAAAAATATCGCTAAGCGGTTTGATGATTTGGTCGAAATCCAAATCCTTCCGTTGTTGTGGGAGACTGAAAGTCGTATACCGTTCGTGGTTCACAGTTTCTAGCTTTCGGACCAGAATTCGGGCTTTCCATTTAGAGTCCTTGTCAAGGAATTCACTGTGGAATGTATCTTCTCCACGTTTGAACCATGCGTCAAATGTATGACTAGATGAGGGTTCATAATGGAAGTCCAAAATGGCTGCGGCGATTACCCGACCGACGCTGATTTGTCACTGGAAGTTATCGCCGTTGATGGCTGGTGAAGAGTTTTGGTCAGAAACTCGATAAGGCTTTGCTGCGATTTCTCAGGCTGCTCTCGCTGTTGCCGCAAAATGGACTATAGCTGGTCTGCGGAGACAGACCTTGTTAGGTTCGTGAAGGCCCCGTCGCTAGTGCTAGGTCCCTGAGTTGTTGACTACATCAGCTAACTGTATGTTTAGTCACGCAAATCGGACTGAGAAGACAAACGAGTCGTGATGGAATGTTTATCGGCTGGGAAACAAGCTAGGCGATGAACGCTCAGAGGATGATGAGATACAATGATTGGTCCACAATAAAGGAAGTAACAGTGATGAGCTATAATGCAAATGAGAAAGCAATGCAAAAAAGCAATAGAAAAGCAACTGTTCAGCAGCTGTCCGCCTAACGGATGCTTCATTTATCACCAGTCGATCGCGTCGACTTGACAGGTTGGCTGAACACTTGGAGGAACAGTTCAGCTGGCCCCAACCAGACCATGTGGACGACGGGACGCGGATGGTCAGTTATTACGTTCCAGATGGCCCTTCGTTGAAAGCAGAAGCGGCCCTAGAGCTTAAGTTGTTGAATCGTAACAAGGCTTCTGAACCATACCTCCTCTTACCCTTTTTCAAGGATGGTGCGGAAAGGTTGACATCGGAGCTGATGAAACTCCTCCAGACGATTTAGGAGCTTGAAAGGCTACCTCGTAATTGCTGCCTGTCAACAGTAATTCCACTCCATAAAGGAGGCCCGAGGTCTGTGACAACCATAGAGACTTCATTCTAGTGTCTGTTGCGTCCGAGTTACTCACTGTCCTCATTTTATGTCAGCTCACTAAGCCCAGAGAAAATCAGATACGCGAAGAACGAGCAAGATTCCGAACTGGTCGAGGATGCGTTAATCCCATTTTTACCTTATGGCGGATCTTGGATTATCGGCACTCTTATAGGCAACCAACGGTCATGATTTTTTCGGACCTAAAGGCTGCCTTCGATTCAGCTGCTCTCTGGAACCGCCTTCTTCACAAGGGAATACCAAGGGAACACGTGGATCTGTTGAGACCACTGTATGCTCAGTCTGTGTGCAAGATTATGAATAACTGTCTCGAGTGTTCATCACTTCTAGTGGTGTTCGTCAAGGGTGTCCCATTTCTCTCCTTGTTCGGTTTTGTCATGAACGACACTCTGAAGGGCGCGCTTATGAAGCCCTGTGAGCTTCATGTTGAGCTACCTCCTGGCGCTCGGTTGATCGACCTGAAGTATATGGAGGATACTGTCTTAATTAGCGCCCCTGCCGAAGATATGCGGAACATGCTGAACGAGGTGACTGATCGGGCTGGTTTGCATGGAATGGGCATTTCCACTCCTACCTTCTTCATGGTGGGTAACCCGCTCAAAACGGTGTGCAGTTTCACATACTTGGGAGCACTATCTCGTCAGCGTGTTATATTGCTGAAGTGTCAGCGAACACAGCAGAGGCACGATTTGCTTTGCCAAACTGCGTCATCTGTGACGTCCATAAGACTTTCGTTTGTCGCTGAAAGAGAGGGCATATCATGCTCGTGTGCGTTCCGTCTTACTCTGGTTCGGAAACGTGACCCGTGGTTGCTATGGTGATGATGATATTGTTGAATTGAAAATGCGTTCCAAACGCATAGTGGTGACATTTTCTAATGACTTCGATGGTCGCATAAGTTTCTTTCTCCACCGACTAGTGGTGTCCTCCACCGGGTGATAATGTTCTAGAAAGGAAAGCATCCAGTCTACCCGCTTGCGTTAACGCGGCAGAATCTGAAGCCTCTGTTTCTGCTTCGAGGGACGCTTCTAGGTCAGCTGTTGTCATCACGAATTCGGCAGGTTAGTATTTCAGATCTCGTCAGGACTGGTAAGTCATTCTGTGGAGAAAATGTTTCATTTCTGGCGAGAGGCCGAATTTTGTCATAAAATTGTGATGTTCCTTGGGAATAATATGCAAAAAGCTTTATGTCCACCTCTAAATGGCACTTGATGACAGACACTCTTCAGGTCCATTGTACTGAAAGCAACATAACCCGAGATCTCCGTAATCACAGTCAGTTTTCGGTAGTGGTTACATATTCAAGAGCCTAGAGCGGTTCACCGTTCGACCGTGATTAATAACTGTCCTATATCTGTGTCGCCCGTTAGTTGCAGCTAGGACTTGGGTACGCCAGTGGGAACTGGGTGACTCAGTAATGCGTTTCTTTCAGAGGATTTTCGATCTACAACTCAATGAAACATTCATCGGGAGCAAAATTTCGTCGGATTTCGTAGCGACCGACGTGCAGCTTGGCAAGAAGCTGACAAAGTGTGGTGAATCAATACGTACAGCGACAAGGTGACAGGATGAAGAAGATTTGTTGCTGCCTCCGAACGGGATTTCTGTTTCTTTATGCATGTGCACCATCTCATGTCCTAGCAGCGCATCCTGCCAATTTGACGTCATTGAAAGTTTGAAATTTGAATAACTAAAAATCTTGTAATGTAAATGTAAACAGCAGTGCTCATGAATGAGTTGTCGGGCTGGTGGAAGCCATGGTTATGGAATTCCGAGTGCTCTACCCTACAACGTTGCTTCTGAATGACAGAACTAGAGATGTAACTGTCAGAGCGACCGGTATCTGCTGACTTTTGTTGAGATATCCTGTTGACAAAAACTTGTACAAAGAAAACGAAAAACTAGTGGTAGGTGTCGCCTTCCTGTCCTGTTCTGATTAAAAAATTTTCTGATGGTGTCTCTTTTTACCACAAATTTTGCTTACTACGTTCCTATCAGTACATTCGAAACGGGCATGTCTGACAAAGCTGTAGAAGTAGGACCGTTCACCCGCTGCTGCAGACATTCCAGGTTCTAGCGACAGAGTTTTGGCGAACCTGGATCAGAGGTTAATGCAGAATGCAAGAATTCGTGTAGACGAAAAAGATTGAAGTGTTAATAAACGATCTCCAGATATCAAGCTTGTTTATAGGCTGCACCCAGATCGAGCGATTTGTTTCCCAGAAGGCGTAATCGAATATTGCTAGACTATATGCCGCCAATGAGTGCATCGCCTGTTACGTCATTTTAGTTTTATTCACTGGAGACTGACTTGGAAACGCACTTTTCCGCCAAGGACTTTCGAACCTGCGGGAATTGGTCCAAGCTTTGGTCCGTTTCTTGCTGGTGTATAGACAGTAGATATCCAGCGAAACCTTCATTTGCTAGGTTTCACGTAAGGTTTTCTCGGGGTACTAAGTGCAGCATCAAAGGTTTTGCACTCAGCAGCATATTTTTAGGTAGCAGATGAAACGAAGCTGGTGAGACCGACAAGCTCGTCCGACTCTGTTGTGAAAGGTTTTCGTACTGTGTATGCAATGTACAAAACCAGTTGTTCCCAATTTTCGAGGGTGTTTGGCAGCTGATATCAGAGTTATGACGTTCGGGACGCAAATTATTGGACATTATAAAACTAATAAATTGTTACCTGTTAGGTGTTCAACAAAAAAATGCTTTAGATAGAAACGAGAAAGTTGAAGGTTCGGAATGTAGGTCTTATTCGTTTTGTAATTGTAGCGTGAAAGGTGAGACGCGAGAGAATGGAAACGTGGAGTAGTATGGGATAACCAGCTTATGACCACAGAACTCCTCGCAGGCTGCATTTGATCGATCAGGTGGTCTCCTTATGAAATGAATCTCCAGTCGTTGATGTTGACGTAAGATGTCCTTACCCATCAAAGTCCGTCACGGTGAGACTGGACCTTGACGTGGTGTGACGGCTTGCGCATCTCTATGACCTTTTGGGCTAAACTGGACAGAGTTACTCATACCAGGCAGGCCAACAGGTAGAGGTCTGACAAACTACAGTCTCCTGGTCCTCCAGGTTGGG
>QNGE01000202.1:23967-116246 GCA_008508345.1 Paragonimus westermani
CGTCCCCTTCTTTTTCCTTCTCTCTTTCTATATAGGGTTTGCTGTTTCTTCATGGTTGTGTGGCAGTTAAGCATTAGTGTTAACCACTGATGTATTGCTGTCTATGATGATGATGATGACCCATCAAAGTGTTTGCGTCGAGATCTGACACAACAGGAAATTTCACACGTCGATGTCTTTCTAATGAATGTCTTAACATACTGCGATTAATCAATGCCCGATAGTGGTACTAGTCAGAGATCTAAACTTTATTGTCTTTTTCTTGCGAATGTTCGTTACGTCACCTTTGTCTTTGAGCAATTACCACAGGGATATAGTTCTGTGTGCCAATAGCGACTGTGAAAACATTTCTACTCGTTCCATTGAGTTGGTTCGGGCGATTGCTGGGCTTACGCATCACTACGACAAATATTCCGCTTGAATTTTTGTCCCCGATGCCTACCGTAGCTAAAGGATTGTCTTGGTTAACTTTAGGGAATTCCATATTAAATACTACCAAGTAAATGCAATCACGAAGTGTTACTTACTCACATTAGGTGTAGTTAAGCTGGGGGAAAAAGCCCACGGATACGTAACGTCAGGTGGTTTTGCAAGCAATAGGACTCGAGAGTGCAAAACAATGGTTTCTCATCGGAAGCAGAAGATTGAGTTGCCCGTATGATAGGTTCTATTAGTCTAACAATTGACCTATGGAAAGTGTAAATAGACTACCAATTCAAGGATGAGACAAATACCACAAAATATAACATTCTCTCTCGCTAGGAAATGTGATATAATAAATGATGTCACAGGGAAGTGATAGAGCCTGTGTACTGATCCGCGATACAATATTCGATAGTGGGCGTCAATACGCAGTAGGTTTTTGCATCCCTATTTCTCAGGTTGTATGAATGAGAACGTTTTTGTTTGATTGACGTCTTAAGATTACGTAAGTGGTCATTAGTGGGGGAATCAGAAGATGCTCCAGTGTTACGTATGTCAATTGGAGGTTGTTGACCGGTTTGTATACCTGGGAAGCTGCATCAGCAGCGGTGGAGGTGTAGGGAATGAAATAGAAGCACGTATTGCTAAGGCTAGGGCGGTATTCGCTAACTTGAGGCATCTCTGGCGACAGAGGTGTATTTCTCTGAAGCTTAAAGGTCGTGTATATAAGACAACGGTGAGGGCCGTATTACTTTACGGCAGCGAGACCTGGCCGCTCAGGGTAGAAGACGTGAACCGTCTTCAAGTATTTGACCACCGATGTCTGCGTTCAATCGCTCGTATCGGGTGGCATCAGCGCGTAAGTAACGAGGAGGTTAGGAAGCGGGTGTTTGGTAGTGATTGTCAGACGAGTTCTCTTGTCCAATCTCTACGTTTACACAGGCTTAGATGGTTAGGTCATGTATTAAGAATGCCAGTTAGTCGTCTTCCACACCGAGCACTATTCGCTGACACTGCGATCGACTGGTGTAAGGTGCGAGGTGGACAGACAATGACCTGGCGTAGGGAAATGAAGTCGTTCACGAAGGGGTTGGCCACCGTGGGTCGTGTTCGTCTCCCGGGCTGGGGTCCTCGCGACTCACAGAGTCGGTGGTTGGAGACTCTAGGTGAGATGGCGGTTAATCGAGCTCAGTGTCGTGAATGTTGTCGTTGTTTATCCGAGTTGTCCGTGAAGTGAGTGCATTTAATGACGCGTGGCAGTGAAAGCCGTAAGGAAGCTGTCTCGCTGATGACGCCTTACTCTCACTTGCAGCTCGGGTATGTTGTTTGCAAGTTGTTGGCACCTCGATGTTGAATGTTTGAATATGGACGTAGTCACTTTCAGTAGTTAGGTCCCTTCCCGTCCACTTCTTTTTTCATTCTCTCCTATATATAGGGTTTGCTTTTTCTTCATGGTTGTGTGGCAGTTAAGCATTAGTGTGAACTGCTAATGTATTGCTGTCAATGACGATGATGATGATGAGTCACAGACCAAAGAACAGTCGCTTTTATGTATGACATGAATGAACAAAGGAGAACGTAAAGAAGTGATAAGACCCAGAGCTGACGAAACTCGCTTTCTTGTTAAAGTTTCGATGTAATCTACCACTGCGGAAGACAGTGAAGTTGCATTGTCCTACGTATATACTACAACGTCACTGTGCGGCATTAATGTGAAGGATCCACACGATTCCCGGTGTAACCCTGGAGTGATCCCACTGGTGCACTTCGTGTGTGACAGGAACCAACCGCTTGGAGTGGACGATGTAAAGGACCGTATTCAGCTGCGCGGTTCGCACTGAGCTAACAAAAATGTCGCAAAATGCCCACCGAAAGTCTGATCAGGGTAACCCGCCCGTTCGAACGACAGAATGTTGAGTTCGAAGGACCCCCACCTTCGAATTCCTAAAAGTACTCATTTACGGTAATTGATGGAAATGCAGGGCTTGCATTCGAATTTATGCCGGGATATGACCGAAACAACCACCATTGACCGCTTTTGCCAGTTGCTCTCTGTGGTTGGCATGCCTTCATACATCCACTCAGACAGCGGACGATTGTTTATGAGTGAAGAATTAAAGCACCTATTACACGAAAAATGAATAGTGACCAACAGAACGAGGACACATAATTCTCAATTATACAGCGAGGTAGAACGTTTGAACAATGCTCTCTGGCACTGTGGCTTGTCACCAAATCCGGGCCCCTTCAAATCAGTGAGTGAGAGATCGTTCTCCCTGAGGCCTCTCGCTCCACTCGTCCTCTTTTATGCATGCCACAGACTACTCCACACGAGCGGTTGTTTCGATACAATCGAAAGTCGACCTCGAGTGCCCTCCCACCAAGCTTGTTAGGCGTTCTAGAGCAAGTCACCATGCAGAATAACGTTCGCCCACCTGAAGACGAACGACTAGTTGATGCAATGGAACTCATTAAAAACAGGCTTATTTTTTAGTCGACGCAAACAAAAAATCATCATCCGCATGCACTCTCAGATGGATATTTTTGGCGAGTGTAGCATACACACGGTTTTCTCGCTGAAATCTAGTTTGAATGGTGTGGAAAGTGTTTTGGACCACTGAGTTGCCTGTGAGCTTATGCATTATAAATAGGTGGGGACGGTCAAGATAACCAATTCCAAGCGAAAGAGGCGAGCGACAGAGGGTAAACATTTCGCGCTGTACGAATAAATTACCAAACTTTTGAATTGCTTTTTGAAAAGCATGGTAACTCGGCTCCGCGAAACTAAAATCAAGAAGCGAACCGATATAGCTTCCCAGGCCGTTAAAATCAGTCCGACTGAAGTTTCAAAGTGTGCTCTATTGTGCTGGTCACTGTTATCAGTGGCAGAGAAGACCGAAAGTAAGTAATGAGTAGCCACAGTATCCAAGTGGCGGTTTGATGACCACCTTATCTACTAGATGACTAGCGTTTGTGACTAGGTCAAACAAGGAATGGGTCTGACCAGAACGATACTGCGTCCAGGCACCGACATGCCGTATCCAAGCCATCCGCCGTACCAACACACAGAAAGGAGGCTGAAAATCAGCTCCAGCCGTCCGAGTGGAACAGCGATGACCAGTTTGCCTTGAATGCATGGAAATCGTCCGTAATAAATGGTTGAGAAAAGCGTCAAGGTCCCAAAAAGTATTTCAGGTTTCCGAGAAGAGCGTCATCATTGGATGTGTTGCATGAAGTTGAACGATATAAAACGACACATCAACGAGAGTGCACCGTGGTCAGACATTTCTAGTCATAGCCATACAGCATCACACAGCGATGTACAACGATGTATCACCGGACTGGCATCTTACCCTGCCTCTAGGAAGCTTTCGGCAGTCATTCATTAATGCCGACCTTTCCGTACTAGACGCTGAAAGCCTCCTATCCAAGGTTAAACCACACAGTACGACGGATCCAGATAGGAACCATTTTAAGATCCTCTAAGGAGTAGAATCCCGAAGCAAGCACCTTCTCAGGAAGTCTTTACTTTCCCACGTAGCACGGCCTTCTTCTTAATCAGTCAGGTGTAACAAATACGCGTATCTTCATGGATAGTCTGATGGGAGCAGAAGACAATCTGCTCACCTCAGACGCTATGTTTTTCGATTTCGCTGCGGCATTCGGCTGTGTTCCACATGGCTTTCTCCATAATAAGCTGGAAACTTATGGTGTCCAAGAAGAGGTTCTCCGCCGGATTACCTCCGTTCTTGATAAAAGAACTTTTAGATTCAAAACCGGAACAGACCTTTCCTCAACCCTCTTGATTTCCACGGAAGTTACTCAAGGATCAGTGTACGGTCCTCTTCTGTTACTTACTTACATAAACAACCTTCCAGACATTTCTAGCGACGCTCTTCCTCACAGTCTGGAGAAAGGTCTGAACACCTGGATGTCATCTAACCCATCTGTTGCGTATCACAGAGAAATTACCAAGAGAAAAGACTCAGCTACTCTTGGAATGATAAAACGGATTTTTCGCCACCTAGACAAGAAGGTATTTGAAACACTTTATGGGGTTTACATAAGACCGCTGCTTGAGTGCGCAAATCAAGTCGTGTACACCGGCTTGAACAAGGACATACTCATTGTTGAGCGCGTTCAGCGAGCGGTTGCCAAGCTGGTCATTGACCTGCGGTATATCACTTGAGTTGCGACTTGAAATTCCCACTTGTACCCGTCTCGATTTTGGAAACTCCGAGGTGACTTAATCGCCGCGCACTTTCTCTTTGACACGGGACTCGCTGAGCAGTTCTTTATTTTAAAGGCTGATGGCTGTCGCCGGGATCACGACAAGAAGCCTTACAAGCCCCGTCTTCGAACTTTCCTTAGATATACCCCTTTCTTATGGGGTGATCAATAATTGGGACAACCTCCTCTCTGAGATTGTTCGTCGCACCTATAGGGATAGCTTCAAAACGTTGTTAGACTCTGATTTAATTAAAACTTTGCTAGGTTCGTGATTCTACTCTGTTCCTGGTACCGGTAATCCCCAAGAGCGATGAGTGTCCTTCAGATCAACGGACGCTCGCTGGATGTTACAGAAGATGAACTGATTGGAACCGGGTGTCTTGGGCTTCCGGCCCCGAACCCGTGTATCAAGGGCTGAAAATGTTGGGGGGATAAAAGTCCTCGATGACCGTGGGTGACAAGAGACTCTGGTTATGGATGATCACGAAGCTCTTATTCCCTATTGGAGGAAGTTGGCAAGGTACGTACGTACGTACTCATGCCCGATGAAAACTAGGTCTTTGTGAGAGCAAAGATATGAATGGCGCCATGAATAAACTGACTTCTGGAAGTTTAGAAAATAATTTCAGACAGTTTATGTACACGTGATTAAAGCCGCTTCCCTGTTTAGTCGTGTGGCGAAAGAGATGGTAAGGCGTGGGGAAAAGCTTTGGAAAGAAGAGCATTGACGGCAAACTCACAGTGATACCCTCTCTGTCTGGTAGCTCTGGGATACCTCCTAGGGTGTGACCGGTGTTTTACCACAGCTTGTACGTAAACGAATGATCCTGTGAAATGCATGTCCTGCCTCTCATATGCCGCGATTGACACTGTAGTGGAACTACAAGGCAAATACAAGGACTCGCAATAGCTGTCCGCAATAGATTCCACTACACTAAGTCTGCTGCGTATTGCAAGAAGGTTCTCCCCTTAGTAACGACGAATTTGGTTCCTTCAGCGTGCTAAAAGAACGTTGCCACGATTAGCCCACGATAACCACGACCGCGTGAAAGCAGAAGGCGAAACGCGCGAAGACGAAGGGTTTATTGATTCAAACAATAGACAGTTAATATGTACAATGAACATAACAGGTGTGAAGAATAGTACGTAACAAGAGATCGAAAAGGGTAATAGACTCTACATAATTCCCCCCCTAGAGCGTCAGAGAAAAGGAAACGCTCAATAACTAAGGGAACATACGGTGAGTCAACGATTGTCGGCCATCTAACGGTTCGGCCAGAACGAGTCTGTGGTTCGCATGTCTTGGGCTGGGAGGCAGGAAAAAAGGTATGATCACTAGTGTCAAACATGGGTTGGGTAGACTGAGTTGTTACACGGATCTAAGGTACACTGGCTGAAATCATTGGTATGTATAATGTCTGGCGAACGAGAGGGGTCGGTGTACTGTTATTCTTGTGTTACATACACGACCTTCCGGGCAACACTTCTTCGCGGTCATTTTTACGATATTTATCCCCACGAGTGCATCTGCTTTTCTTTTGACTGTTTCAATTTGGCCTACGCAGTATTCTTGTGCCTGAAATGACGGTCATCATCGTCGTAGTAGCCGTGAGTCTGAGCGAAAGGTATTTTGTCTCGAGCCGTCGCTCCCTTGAACAGTGACGTGGAACATTTTAGAAGTGAACGTTATTAAGATGTTCGACAAATACTAGAAGAAGATTAAGCGGAAGAACTAGACATGGTGTGGATACAGGTACGCCATTGACTGCGACACATCGCCATCTCGGATAGCGTATCTCACCAGCGGTTTACGTGATCACGAGGACCCCTTCAAGGCAGGCGATACCTGCCCACTTTGCTCAGTGGAGCAGTCAAAATCTTCATATTTCGTGACCACGTTGTTGCTTGACCATCACGCGGTTTAACCCAATCGCCAGTGCCCTCAGTATATAATGCCCGGTACGGTAAACGCTCAGCTGGCATACGGAGCACGTGACCCAACCATCGCAAGCTGTGCAACGTAACCACTTGACCAATTGNTGTATAACCGTTGGAATGAGGAGAAGGGCCAACGATATCAAGATGGACGTGTTTAAAGCGTCCATCGGACAAGGCAAAGGTTCCCGGAGTAGTGATGGTGTGACAATAAACTTTACTACGTTGGCATTCCAGGCACTGTTTGGCCCAGTTACGAACATCCTTAAGAATACCGGGTCAGGCGTAACGCTCGGTGACTAGCTTGGCTGAGGCGCGTATGTTTGGATGCGACAAAGAATGGAGGCAGCTAAAAACATCAAACAGGTGTGTGAAAGGAACAACCGGTCGCGATAAACCGGTAGACATATCGCACGTAAGTGAATATGCTGACTGAGCTAACGGAATATCACGTAGTTTCAGAGAGGGGTTGGCACGAAGTTGGCGAAGTTCCGAGTCATCAACCAGGGATTTCGAGAGGGAGAGAAAGTCGATGACGCTTGCGGATATTTGACCAACATCCGGGCGAGATAAGGCGTTAGCGACAAAATTACTGGAACCGTCTATAAAAACGGATGTCAGTGGTGAACTGAGAGATAAAGTCCAAGTGTCTTGTTTCGCTCGGAGAGTACCGACCTGGAGGGGCACGAAAGGCAAACACAGGGAGGTTGTGATCAGTAAGGACAATGAAGTTGCGACCCTCCAGATGTCTAGTGTTTAATGGCAAGATAAATAGCCAGTAACTCATTATCGAAGGTACTGTACCGCGTTTGCGCTGGTTGGAGTTTTTGGAATAAAAAGGACAAATGCTGGATTTCTCCATCCACGTTCTGTTGTAAAACAGCGCCAACAGCCGATTGAGATGCGTCAGTCTTCAAAATCAGCGGCGAGAGTTCATCTCCTCTTAAATGCGTTAATATGGTTGATTGGGACAAGGCTTCTTTAGCTGCAAGAAACGCAATATTAGCTTCAGGAGACAAAACGAAGTGCTTAGGATTAGCCTTCAAAACGTCCGTGAGGAGTCTTAGAAGCTCTGAACATCGTGGAATAAAGCGACAATAATAATTGACAATGCCTAAAAAGCATTGGAGACTTTTTGGGAACTGTGGCTGTGGGTAGTCCTTAAAAGCACTAATTTCCTCCGGCAAGGGCTGGATTCCGTTACTTTCGATTCGACGTCCGAGAAAATCTATGGAGGTAACTCCGAATATACACTTCATAGGGTTGAGCGTAACACCGTATCGGGTAAGACGTTCGAACAGCTTTCGAAGATGTGACTCGTGTTGTTGAGTGTCCTCACTGGCCACTCAGATGTCGTCAATATAAACGTACACGAAATCCAAACCACGAAGCATTTGGTCCATGAACCTTTGAAAAGTCTGTGCAGCGTTCCATAAGCCAAATGGCATGCGAACAAATTCATACAGTACAAAGGGAGTGGTAATGGCGGCCTTTGGGACGTCTTCCGGGGCCACGGGGATTTGGTGGTAAGCTGGAACTAAATCTATCTTCGAGAAAATAGTCTTACCGTTAAACCCGATTGAAAAATCGTGAGCGTGAGGAATAGGGTATCGGTCTGGAACAATGACGTTCAGGGCGCGGTAATCGCCACACGGACACCAGTCACCTGGCAAGTTTTTGGAAACCATATGAAGGGATGAGACCCATGGGCTATTGGAAGGCTGGATAACACCAAGTCGTAAGAGGTGTTCAAACTCTGCTTTCGCCACTTTGAGCTTGTGCGGTGGTAAACGTCTGGGGCGTGCGTATGTAGGTGGGCCCTTCGTGACGATGTGATGAAAAACGTCGTGTTTATGCGGCGATGTCATATTAGACGGACTGGTTAGTTGTGGAAATTATCGCAGGATGGCTGCGAAACCGTTATCTGGTAAGGCCCACCGCGGTCCAGTCGAATTGACTGATGTAGCCTAGCCATGTACATAAAGAGTTGTTGTGCAGCCGATCAAGTTACGGTTGCCAACTTCCACTATAAGTCCAAAGAATGATAGAAAATCAATCCAACGATCGGGTGTTGTACATCTGCCACCGTAAATCTCCAAGGAAACTGACGACGGAGGCCGAGATCCAAAGTGAGTAGCTTCTCATCATATGTTGGGATTGTTGAACGATTGGCTGCTTGCAGTGTGTACGATACCCGTTGCAGGTTGTGTTTGTCACCTCTCAGTGGGATAGCACTAACCTCTGTGCCCGTATCAATGAAAAAATTCAGGGCAGCGGAACGATCGAACACATAAAACAGGTGATAGTTTGAAGAGCCTCCGTATTTCCCGAATGAAGGTTATCCTTAGCAAAACTGCATGGTCTGGTACAACGGACAGCTTTAGCGCCAAATCGACGATGATACTAATACACGTTTCGACCAACTCGTCGTCTGCGTGAACGACTTCGGGACTGGCGGCGATAGAGGGAGCCTCTTGACTGGGCCGCCAGCTAGTTAGTGATTGCAGAGAGCTGCATGGTCATTTCGGAAAAATGCCGCTTCAGAGCGTCCACTTCCGTCAGTCATGCACATGAGATACTATGCGGCTCTGATAACTCTCATACATCTTGTCAGCCAGCTCTGCAAGGTTATGAAGTGGTATGTCATTATCGAGTATAGACAATACTTTTTGAATATCGTCTGGCAGATATTTTGTGCCACAACTCACGTAGAATTGGTTCTTTTACCGTATGGTCGCTCTGAAGCTGTGTCATGTGACGTAGGAGTTGTGAAGGAGTTCTGTCACCCAACCCTACTCCTGCCAGAAGTTTGCGCAGGTTCTGCTCGTCGGTTGCTGCAGTTCGCCCGATGATGGCGGCCTTTAACTTATCGTACGGGCTAACGCTGGGCCGGGTGTAGATAAGGTTGGCGACCTCGGTAGCGACCTGCCCGAAGAGGTTGGCAACTATGAAACTATACATGGTCCTTTCCGAGCGTATTCTTCTAGAATCAAAGATAGCCTCGACTTGAGCAAACCAAAGCCTAGGATCACCACTACCGAATTTGGGAAGTTTAACATAAACTACATTCTCGGAGGCGGTGGGATCTGGTTCAGAATCCGTCATGGTAAAGAAAAAAACACTCAAAAAGGGAATCGATCAAATGAAGAAAATTTTCGGGAATGGAGTAGAAAATGTAGAATAAATGAATAAACAAACAAACACGGGCTCACCAAATATGTAGTGGAACAAAGATTTGGGGCAACAGTACTACAAGGCAAATACAAGGACTCATAATAGCTGTCCGCAACAGATTCCACTACACTAAGTCTGCTGCGTATTGCCAGAACACTCTTCGTGATATATCCTCAATTGTTTTCTGATGTCGAAAATTTGCATGTGTTCATGGGCGGAGGCAAGCTCAACTGGATGAAGCTTGAACCCACCCAAAAAATTTGCTGGAGGAACCAATCAGGTGTGCGTTTTATGAGGTGTAAGCCCACAGTTTCCCCGATGTACGCCTACACTTTCCCCCGGGGGAAATCCGATATGTCGTTACGGTCAAACTCTCTAGGCTAACAGGTAATCAGAGGGATACAAACTTTTCATAAAATCAGTGTATTTAGCGTCAACTTAACTAAATTTCTTAGGGAGTCCGTAATTTTGTATAAACAAAAGGGTAGGCCCGACAGGCATGATCTCAACACATCCAGAGGGCACGTTTGAATGCTAAAATAACCCTGCTCTTGGCAACGAGACAAAGAAATTAGAAGAACCTAATAACTTGAGTTTAGCCCCATTAACCATTCGACGCAGAAAAATAAAGCATTCAGGTCTGAAAAAGTATATACTTGTTTGACTTAACCGGGTAACAAAAATAATTTATGCGGTAACTCAATTCGCGCATATCTTAGTCATAGAGCAATTGCAAACAAAAAGCATCGCGCCGTTTATCCTGCTCTACATTTTTGTAACTGTTGAAGGGAGCAAAACTGCTTAAATCTGTAGTGAGATCACCCCGGATGTTCCCAATATCCCGAACTTCATGCAACGTGAGCCACCTCACCGGTGCTACCATACCTGTTCACATTATCTTGTGAATGTAAGTCTGGGACAAACTACTTCCATCAAAGTCGGTGTTGGAGTGAGTATATCAGCTTCACTCACGGCTAGATAGTGAATCCGCGCCAACTTTATCACTGTAGTCAACATAAGTTAAGACAACAATGTTTAAGCTATTGCCGTTAAGAACGTCACTCAACCACTTTCACTTTCCACAGTTGGGTCTCATCTAAAATTATAAATCTGTCACACTACTCATTAGTAAAACAATTTCTATGCTCAGCAGCGGTGTTGGTGGATTCCAACGTGAACTGTTTGAGAAATTCTGCCGGGGCAGTTGATCCCCTGAATCATTTAGTGGACTCCATATGAGACAGTGGAACGGGTGGGTAACAGAGTCCAAATGTGGAATTTTCGAGCTCCTGGTGTGGTTTCGTAGCTCAGCTGATAGAGCGCTTGCCACGTTGAGGCATGCGGTGTCTGTCGCTGGTTGGAATCCAGCCGAAGCCCTAAATTTCACAGTTGGGTCTCATCTAGAATCATAAATCTGCCATACTACTCATTAGTAATAATTTGACAATTCTTTGAATTCTGAAGGTCGACTGGAGTTTCTGTCGACATTCGTCCTCCTTGGCACCTTTCGTGCTCTGGTGCCAAAGGTTCTCTCACGTACAACTCTCTAGAGCTTGTGGACGGCGAGCAAATCAGTATATGAAGTTTATTTACAGACTCGCAGTGTTCTTTTAATGACTTCCGATTCGTGTTAGCACACGGCTAGGAAAAACTCGGAAGTATGAACCAAGGGGCTGGTGCCGCGATATTGGTGAGTCCGTTCCATATGTTTTACGGCTTTCTGTTACTTATCGCGAACTTTGTACACGCCAGGTGCGATATTTTTCTCGTAAAAAGTTTGTACTGATGACTTGTATCTGTTAGCTATGATCAGCAGATGATTAAAAATCGCCCAAATTTGTGCTGTTTCGGAAATTCGCCCATGTTACGCAGTGTGCTACCGTGTTGCCGGTGCCATTGTGGTTTCCGTTTGTACAACTCACGTTCATCTCTCACAGGGCTTTCTTCTCATGTTTGTTTATGTAGTCCACTTTCGCGGGAATATCGCTGGAACCCCAACTTCTGAAGAATGCTGTTCCTCGCTCTCTCCACACTGAAAAATGTTGGTTTATGAGTATGACGGGCGAATGTGGCGAGGGGGTCCAGATATATGACAAAATCGTTGCGTGATAATGTAACTACACTGCATATATGATATAGATATATTACGAATAATACACATATGCTGTTAAACAAATATTAATTCGTAGAATAATGCGCAGATTCATCACCTTGGTGCAAAGTGGTATAATTTTTTCAAGATGTGGGCTATATAGCATGTATGAAGGCGATCTATAAAAATGGTGATTTTCACACATTCTCCAAGTGTGCTCACTGAAGTACGTTCTGGATGTCGGTGTCACTTACGTTTGCGGGATCAGCCGCCCTACACTTCTGGCAAAGATGCCGCAACCCATCGGCAACTCGTATATGAACGAAGCCCTCCTTCGGGAATTTTGCAGAAAGAACCGCTGGACACAGCGGAAGCAACAGAATCCGTCACATGCTCACAAACCATCGCCGAGACGGTAGAAATCGCTTATCAGGTAATGAAATGCTTTCAACCACTACTTGATTTTTTGAGCGTATTACATTCTATTTCACGTCCCACAATACGCACGCGACGTCCCGACAAGTTGGCTACCTCAAGACGTGGCTCAGCAAGCAACTCTGTTACGGTTTGTGCAAAATTTGTTCAAGACGTTCTTTGTGTTGTCAATCTGGTATACCATCTAAGCGACACACACTGTGGTCAAAAGTGAGTGCTGTTAACACCATGGACGTTTGGGTGACCTAGCCAAGTAGTGCACCCAGCCTTGTGCTCACGCATCGTCAAGGAGATGCAGGATCGGTAAACGACATTCAGCGGCAAGCAATGCTGTGCACGCGGACTCTCTCTGCCGCATCATTTATTGAATGGCGCAGAAACCGGAAGCACGTTCCCGGATGGTATCGGGGCGCAGGTCAGCGTGTTTCGGTCTACAGAAGGTGAGGTGCCAAACTATTACATCCTATTACTCCGTGCTGCAAATGACACTCCTATAACCAACTGCGAGTAGCTTCGCTTCTCACCAACTTACGCCCGCGGCGGACATCTCCACGGATGTTTGCAGATGCCCCCAGTAACCATTGCAATAATCGGCATCGCTTTTCTCTAACGTTTCGGCCTTCCGGTCGATAAGAGACGCTGTGTGTTAACCGAATCTAGTACTAGGTTGAACATGCTCAGTACGCATACAGCAGTGAAATATCATAACATAAACAAATGCGTTATCCGCACCTCCTTGGCAATCCGCGTACGAATTCACCGAGTCCCCCAAGATGGTTCGTGCATCGAACGACATCCCAACGATGGTGAACGGCATCTGATTCGAAGCACTTTGTGGCCGAAGCCGAAGGGCGCCTGCGCTTGACCATCACCACAACTTTACTGCGCTACACCACCTGTGGTTCCAACCACACACCCCGTATCCTTTACAGTTACGAAGTAATAATATCAGGAGGTGTGTGTGGCTCTGCGTTCAGCCCTCTAATACGGATTAGTTAGCTGATTGTTTAGCACGGAACTGAAACTCCTATCTCTCGTCAACTAAACAGAGAGAGATTGTATTGGCAAGATCCAAACTGGGAGGACAACTATTGAAAACTTGATGCGAGGAATGGGTCACCATATGAGTAGATTTTAGTGCAGTCTAGAGGGAACAAGAGGGTAAGGCAAAATTCTGGGTTGAGCCAAAAAATGGACTAAACCTTCACCATATGGTTCATTAACGAACTAAAGAAAATGTATGATAGACGGCCGGAGAGATCCGGGTGAGCGGCATCTTATTCAAACACCTTGTGGCCGAAGCCAAAGGGCGCCTGCGCTTGACCATCACCACAACTTACTGCGCTACACCACCTGTGGTTCCACCCACACACCCTCAAAGCGCGCCTGCGTTCAACCTAAATTGGCGCGCGATTCGAAAACGGCAAGTAATTACTGTGTGGATATTTAATTTGAAGTTTCCTATATAATTTTTATTTTGATAACTTTTTACCGTACATTCTAACTGAAGTTTTCTACGTCCAGGTATGTCTAAAAATATTCTTATATAACAAAGTATAATGATCAAAACCGGTCGTCAAACAAGATCCTCTGGTGTCAAAACCACTTTTTTATTGCTCTAAGTTAGATATTGAACACCCTAATGGCAAATGCTATAGGCTCAAAACTTGTAAAGGCCCTTCCAAAGCTGCTGCCTCTAAAGGGGATGAAGATAAACCGATGGTTTCCAACAATAGTCCTCTAACTAAGAACTGCTCTATTCCCCAAGACAATGTATTGGCGGAGTTATTTGGTAAGTTATCTAAACTGGAGGCTGAACTTGCTCAACTAAAAACAAGCTACGCTGTACTCGATTCCCTAAAGGAGAATCTTATCTCCCTATCTCACGTCTTCAAAGTGCCAGAATGTCCCAAGATGGATAACTTAGAGAGCGCAAGCATGTTTCTCAACACATCGACAACAGAAATCACAAAACGGATGCGTTGCACATATAATGCCATCGTGTTCAATGTGCCAGATAAGCTACACTTTGATGGCATTAAGAAGCTACTCACGAAGAGTACCAATATAGACCTGACACCTTATACCTGCATTCGTCTTCGCAAGAAGGCTTGAAAGATTCGCTGCCCGCTTTTGTTCAAATTCCAGAGCAAAACAACTGCGAGACAGTTCATCCAACTTCAGGACCTCAAGTCCAAAACCTCTCTTAAACTGATAAGAATTATGTAGGATAGAACGCCGCTTGAGAGGGAACGTCACCGTCGCTTATTGCGCAACGCTGTCACCTCCAAGCCTGTGGCTCAGGACACATTCAAACAAGATGCGACGGTGTCCAAGGGTACTGAGTCGGGTCCTGATGAGTGTGTAGCTCCACCCTGTGTAGCTTCGTCCTGTTGCGTCACACCTGAGACTGCCACTGTTCCTCTTGAAAACACCAACGGCACAGCAGAAGATATCATACTAGCCGATTTAATTAACTTAACAGTAGATCTTAACAGTTTCAGCAACTTGCCTCACGAAACGACAACCCCTGTCGAGGAGTCACCTTCCAAACAACAGCATATAAATGAGTTTTCTCATACTGAACCAGATGAGACGTCTGAATCTCAACATGTCAACGCAGTAGTTAGATCAGACAAAGTATGTCCCAGACCATCTACTAGTCAGACACACGCCGGCACTCCCAATTTCAACTCATCCCAAAGGAACCAAACAACCGGCCGTCAGTGGAGCACTGAGTTTAATAAACCCTCCTCAAGTCACTATCCTACGAGTCGTTCGTGCTCATCTCCTCCGCAATACAAGAGAAAATTAAGCATGTGAACCCATACCCACACCCAGGGAGAAAAAGGATGTATCTATTACCAACCCCTAATCTTCGGCCTCTTCCAAACAACAATGGCAATATCTCACGTGACACACCTTTTGAAGCAAGACTCAACCAGAACCCCACCATTCCCACCAGAGTTGCCTTTCCCATGCTTAACGCCTCTTCTAATACAAACAGCCCCCACTGTATTACTGCTCACCTAAATGCATCCCATGAGCCCTTCGCGGACAACGTGCAGGTAGATATGATCAATCCATCTCAACCTTACCCTTTTTTATTGCGTCACACCCTGTTCAAACCTCCCCTGCCCAGTCCACCTCCCATACCCCCATTGCCCCAATTCACCTTACTGACACTTTTCCAAAATTTTCTGTCATGGACTCAGACGCAGGGGATATTCCATTAGTTATCGATGCGCTTACCGTAACCGCCTCAGACCAAGGGACGTTACCAAAGTCTCTGAATCACAAAGACCCTTCTGCTTCGGACATTTTCAAAGGTCTAACAATGAAGTCGAGTAAGGAAAATGCAATAAGTTTATTGCTTTTGAATGCACGCTCACTGGTCAATAAGATGCAGATTTTTAGATCCTTCGTCTTTTTATATAATCCTTGCATTATTCTGGTCGCTGAAGCTTGGTGTACCCATGAGACTTCGAACACACAACTAAATGTTATAGGTTATCATGTGTTCCGAAAAAATCTGGATGCAGGGCGTAGTGGTGGATGTTTAATTTACTTAAAGGAGCAGTATTCTGCAATTATACTCGATGAGCCGTGTCTCGATAGAATTAATTAGTCATTGTGGCTATCAGTGTCAACTGAATTCCGTGAACTGCTCTTAGGATGTGTCTACAGACCACCTAACGCCTCTCATGACCACATGACCAATCTCATCAATGGACTGAATTATGCATCAACATTGCCCACACAGTACAAAATAATTGGTGGAGATTTCAATACGCCCAATATCTCTTGGACCTCCCTCACAGCTCCTGCAAATCAAGCAGAGTTTCTTGCATGTATCCAAGTAAATGGTTGGCGCCAACCTGTCTTAGCACCTACCAGACTAGACCACACTTAAGATATCATTTTTACAACAGGTATCTCTTCTGCTAAAGTATCCGTCCTAGAACGGTTTCCAGGAAGTGATCACAACGCGGTCAACCTCATGTTTGACTTAAAAGCTGTAATAGCGTCGAACGTAGTAAGTTACCGCCAGATAAAATTAATCGACTGAAATACATTCGCCACTCTTTTGAGGTCATTGGTGTGGAACACATTCTTTCTGACCACTGACCCTATTATTGCAACCGAAGTATTTACTGAACACTTCAGATTTTGTATGATTATCTTAGCCCGGGACAGTTCATAGCGCCGTTGTGTGGGTGGTGAAAGCTGTACCCTCACTCCAAAAGTGAAATGCAAGCTCAGAAATCTGAAATCACGATACCGAAAAACATGATTTCTCCCCTATTATTCAAATGCACAAAATGTTTGACACCATAAAAACTAGAACCAAAATGCTTCACCTAAATGAGGAGAAACTTGAGCTGAACAGCAAAGAAAAGGGTTGAGTCGATGCAGTTATTTAAACGCAGGAACTGTACAAGAGACCCTATTATCTCAGTAGTTACATTACGGAACGAAACTACCGTAGATGATACCTTAACAATCTGCGAGGCCTTCAATTCGTATTTTGCTGCTTCATTCAACATTGAAGAAAATGTATTGCCTCCACCTATCCCCGTAAAAACAAACACGTTCCTAAGCCACGTTACTGTTGATGCAGTAGAAATACGCTCTCAGTTAGCTACTATCAAACCCTCATACCTTCCTGGTTCAGAGGGCATACATCCTGTTGCTCTCAAACACGGAGGGAATGACAACCCTCTCCTTTTGCTTAAGAATAATACGCTTTCTCTATCGTAACGTTCCTTCTCCTGTGGAAGAATTCTGTAAGTCATACCCGTTACAAAGGTTGTTCGCGACAAAACATCAACAATTATCGTCCCATTACCCATAATTCAATTTGTTCTAGAGTGTTGGAAAAGATAATAAAATGTCGCATGGTTGAAATCACAAAATCTTATAAACCTATGCCAGCACGGGTTCCTCAGCAAACGTTCGTGCATTACGTGTCATCCGGGATTCTTCAATCGTGTTACCATATCTGCTGATTCAGGGAATGCAGTAGTTATTATACTCCTGGATATGCAAAAAGCTTTTGATCGTGTGACTCATAAGTGCCTTTTGATCAAAATGGCATCTTTCGGTATACGTGACCCATTACTCAGCTGGTTTGTTTCATACCTTGTGGACCGCACACAAACAGTGAAAACAGGACATGACAGCTCAACGCCCAGACCAGTCATCAGCGGATTGATTCAAGGAAGCGTCTTGGAACCGTTGCTCTTTCCTATATATAGATGATATATGTAAAGTTATCAAACATGGCAAACTATTCCTATTCGCTGATGACATCAAACTTGTCTATACTTTTCCTGCTGGCGATCCCAATTCTTCTTCAGGAAATATACGGGAGGGCCTCATGTCATTAGGGTCTTGGTATCAAACCTGGCTTATGAAATTCCCAGTCAATAAATCCACCATTGTCGCACACGGTTGTCATATACCAGAGGACTTTATAAAGCTGGATGGTCATGCTATTCCAACTGTCAATTCAGTCCGCGATCTAGGTATACGTTACTCAAACTCATTCAATTTTGCTGAACATATATCTTCCCTAGTAGCTAAAACTAGACGAACGATTGGATACATTAAGCACTCATTCTTCCTTCCTCCAACTCGACTGCACCTTTATAAGCTGTGCGTACGACCCCAACCTGAGTGCTGCACGTTCATGTATAGTCACTTGCGCAAGCCTGATAGGCTAGCTCTGGAAAGCCTCCAACGTGCATTTACGAAGGGTTCAGTGGGTTATCTGTCTTTTTCGAACCACAGATAACGCTGCCAGACGCTTGAACTGGATCCTTTTTGGCTACGGCGCCTCAAGCTAAACCTTGCGCCCATGTATAATCTAGTTTATAGCAATAAATTTACTGTCAAACTCCTGATTCACTTTCAACATAGCTCAAAGTACAACATCACGAACAAAGAGTTCACTTTGACAACTCTTAAATCCCGTAGAGAACTCCGTTCAACTTTTTCCATGGTGAAATATACCTACATTTGGAACAAACTCCCACATGCCATTAGAGCCAGTAAGAATATACTTCAATTCAAACGAAGCTTAGAAACTTTCCTGACATTAAAGAACTTCAGGTTGATTTTCAAACTCTACCTACCTGAAGACGACATCTTCGAAAACGGACCTAATAACATCTAAACATTAGATCTAATCTAATAACAACCGAGGGTGAACCTATACCACATGATGTAACGCCACACGCAATTTGAACTGATCAAAGCTATCAGTTTAGCCATTTGAGAAATTCCTCAATTTGAAAATTATTATTTCTTCAGCAGGATAGATCTTGCACACAGCTCTGTCGAAAAATTGCAGCTGCATAACAAAACTACGGACAACATATGACATCGTAAGCATCCCCGTTAGTAGTAACCATACCATCCTGGTACACTCTCACTCCATACTTAACGATTATCGGCTGTGCATAGCTATCAACCATTACGCAATAGCTGTGCAAGTTAAAACAGTTTAGAGAATATATATAGCTTAACCTGTTTGCCTCATATGATTACATATAAATATGTCTCTTCCTATCCTAACAGTCCACCTGGTGATCTTCCCGTTTTGCTGAACATCTTTTCCATCCTACATAACGGCGTACATACTAAATCGACGTCGGAATTTGGCCGTGGTCATATGCTAGGAAAATCTGTGAATCGATCACTATTGTTAGAGATATATGTTTCATTAACTAATACAAATCTATAAATTCTATATTAAAGATTTAGTTAGAAAATGTTAGATTCCATTTTTCTTCTGCCTATCACGTAATTTTGCTCTCCATTCTTGATTCCACGATAAATTCTAACGCAAGACAACATTCCATAACGTCCTGAAAATCAAAAGCCCGTACTGGTTGGACAATTCGTGAAAGTCCGTCGATTTGAGGATATAACGGAGTCCAGTCGGGAACATCGTCCATTTCTCCGTAAAAATTGGGACCCATCAATCTTTCTTCATCGTCCCGAAAGTTTTTACATACTATTCCGAGGCCATCCACATCAACTGATGTCGAAATTCTTCGATTGTTCATCTTCTCCGTCTTGAAAATCTTTTTTCTGGAATGACCTTGAACATGAGGCCGACGTTGATCTTGTGAAACAATAATTGATGTAACAACTCAACATTTTTTATCGAATATTTAAAATTTTGAGAACTATCGTTTCAGAAGCAACTGAGCCAACTACCCCTTCACAAACTACAGTTTTCCTCTATTACTTTGTCCGTTTTATTACTCTATTTGCATGATTGGTGTATTGTACAATTAACAATTACATGTATGGTATGAAGTTTACGCTAAAATGTGTGTACTGATCACGCTTATACGAGCGTGTTTCACACAGATGCGTTGGGAAATATACCAGTATTATTATGGTGGGTCTGCGGTTTTTAGTGTAGGACGCATATACCGGACGACTGAGAAGGTGGTTGTGCTCGAAGGAGCTCACAACCAGACAGGCATTTTGTCGGGCCACACGAAAATGTAAACCGTAACATGTCTCTCGAGAAATGACTTGTTAAAATTAACGACTGTTAACACACTAGACATGTCGCAAACCCTTGCGTACGCTACTATTCTTACATTTCGTACAACGGCGATAAATCTAGGCGGTTTCCAGGGGAAAAGCCAACTTATCCCGTCGTACTTGAAAACCGTTTCCTACCTACGGCTCGTTCCACGAACACAATTAACATCCACATCCTCCGTGTACCTTTGAATGCATTCCTGGAACTGGGGGAAAGTTCGAAAATCACGGTTCTCAAACATGTCCCTGAAAGCAGCAATTTAACCCAATTCCTAAAAATAAAAAAATATACTGATGTGATGAATAACATCTCCATCGTCATATGTCTACGTATACAGTATTTCGGCAACCACAGGCAAGCAATCACAACAGCAGCCACACCCGTTTTCAAAAAAGATACGATAAAGTCGTTTTCAACTAATGGGCAGTTAGAACAAACAGATATGAGTCTGGGACACAGCTTCCGGCGATTTCAAGTCCGCCACCATGTACCAAGGTGCTCGACAGGAATATGTGGTGAAATAGGTTTTTATCTGCGATAACTAAAGAAATCGCTGTTTACGACTAGCATTCGACGGTTTGGGACATCGTAACTGCAAAATCTGTCAAATAAAGTGGGCGATTCATTATCGCGCATGCAGCTGGTGGCACCATGTACGATATCAACCTGGTAACCAACAGCACATTCAACATTAGCACGAGTTGTGTTCATGACATCCTAAAAATCTGCCGAGGTAAAAATTGTGTAAACTGAACACCACCAACAATTGACCACAGCCGTCGCATTCCCGTAGCCTTTCAAGTCGGCTCTTTTAGAAGAGTGGCACCAGGCTTGAGGTTTGCTCCTGTGAAAGTCCCGTCAGTAGGGCGTACTTTTCCGTGGATATGCGCAAGTGACGAGCCTTAACGGAGGCTGAACCCAAGCCTACTGCTGCTTTCTAAAGAGGCCGCATGAGAAGTCTGTGGAATAACGGCAGCTTTGGTCAACTGTGAGTTCCGTCCAATTCATGTGAAACTTGGAAACCCTAACTACTTATCAGCGGTAAATATAGTGCGCGAATCAGTGCTTATTGTAGCTGTAGACCTGGAAGCACTGGTTAGGGGTGATTGCAACTGTACACCTTTGAGGTGAAGTACAGAAAAGTATTTCAACTGCATTTCTTCAGTAAAATACCAATTCAAATGGCCTCCGTTGATGGTGCGCCTGCATCCCAAATTTGTCGGCATCGTACACAACAGATGACCCTTTGTTCATCGCAGCCTTAACACATTGAAACTGTTCAGAGGGAGTTCGGGCGGACTGCAAATGTGGCCCATTGAGTTGCACTAAGTTTTGCTGCGGCTCAAGAGCACGGATTCCCAGTATTAGACGATCCATTTGCTGAGTTTTCAGTTGACCTCAGACATAACCTCTTCTAGCCGAATTTCGAGGTTTAAGAGTGAATGCCCGAATATTCTTTTTTATTTCTTCATTCAAGAGTAAAAGTTCTCCCTCTCTGCAACTGTAAAGTCGACAGCTTGAACATGCTCAAGCCGCAAATGGTTCAAAGAGGGGTATGGAAATGAGATGGACGAATAGGGAAAGGCGTCGATGAGAAAATAAGGTGTGTTTTCTCTCTTCATCACCCGAAATGCAGCAAATTTCAAGCTGTTCCGGATGTCATTTGACATCAAGTGAACTCCAACAAACGCTCAAATGTACCCAACTGGACAAATTTATCATGAGTATTTTCCGATGGCCACGCTAGATGTATTAGTGTAAAGTTTGTACACCACTTTAGATCCTGTATTATTCATTGTTCTTCGCAACTTTCAGTTACCTCGAATTTAAACTTACGCTTGGTGTTCAAATCATGAATCAAAAGTGCCCTTTTTTCAAAAGCCTCGAGCCGCCCGATTTTTCATCACTCCTTGTTTCCTCCGCGCCGTTTTTGTGAAGCTGAGAGCTAACATAACCAAACACTGGAATCTGCACATATTTATCCGTCTTTACGCTCATTTCCCCTGACGGTGGGACATTTGTTTGGAACATCATGACCAATCAAATCCGTTAAATATGTCCTTATACATTCGGCAGGTTAGTTTCTAGTATTTCCATCATACTTTTGTTCCATATCCGAAACCAGGCTGTATATTTCGTGCAGATTCACTATAGCATTTTTGAATACTTGATGGCAGTCGCAATTGTCGACTGTTCAAACCGAGAGATAGTTCATGCACAATATTGGCAACACAGTAATTGACCCACGTGAGTGATACCCAAGGGTGCTTACAGGGACATGTCTAGATTTCTATACCAGGCATCATCAATATTTTGCGATTTATCCTGACAAAATTGGACGATAGCTGGCACTTCTTCTAAGAAAGAATTGCTTCAAAAAATTGGAAAGTTAAAATGTGTAAGATCTTGGGTAGGATTTCACTGGAGTTTGATAAATGTTCTCCACTCAGTAACACTGCGTGGTATTTTCATGGGATCGGTACTTGTGCTATTTTTGGTAGGCACCTCCAGTAAACCGAAAGTTTATGGGTCGCCGGATAGTTCCACGAGATTTCACGGAAGCAACTACAACATTAACGCGTAGCCGTCAGAAGCTAAACCAAGACACTATGATGGATAGCCCGAAGGTTTCACAGATTAGCCTGATATTCTGGGCCTAAAGTGGCCAACAGACGAAGCAGCAAAACTCAGAACCTATCCTGTTTGTTTCAGGACTGCAAGATTTGAGTTAGGAAAGTTATTCAGCATTTTGTATCATTGCACTGCTACGTGAGGTTCACTCAAGCCAGGGAAAGAAAAAGAACAATGGTTTTAAAAGTCAGGTTGATAAATTCACGATCACGACAGTCTACAATGCACAGCCATTCGGATTAAGGTAAGTCGTTCGGTACTGTATCAACGAAGCCGTTCAACTTAGCGTAACTGTCAGACCAATTTCTAGAAACCGTTAAAATTTCTGGCCTTACGCAAGGAAATTGTAAGCAACAGCTGAATCCGCTTTAAAAACAGATCTCCAGTCGTATGATAATAATAATAATAATAGTATATTTCACGGCGCATCGATGAGAAGCATGATAAGGAGAGCTTCACCAATGTACACAATGTAAAGTCATATACATAAATACGCACCATAATTGTACAAGTTAATTATGTGAAGAAAGCAATAAACAGATATAACGAGAGATAGAAATCCCTGTTTAGAAAACTTCAGGCACGTGTTTCTAAGATGATAGTTCTTAAAATCACCAAATTTCAATAAAAATGAGCAACTACATCAATTTGCAGCTCACAAGGCGATCACTGACATAATGCTCAAGGTCGTGCCATGAAGAGGAGTTTGGAGGATGGGGAAAATGTACTGTCGAACAACATCACCATTATTCCATGTAGTTGGTTCCGGAAAAGTGTGTGGAAAATTTTGTCGGGATGAAAAAAATGAGAACGAACATACTTCTGCGGGAGAGCGGATGAACCTCTCGAATGCACTTCATCCTCTGGTCAAAATCCAAAGAACTTTGCGGATCGCGCAAAATGCCCAGCCATCAAGGATGAAGAGTGAAATCACGCAACAAACGGGAGAACGTAAATTGGCCACGAGAGCTATGACAAACAACGGAATATGTGATTTCCCGGCAAAACCTCCCATATAACGTCAATAAAATTTCGTTGGGTATTGAAATATATACCACATGCGAAAAGTTGTTGTCAAATAACGCGAACGGAGGTCGATTATCAGCTTTCCTGGCATACGATTATTTCCGAATTTAGATGTTGGTTTTCTCTGTACGGCCGGTATGGAAGGCGAAGAATGTTAGACAACACCGAGGGGTTGCCAGGTGGTCAATCATGAGAGAAGGAGCACGAGTTATAACGCGGGATTTTTATGTAATCCTGAAAGACAAACGGGTTAGGCATTTTTCCCAAACAGCTTTGGCATGCTCGGCTTTCGCATGGTGAGCTGCAGCCACGCATGTAGGTTATGATTAAGTATGGAATGAGGGCGTACCAAGATGATTGGGTTATTACTAACGGGCGTGTGTATAGTGACACCTAATTTTGTTGACTACAAATATCTTTCCTTGTTCACGGGAAAGTCTAAAATCATTACTGTGTACAAGATCTATCCTGAATTTGATAGCTTTGATCAGTTCGAGGGGTACGTGATATAACATCACACAACACGTGGTTTCTCCTGAGATGTTGGTAGGTCCGTTTTCAAAGATATCGTCCTCAGACTGGTAGAGCTTGAAAATGGACACGACCTTCATTATTGTTGGGCAAGTTTGTAGGCTTCGTTTGAATTAATGTGTACTTTTACTGGCTCTAGTCACACACGTGAGTTTCTCCCAAATATGGGACCATTTTAATAGGAAGTATTTCGGACGCAGTTTTTCCGGGATTTAATAGCTGTCGAATAAATTCCTTGTTCCTGCGGTTACACTCAGACCTATCTTGTTACCGAATCGCGAAGTTGACGGTTCATTTATTGCCATAGGCCGGATTATACGTGAGTACAAGGTTAAACTCGAGTCGCCGTAACCAAAGAGGATCAATTGCAAGGGTCTTGTATCGTCCTCCGTGGCCCAGAGAAGATGGATAGCCCAGTAAAATTTTCGTGAATGCAGGTTGGAAGCGTCTTGAAATAATCTCACCAGACTTGCGCAGGTTGCTATATAATAACGTTCAGTGCTCAAACTACGGGCGTGTACATAGTTTATAAAGACGAAATGGTGCGTCAGTTAGGATGAATGAATATTCAACGTATCCTGTTGTTCGTCTAGTTTTAAATACCAGGGAAGATATATGTGCTGCTTAATTGAATAGGTTTGGGTGGCGTATACCTAGGTCACGCACTGCGTTGGCGGTTGATATGCTGTGACCGTTCGGCTTTATAGATCCATCTGGTACGTGACAACCATGCACAACGACAGTGGATTTGTTAGCTGGAAACGTCATCAGCCAACTTTGACGCCAAGTCTCTAATGACATGAAGTTCTTCCAGATATGGATTGAGATTGCCACGAAGAAAAGTGTGAACAAGTTTGCTATCATCAGGGACTGGGAATAGTTTGCCGTGCTTGATAGCTTCATATACTTCGTTTATATATATATATATGAGAAAGAGTGACTGTCCAGGAACACTTTCTTGTATTACCCCACAAGTGGAAGGATGTCTACCCCTTCGTGGTTTAGAGCAGCGGGGTGGATGCCATCAGGACCAGGAAGATAAGAAGGTTTGATGGCAGCTAACTGAGGGCATATGAGCCCTGCATCAACAGGGCTATGGCTTAGGAACGTACTTGTACATACAGGGAGAGGTGGAGGCAGTATGTGTTCTTCAATGTAGAAGGAAGCCGCAAAATATGAAGTAAAGATCTCACAAATTGTCACAGGATCATCTACAGTGGTTTAGTCCTGTAGTGTCACTACTGATATTGCAGGGTCCTTCCATAGTTCCTGGGTCTCATCAACTGGGAGCTCTTATCCGTGCTGTCAATCGCCCGCTTTCCTTCACTATTGTGGAGTATTTTGATTCCATATCCAATAACATTGAACACTCTGTGCATTTGCATGAAAAGGGAGAAGTTGCGTGTTTTTCAGTATCGTGATTTGAGACTTTTGAGCTTACCCCACTTCTTCGGTGTGAGAATTATGCCATTACCGTAAACGTTACGGTGTTTCGGTCTTTGCGGGTCTAAGGTGTTCATGCGAGACCAGATGTGTCCATTAAATACACCGGTTGCAGTAGTAGAATCAGATGTCGGGAAAAATGTGTTCCATTTCAGAGATCTCAACAGTATGGTGAACACGTTCCACTCGACGAATTTAGTTTGACAGCAATGTATAACGGTTTACTCTTTTACAGTTTTTAGGCCAAACATGAAGTTGACTACGTTGTAATCACTTCCTGGACATTGCTCCAAGACGGACATAGTAACGGAGGACATGCCTGTTGCGAAAACGAGATCTAAAGTGTGGTCTTGTAGAGTAGGTGCTAAAACATGCTATCGCTATCCGTTTATTTGGACACATGCGAGGAAATCGGCTTGACTTGTAGGGGATGTGAAGAATGTCCAGGAAATATTGGGCATGTTGAAACCTGCGCCGATCATTCTCTACTGTGAATGTAAGGTTGATACATAGTTCAGCCCATTAATAAGGTTCGCCGTGTCGTCATCAGTGGCGTTAGGTGATCTGCAGACGCATCCTAAGAGTAATTCACGGGATCCATTTGGCACGGACAGCCTCGAAGAGTCGTCTAGCATACCAAGACATGGCTTATTAAGTATGGATACAGAATATTGCTCCCTTAGGTAAGTTAAACATCCTCCATCTCGTCCTACACCACGATTTCTGCGGAGCACGTGATAACCTGTGACGTTTAGTTGTGTGTCTGAAGTCTCAGGGGTAGGCCATGCTCTAGTGATTTGATTATAAGAATTATATAAGAAGACAACTAACTGCTTATCATATTTCCATACATTTTCGGAATTATGCGACGTCTTTTCAACCATAACGCAGTTTTAAATTTGGTGCATGTAGGAACCGTATTTCGACCGTTCTTTAGGAACTGCGTTAAAAATTTTCAGTGGACGGTTGTCGAGCTTGTACCAACTTGTCAACCACAAGCTTTACAACCATCCGTGAAAGGATAAAATGGCACACCGACTGCGTAGCGTGTTAGAGCAGAACTTGTTGCATACTTTAGTGCCGAGAAAGGGAGAGCAAATACGCAATTGTCATCCAGTAAAATTCAGTGTACTAGCATTCAAGCATTCAACATCGGCTAATATGATTTACACGCATGAGGAGAACCGTAATCATCCCGCTTTCTGTTAATCGTGGAGGAAAGATACAGTAAAATATATCTTATCTCCAAATATACCTATATGCGCGCTTAGTTACGGCGCCGCCCCTAGGTGTTTGTATTCTTACATACAAGCTTTCGTGAGCTTTCAGAATTGAAGGCCACCGCATGAACGGAAGCACACTCATCATGGAAACTCTTAATGAGGGCATTTTCAAAATTCGAGAGATGGGTACACACGCAGCGGGTGGTGTTTATAATGCTATTTTTCGTATGGCTGCAATCGGCTCAAATTTGTGTTGGTACAAGAACGTCTTGCAGTCTTTAACAACCGTGATTTCTTTGCCAACGTCTTACCAAACTCCGTGGTAACTTACTCTCGGGCGAGTAATCTTGATCTCTATGTTGTAACTGGACAAGTCAATGATCTAGATAACAATCGTTGGCTATTTATCATCCTGTACTTGTAGGTTGGGATATGCGGACGTGAGTTCTGCCTTGATCTAACCAGCGAGCAGTTGTTTATGAGGGGTGATTTCGGTTATATTAGGCCTAATTACCGGACGATGCTTAGTTGCTCATTTAGCTGTGTGGCATAATCCTCGTGTCTTTTTGAATTTTTCATATCAGGACTGAGGGACTTCATTTCTGTGCATGCTTACTTAATTAGCACTCTATCAATTCTAGCTCCTACGAGCGTCTTCTCATTAACGATTTCGAAGATTAATTATCTTATCTGATATTTGATATCACCAAAATTTGATAGTGGATCACCGGAAAGCGAATACTGCGATATGAACTCGAGTGTTATCGAACAGATTAGCAGCAATCTTGTTCTTTGATATTAAAGGGGACGTTTACTAATGATTCTTCTCATGGAAATCCGGTATTTTTTGGAGAAAGAGAAAGTTTGTCATTGTGAAAATCACTGTTAGTCCTGAGAGTTGTGTCGTTATACGTGTTGATCATACTTCACTGGATCAACAATTCTGCACTGGGCCACCAAGCCCATCTCTGCTGGCCGAGGCTACAGTGATTTCACATAAACCATCCCCCTCTGGATGAGAACCAGTTGAAGACTCATGTCTATGGCGATGTTTCCGTTTCTGTTAATCATAATTCTTTGAAGTTCACAAACGATTTGTTCATTCTCAATGGCTCAACGTTTTTAAGGAGGTTTCCAATAATAGGTTGCTATCTGAACCGATCATTGTTAAAAAGAGTTGTCGTTCATTTGAGGCCTCCATGGCAATGCGGAAATCCTGCTCTGGGAACGGCGATGGCCCCACAGAAGAAGACGGTGTGTGTCTAGATCCATCGGTTTATTCATTACTCGGATTAATCATGTCTGATGAATGTTTCTAATGAAGCTCCAAGTAACCTATCGGGAGAACAGTTGACTTTAGAGACAAAGAAGCTAGGATTGAGAATTAAACTACTCGAAATCTACAAGAGACCCGTCCCAACCGCGGGGACACCGAGTCTCTGGTTAACGGCGTAATTCTAAAACGCCACTTTTGAGTGTGTCCCCAGTTGAGTTGCTAGACCGGAAAGCCGAACCGCTGGCTCGTGGAGCCGAACTTCGAAAAACTGAGGTAGATAAAATGGCGGACCAGGGGTTGAAGATTTTATATTTAACTTTATTAAGAATGTACATTTCTCGAAGTACACTATCATTGTGCATGGTTGCCACGCACCAGATGGTGGTCAAAACGTATCAACCGTTAACTCAGAACGTGACATAGGTGTACGCTACTCAAACTCGTTAAACTTTGCAGAACATATATCTATCCTTGTCGCTAAAACCAGACGGACGATAGGTTACATTAAACACTCATTCTTTCTACCTGCTGCACGATTACACCCTTGTAAACTATGTGTACGACCCCATTTTGAGTACTGCACGTTCATATATGGCCATCTGCGCAAGTCCGATAGGCTAGCTCTGGAAAGCTCCCAACGTGCATTCACGGAAAGATTATTGGGTTATCCATCTTCTCTGAGCTACAGAGAATGCTGTCGGACGCTTGCACTCGATCCTCTCTGGTTACAGCGACTCAAGCTTAACCTTCCGCTCGTATAATTTGGTCTATGGCAATAAATTCACAGTCAGCTTTGCGACTCGCTTACAACACAGGCCGAAGTATAACCTAAGAAACAAGGACTTCACTTTGGCATCTCTTAAATCCCGGAAAAACTGCGTTCAAATTTTTTCCTGGTGAAATATTCCTACATATGGAACAGACTCCCGTGTGCAGTTAGATCTAGTAAGAATATACACCGACGCAAACCAAACTTAGAAAATTTCCTAACAATGACGCACATCATGTCCATTTTAAGCTCTACATGTCTGAGGACGTTATATTTGAAAACGGACCTAATAACATCTGAAGAGAAACCCTCGTTGATGTGTGATGTTACGCCACGCACCCATTGAACCGATCAAAACTACCGATTTAAAGACAGATGTTGTACTTTTAGACTTTTAGTGATCAAGAAAACATGTCTGTAGTCGACACGTATGAAAGCCAATATACATATGCCCGTCAGTAATAACCCGATCACCCTTGTACGCCCTTACCCTATACTTATTGATAACCTGTGTGTCTGTGTTGTGAACCACCATACAAAAGCTGAGCATGCTAAAAAGTTTTAAAAATACTTAACCTGTTCGTCTCATGACTGCATATTATCCTTGAGCCACAACTCTGCCTTCTTCTCCCCTGATAGACCACCCGACAACCTCTCGGTATTGTCAAACATTGTTCGCATTCTATATATCGGACGTACAGAGATAATTGACATTTAAATCCGGCAGAAATCGTATATTGGGCAAAGTTTTCAATCGATCGCTTCTCTTGTTATTTGATAACAGCTGGTCCATCGAGCAACACAATGCTTTTAACATCACATAGAACGGTATGGCAGAATATCTTATGTTCCATCGTTCGTCATATCTCACATAGTCAGTTTCATGTTCTCCCGTTTATCGCGTGATCCCGCTGTCCGTTCTTGGTTCCGCTGATATAGCCCGCGCTAGAAAACATGACACCCAGCCCGGACACTCACAATTTCACAATCGTTGAGCAAATTGCGAACATCTCAAAAGTCTTTGGATTTGAGCGAAGAATGACGTCCGATCGAGAAGTCCATCCGTTTACCGCGAGAGCAGGAGTGTGCCCATTTTGCCCCCATCATGAAACAAATTTTCTGGACATTTTCCCGAGATTATCTTATAACTGCGCACTTGGGGAAAACGCGACTTAGTACGACGAGCACTAAACAAGACTTAACGGGAGCCCCTCTAAAGTGTTTTATCCTATATTCAAAACTCCATTCAATACGGATAGACACTACACTTCAAATGGTCACTTAAACGCAACCCACGATGTCTTCATTAACAACGAGCAGATGGGCATGACCACTTAACCTCAGCCTCATCCTTTTTAGTGAGACACATACCTTTCAAACCTCCCCTGCGAACTCCGCCCCCATTGTTCCACCACCCAACCAAACCTTACTTGCACTATTCCACCACTTTCTGTCATGGACTCAAACGCAGGTGACACCCAACCATTCTCTGGTGAACTCACAACAAGGACATCAGACCAAGCATTTTCACCAGAGTTCTTGAATCACAAAGATATTTCTGTTTTAGACATTTTTAAAAGTATGAAAGTGGTGCGGAACAAAAAATGCACCAAGTTTTCTGCTTTTCAATGCACGTTCGCTAATTAATAAGATGCATATCTTTAGATCCTATACATTATCATATAATCCTTAAATTATTCTAGTCACTGAAGCTTGGTGCACCGCTGAGACTCCAGACACACCAGTAAACCTCATAGGTTATCACATGTTCCCCAGAAATCGTGGTGTAGAACAAGGTGGAGGATGTTTAATCTATCTAAGGGAGCAATATCGCAATATCGCATAATTCCTCTCTCTATCCATGGTTTCACTGATACACCTCGCGCGAGAAAACGCCACACCTCGCCCGGACTCTTAAAACTCCGCGAAGGTTGAAAATATCGTGAGCTATTCGAAATTCTTAGGAATTTGAACGAAGAATGACGTCCGGTCAAGAGGTCCATACGTTCCCCGCGAAAGTATATGCGTTCCCACCTCGCTCACCTCATGAAACAATTTTCTGCAATTTTCTTCGGGACAATCTACATGGAATAATGGTCAAATTCTTCGCCAATACACCGTAATCAACCTCCAACCGCCGTTTTTTGGCACGACCTTGAGCATCATGCCAGCGATCACCTTGTGGAGTCCCAATTGATGTAACGACCATAATATTTTATCGAATCGTGTAGATCCCAAGTTACACTGTCTCAGAACCATGAAGCTCAAAGTTTTCTGCCTGAACTTGAATTTTCCCTTCATATAATGTCTATTTTGTTGGTCTATTTAAATAGCTGACTCATTGTACAATTTACAAGTTTAATGTTCATATGTGTATATGCTTAAAAATCTGTTGGTTGATCACGCTCTCCTTAGTGTGTTTCTCAAAAATTCGGCAGGAAATATACCATCATTTTTATTGGTATTATTCGAAAGGTACGCTTATATATGAAAATAATCACGAATAGGTAGAGGGGATACAAAACGAAGAATAATTAAACAGTAGCAAAAACGTGGAACCTGTTACAAAAAGAGGGCAGTTATAATCAAAATGATTGCGAAAAATAGTTAGTTTGCTTGCTTCACTAATTCAATCCAAGAAAGTGAGATGTTACATCAATTCACCTTTTAAAATTTTGTGTAAGTCGATTTTTTATGCTATTCCAAGAAAAACGTCGGAATGCATCGTCAGTCTACCACCATTATGTGTTATAAGCCGCGTCGGGAAAATGCAAAAATACCTTGACTTTGGGCAGAATCCAGCGTAGAACATCGTCGATCGCTGGAAACTGTCAAAAGGTTGAAAATCGCTTGAACTGTTCTGCTGAGGCGAGATTTCGTGCTTATGTCGGTCGCAGAAATTTTCATTGCACGACGGATATTTGTGGGATCAAGGAAAATAACGCAATCTTACTGGTTAAACGAGAAAAAGTGAGGTGCTCATATTTGCTATTACGGATAATGTGTATGCGACAATTTTTGACAGACTTCGTGCAAAATTATTATTCTCGTTGTGGCTATTAAAATACAGAACCCTGTCAGGTAGGTGTTTCAGCGACTCAGCGATTGATACACGGGTTCGGGGCAGGGGCCAAAGGATCCCGGATTCAGTCGGTTTTACTTGCTTATTTTCAGCAAGCGTCTGTTGATCTGAAGGGCGATCGTTGAAAACGAGCTGTAGCACCGATCTTGGAGATTACAGTGAATATAAAAAACAATGTGAGATTATTCGCACAATGCAATTTTAGATGGGTGAGAATCAAGAAAAGCTTCAAAACGATCCCTCGAAGCGCTGCTGACGACCACAGATGAAAGGCTGTCCCAATAACTAATCACCCTGTAAGAAAAGAACTGTCGCCTACGAAAGGTTCGAGGACGAAACATTCGATAAACTTGAGAACTGTTCTACAAGACCCACTCTAAAGATGTGTGTAACTATTAAATCACCACGGAGTCTTCAAAATTCAAGCGAGTACAGGTCAGCACTTCCAGGTCGAGACTCTTAAGTAACACAACTCAGGCCCGCGACCACCTTGGTAGCCGCACAATAGACACGCTCAACGGCTAATATATCTTTCTTCAGGCTGGTATACACATATATTTATACATACTCGAGGAGCGGTCTTATGTAAACTCCGTAAAGCGTTTGACACGCTTTCTTGCCCATAAGGAGGAAAGTATGCCTAATCATCATACGAGCGACAATTCCCTTTTATGCCGCCATCTCATGGTGATGCGTGAAGGACAAATTAGACGACAATCAGATGCCAAGATCTTACTTCAAATCGGTTCTCGTGATATCTACTGTGCTAAACTCATTATGAATCATGAAGACGTTGCCAGTGACATGAGAGCACATTTATTGTCATTTAGTGGGAGACTCCAATCGTCCGACCAGCGTTTGATCACGTCAAAATCAATCTGTAGTGCACTGGGATCAGTGTTATTCCAGATTAACGGTCTCTGCCTATGAGAGGGCGTTGCTGGAAATATTTTTTGGAAGGTCGTTGACGAGGAACTCCCGCAGAAATGAAGGAGGGAAACGGAAAGTCTGATCCGTTGTTAATTCTAAAAGTTTTGTTGTCAAGAAAAGAGGCAATCCAGAAAACTTCTTCCTGAATACCATAAGCTTCCCGTTTGTGTTTCAGGGGTCCGTGTGTGGCGCGGTCAAAGGCCTTGGCGGAATCAGAGAAGATAGCATTTGAGATGAAGCCATTGTCATTGGCCTCTCTCTGACTATCCATAAAAATGAGCATGACCAATTGGGAAGAAATCCATACTGGGTGAAAGAAAAAAGATTATTTGATAAGAAGTGCTTTGGTATGGCGCGCTTCAGTAGGCGATCGATTATTTTGCAAGGAATGTCAGTGCGACTGATTGACCGAGAGCTAGCCAGAGAGTGCCGGTCTCCCACTTTAAATATGAGTGTGACCGTCACCTCTTTCCATGCGCTAGGGAGAATGCTAGCCTGAAGCGTTCGCTTAGACAGCTCATAAATGGGTTCAGTCAGACTAACGGATGCTTCTTCGATAACTCTGGAACGGATCTTGTCAGGACCCGTTGCAATAAATGACTTAACCATGATTAGAAGGTAGTTAACTTCTGGCACAGAAAGCTCGGCTGTAACGAGTGGTTGCCCGAGCTTCTGCAGCGGTAATACAGGATGTCGGCTCGAAGATGCGATGTTGTAGACTGCCTTGAATAACTTGGCCACGACTAAGGAGTCAGGTGGAGTCTCCCCGTTGGGCAGTCGTGAAGAAAGAGCTGAAGGTTAATAATAATAATAATAATAATAATAATAATAATAATAAGCATAATAATAATAATAATGGTACACTTCTCGACGCGTTTGTGAGAAACACGCTCAGGAGAGCGTGATCAACGTAATGATTTTTAACCATATACATATTTGCACACCAACACTGAAAATTGTACAACGAGTCAGCTATGTGAATGGGGCAACAAAACGGACAAAAACCGACATTATGTGATGGGAAAACTCAAGTTTAAGCAGTAAACTTCGAGCTTCATAGTTCCGAGACGAGAGTACTCTTGCTTATTCGTCGTATATGCTTAAATGGGAGGTTTAATTCTTGCAGGCCCTGGAAAGAATCTTGTACTACTTTAGTGTGTTCACAGATTTCCCGTCTACACTTGCTTCGGACAATGTGGAACACGCTTGGGTCCTCTGAGCTTCTTGTAGGCTTATGCTTCGCGAAAAATGGGAACGGTTATCTGGAAGACGACATATCCTGCGTAGAAGAGGTGGCCGGTAAGAGAGAGAGAGAGCACGGTTTGCGTAGTATAAATGAGTCGTCCGTTCTGTGGACTGCCCTTTGAAACGTGCGGTAGTTCTGGTCCACAGAGTTCAAGTCAAGAAGAAGTGTACCTAAGTAGGTTCTCGGCCGTTAAAATCTGCCTGATGGAAGTTTTTAACTGTGGACCTTTTTGCTGGTTGTTGTAACCAGTAACGGATAAGATCAAAGGCAAACAGAGAGAGGCTGCTGTGTCCAAGTGGCTGATTGATGATCACTCTGTCTAGTGGGTGGCTCTCATTACTGATAACCAAGTCCAGCAGAGAGGGAATCTGAACAAAACGAAGCCGCGTCGGGACGGTCACGTGCTGTGACCACGCCTTCTGACGTATCAGAAGGAAGTCGAGAATCCGCTTTCACAGTCCTGGTGAGAAACTGATGTCCAGTTTATCTTGGGTGCATTAAAGTCACCAATAATAAGCAGATGAGTAAAGTGTTATGGGCCTAGAAAATTTTCCAGGCTTACCAGAAGGTTGTCGTCGTTGGAGACGTCTGATGGAGGAGGACGTTAAATAACCCCCACTAGAAGTGAGTCTTAGCCACGCAGTGGTAGTCGAAGCCACAGAACGTCACATTTATCAGAGGACTGGAGGCCACCGATAACCGTGGGCATCGGGAGACACTGATGGGGAGAAAACGCAGAAACTCCATTTTCCCTCAGGCGGAGTCAGTTCGGTAAACTGAATACCCAGGGGACACTCAGTTTACTGTCACTGATATCACCTGTAAGCCAGGTCTCCGTGAGGGCAAACATGTGGTGTTGGGCGTTATGTCTAATTTCCGGTAATTCATTGGACAGATTCAGACAGTTCGTATACATGCAGTTGAAAGCTATTTCCTCGCTGGATTTCGCAGGAAAATATAAAGAACGGTGAGGGGAAGAGCCTGGTAAAGAATGCCTGGAATTGAGGAGGGTAGTAGAACAGCACGCGGTCTGTTCTTTCGAGTTGTTCTGATGGCTTTACTTCAAGGCTGTGAGCGCGACATCACCGCCTGTGCGTAGGTCAGCGACCCCAAAGGGCATTCGACCAGCATCCTTGCGCGGTGTCGGTACCCTCAATGTTCGTGCCTGTGCCTGGTTCATCGATCATTGAAAACCACCATGCAGCCGGTGCTTCCGCTTTCTATAACAGGCATATTGGTCTAAGGAGATTTTTCGGGAGCAGAAACCACGACTTTAGTCTCCGGTTGTATCTTCTGGTATGCCATGATTTGTGGCTTAGTCTTAATCCGCTGTTCGAGTCTCGCTCTCTCTTGCTGGGAACGGTCGGAAAATACGCTTTTCAGATTGGCGTTGGCGGAATTCAAGGCTCCGCTTCTTCCACCGTGACTACGGAGCTCAGCGTGGCTCGCAAAGTTACCGAAAGGGCAAGTGACTTCTTGGTTTTCTTGGCCCGCAGCATACTCGCGAGTACCAGGTGTGTGACATCCGGGAAGAATGACGTCGCTAGGACTGTTTTAGCCATCTCGGTTAGAGAAGAGGTTGTGGGGAAGCGGCCTCATAAAACAGCTCTCTCCTACGTGAGAGCTGTTCCCATCATTTTCATTGCTGCCTCCTCTATGTGAGCAGTCGTCAGGGCAACTTCTTTCTTGGTGACTGCAACACCAAGGAGGGCAAGCAAATTATACTCATCCGGAGAATGTAGTTCAAGTTTCATTTCAGACACTGTCCGTTGGTTCTCCTCTATCTTATTCCCCACGGAAGAAATGGGAGGAGACATAGGGCTGGGAAGAGCCCCTCATTTACAGTCGCAAGATTTTGCGTCAATCCACTTGACGTGGTGTGTGTAAGACCAGTCAGCGGCGGAGCGGTGTCTTGGCTTTCGTCAAACCTGCAACTCATGCAGATATAAATGAGAGATGAAGAAGCCAGCTCTTTGTACTGGTGTTCTTTAGGACAAGTGTACTTGAAATGATACCTCTTCTGACATTGGTAGCACTGCATGCCGTTTTGTACAGACATTTTACGCGCACACACTGATCGCAGACGCTTGCTGCCACAGACAGCGTCCGCTAGATCCGAGGCCGGTCATTGTCGACAAGGATGAGTAATGGGACAGTTTGTTTTCAGTGATTCCCAAAAAACGAAACAAATGCGATACGGCGTGAAAAAAAGTCGGACAACAACGTAATGCAAATAATTTGAATAATAACGAATTGTCATGTTATTCCATAACGAATAACAGTAGTCTTATGCAGTTTTTGATGCACAGGGCATCAGCAAGACATAGAAATTAATAACAGCGAGAAAGTTTACATCAAATTTCAAGTTACTCGCTAACCTGTGTCGTTACCCGCGCACCTGGTATTCCGCGGTCAATTCGGGAATATTCAGGCAACCGGAATATTGAGTGGACGACTCGGAAGATCCCATGGAAGTTATGTGTTCCACCTATAGCTCATATAAAATCATTCTGCTGGGTTTATCAAGCGCCAATTTTAAATATCTTCCAGCAATCTGGGTAATGTGTGCATATAGATAAACATCGTTGTATGTGGAATGTAAACACTGTGGTGATGACATCTGAATGAATGAGTTTATAAAAAAGTATCAGGTTCAACTTCAGTCTACTAAACCAAGGTGGATCAACATCAAGATTTTGGCGACGATGCCTGTAGGTAAACAAAAAAGAATATACCAGTAGGCGCTTGTAAATTATGTTTGGAGGTTGTAGAGTTCAGACGGGCTATGGCCGATCAATTACGAACAACGCAACGAGTAGACGAGAAATATATTGTCGACACGTAAAATCGACGAGAGCGAGCAAAGAACGAGATGAAACGTTAACACAGCAAAACGTCACGCGAGCAGGCACCGAAGCAAAAACGTTCGAGTGTGCGGGTGGTCTGCCGGTAACCATACTCGTTCAAACAAACGTTTAAGCGCATACAAAATGTGGTGGAAGGGAGAGAGTACAAATTCTAACTGTAACTTCAACGCAGTTAGTCATAAACTAATAGGGTCGCTACGAGGTTTCCTAACACAAACCTATCAGAATTGCGTAGATGGTATTAGGTGGATATGCAATATTCAAGTCGAGTCCGGCACACATTTTGTAAAGCTTCAGCCTCGCAGTCAGTAGACTGAACGTCTTTTTGATACGACCATCGCATTATTGTCATGATAGGCCGAAAGAAACAATTAAGTACTTCACGCATTCCAACGGACGTAGAGTTTACAGTGGGCATAATAGTTGTGTGCCAACAATTTTTTCTTCAGCAGGACATCATGCATGTTGTGAGTAAGGATGTCTTAATTGTTTTTAAATTTGCCGTCAGCTACGCCTATGGGTTGCGCGGACAAGTAGTTCAAGTGCAGGGCTGTCAGGTGTTGTTGATGCCGCTAGATTACTGTACGGGACTAAATTGCTCAACCATTCTCCTGTTGAAGATATCAAATGACCAAAAATGGTGTCCAATTAACCTGTACTAAAAGCTTGCAAATTTGGTAAATTTGAAGTCCTCTTCTTCGCGCTATTATTGCACCGTCTTTTTAACTTTTCTCGCCGCTCAACATACTAGACGCTGGTTCACTGTTTAATGACATAAAACCCTTCCCATGTGTTTCATCGAACATTATTCACCAGGTCTTTTGATGTGCTATGAACACGCAAGAGCTCCTCTTGTAATCTGTTTCCGGACTGAGACGGGAAATGCTCTCTTTCTAACGACCGATGTTTTTCCTTCATAGTCGGCCTGAGTTTTAGTTCTTCGGGGTTAATACGAAGCGTCGTACAGATCGTCACAGCTCGAGCGTATTCGCCCGACCGTTGCGTGATAGAAAATTGTCGTTGTGACCGTTACAGCTCAAGTGTACTCACTCGGTCGTTCCGCGATATAACAACTTAAAGTAGATGAATGATTGCCTCACTACCAATACTTACAAGAGAGATGGACAGAAGTTGCCGAGAGCATAACAGATTCCGGGAGGAAACCTAACTCTAACAACCTATGCAGTTGTGTGGAAAAATGGATGGCCGTCAGCGCTAGCTAGTATGGCCAGTTTACCCCTCGCTCAGAAAGCAGGACGAGTAACCCAACACCCACTGTACCCCATGGAGCCAGATGCCCATGGTGCAGCGATGGAGTAGGTGCACCTTATCGGAGGATGAAGTTAAAGTGCCAGGTACGTAAGGACAACCGCGATATATCTGATCCTGCTTACTTTATCAGTCAGTCTTTGGAGGAAGGTGAAGCAAAGCTGAAGGGAAGCGGATGTCGTTTTGTCTGCTTGTCTACCTGGAGATTTCCCCAACATGAGGCCCTTTGTTTGGGAAACAGCAAGTATATCGGTAGTCATTTCTGGTTGTGCAAAACAGAACACTGCTGCAGTGTTTCGGTAGCGTACGTGCCACCTCCCTACTGTTATTGGTTATTTGGGCAGTTAACGTTCGAATCTATGAGATTCTGACCTGTCTCCATTCACGAGGTATACGGTGACAGAAACCATCATAGCTGACTATCATTTTACTGAGTAGCGGAATTTGGAACTTGTGTGCTCCTTCCCTCATTCATTTCTGGCTTCTCGAACTCGCCAACAGCCTTCACAGTTGTGAGAACACTGTATAGACAGATATAGATCCTACACATTTCCTTTTCTTCAAAGGGTTTTGATGTCTGTTGAATATGCGTGGTTTTGGCCTTCTGAGTTTCGGTAAGGAGCGCAGGGCATTGGTCAGTTCAACGCCGTTTAGATCTGGACTCAAAGCTGATTTACTGAGGCGTGTTTGTGCTGCCACGAAGAGAAATTCATGAAGTTTTTCATGGGCAAGGCGTGTCATTCGGAAGTTTCACCCACCGGTGTGTGAGTGCGTTCGAATTGAATGACAATATGGTCATGAAGTTCAGAGGGAACAGAAGCCGTTAGATGCCTGACCATTTGTTTATTCATCGTAAATCAGTCTAGTCAGGAAGGCGTAGGACCGTACTACCACTGCGTCGGTTGGTTCGTGTGCTCACGTTAGCCAAGTTGGGGAACCACGTCACAGAAAGCGACGGGTGGGGTTCCATGCTCCGTATTGCAAATAACAGTGGCAAGTGAGGTGTGTTTACAGCGATATGCATAGCCGCCTCTATTTAATGTTGAGATTTCGGACAGACCACAACAGCGTGGGTTCGAGATCTTCGGTATTGTGGCAAGAATGTTACGAAGTACAATGAAAGTAAGCACCCGGCGTTAACGAGAGACCGGAGGGAACACATTAACTATACAGACATCCAAATGGGTTCAGCACATACACATCTAAGAACGCAAAGAACCTTTGCTCAGTATGATGGTAACACAGGCAAAAATGTAAAGATCACACTTTTGTTCAAAAAAAGGTGGGATCCGCCGATCAAAGTCCACCAACCAGGCCGCTAAAGGAAGTATCAAAGTGATGAACCTATTGTCGAGCAAAATTAACAACCACGTGTAGTGATCTTGCTAACACGCAGAACAACAACCTCCAAGTCAGTACGAAATTGCAAACAAATGAGTGTGTTGCTATTTTGAGGTAATTAGGTCAAAGTATTTGAGAATATTTATTTGATATCGTCCCATAAACAAAATGAAAATAGTCAACTTCCAACGTTAAAATATGACACTAAGCGATTCCGGGATAAGGATATAACAGCTGTTCGCCAAACCAATTTGGAATAGTGTACAACGAGCCTGTATGTTTTATCTGACAAAATAAAAACGCAGCTAAGGTAACCAGGGGAGATCATAAACAAACTCACAACACAAACAAAGTTAAGGATCAGGAGTGGTTTGATTCAAAGTGGAATGTTCCATACATGCGAAGCACATGGGTATCCACAACGTTAACTCTCCATAAGCTCCAAATAAGTCGTGAGTGACTAGGCGAGAGAAGTTGTTGGTGAAGTAGAGGCTGATTAGAATGATTTTACTCACTGCTCTATTTGTTTGGCTCACTTGGGGAATTTAACCAGCCTCCCCCTCAAGAATTGGAAGTCTTGGTTTGTGCCAGCCTATTGTTCACCCGAGAGATTTGAAGCGCAAATCTCTGTTTTCCCGTGACCTGGCCAACCAACTTGTACAAAACAGCCTTCATTGGGTAGTAATTACTCTCACAGTATATCCACATAGAAGGTTAAAGCTTTGACGCAGGTGTTTAGTTTGAGGGAACATCCTATACTTGATGTTCCGACCAGCCATATAGTTGCCAAGATAGCATCCAGCAAACTTAGATCGTTGCAAAATGCTTCACAATAGAGCACGATTGTGGAGTCAGGATGACCTCCAGCAATGCGAAGTATGTACATCCAGTCTTTCATACTATGACGTCCTTATGCTTTCCATCAGCTGTGGATGAGAAGATCAGCGGAGCACATAATGGGACTAGTTCATTTGAGTTTTCTCAGCAGTTAAGGTTGTAGTTATTGAAGTGAAACATTTCGCACCATCCACTTCAAGGTAACCGACAAGAATGATTAACTGGCCGGGTCCTCGTTAGTAAAACCTTCGTGGGGGTGTCTGCAACGGCTTGCCTAAGCAAGAATAATAAACATATCACCAATAATCCACGAGGAGCGAGACGAACTACAAGCTATTCAACGGTAGAATATGCTGCATATCTGGACCGCTCGCAATAACGATTCCATTGGAGTAGGCGGGTGACCTATAGGCAAGACGCGTTGGCGACTACAGCACATGGTAACTTGTGCCCATGTTGTACGTATGAACAAACCGGCGTGGGCTTATCGTATACAATCCAAGCATTGCATGCAAAGACAGGATGGCGTCAGTCTGTGTTCCAGCAAGACGAATCAGCTTAGACATCCATCTGCAACAGTTGCGCACATGTTATCCCACTTCAGATGAGCCAATCAACCACCGTGTCTATCAACCACCCATGTGTGCATCAGCCGTGAAATCTCGCTGGGAAAGAAATAAATGCAAGCATCTCAGGCAAACCGCTGGGGACATGTTCAACCGGCATCGGGTCGCCTTATAATGGGGACAATGTGACCATTTGGAATCACACAGCTTCACCCAGACACCAAAAGACAATCGTCTGGAGCAGCTGGATCTCCAAGCACGAGATGATGGATGCCCACAGTGCTGCCCCACTGCCAGTAAATTAGATTTCAACTGGGACAAAATATAACTCACTTCCCCAGCAAGATGAGTATAAAATGAAAGGACCCCAGACCAACATTAATATTAAATGGATTACATAATCAATAAAAATAAACGGGCACGGAGTAGATATCACAGCCAACATACGGAACCATACTTCGGCGCCTCGCAGTTACTTATTGAAAGGTATAAGTGTATATGAAGATGTGTCTTTTGAATCGTATCACATACAGCGATTAGGAAAAGCGGAGCGAGTGCACGATTAGCAACGCGAAGCACATAAAAAGAATTGTGAATACCAGCACAACATGGAAAGTTTGAAAACAGAGATCAGAGATGATCCACAGATGAAAGACACTGAGGTGGAAATAAAATGAATAACTTTGTTTCTCTGTTCAAGAACCAACAAATAGGGGAATGAGAACCGGAGTACGGAGAACTGCTGGGATTCCATAGACCGCAAACCAGAACCAACAGTGCGCGAAGAAGGAAAACTATTTTATAAATATTGACTCGTAGTGTGTGATCAGTATCTGAACGAAAGCATTGATCACTGTGATTGCGCTCAATGAAGCCTGGTAGCGTGACCAAATCAAACTGGGACCGAACACAACTGCCAAATTTGAAGCGTTCATCTTGTTTTGTGTCGCGTGCAAAGTGACCTGAAAATGAGAGTGGGAGATGTCTGTGTAGATAACAGAGTGACATTCCTAGCCGAAAATTATCATCCAGGAATTGGCAATGTATATTGACAATATCAATTGAAATAACACTCAAATCGTGGTGCAATGAAGTGGATGGGAAACAAAAAACGTCCACAAGAAAAGTAAATGCACTGACCCAAGGCACTGGTCCGTGAGAAGCACAAATATATCATGATTTACACGATCATTTTAAAATGAGTCAAAAGTTAAATCAAGAGAAACCCTAACAGGTAGCTGTGACTTCTGGTTCATTGTGCGCATTGACTACCTCAGCCAATGTGTGTGCGTGCGCTGTCCATTGCAGCATTGACCAACTACTTGTCCTTCCGCATTCGCGTGTGTCATTTTCTTACTTGCATGACCAATCTTGTGATTTCTTAGTAAAAACGACCAGTGTATGATGATTTATGCATTCACTTCACCTTGCGTCTACGCTTGCACGTGACTTGCTTACGGTTAGTCTACCCGTTACAATAGACGAATTGCTTTACTAACTGTCTTTTGTTACTTATGAGGCACTACGCTGATGACTACAGATAGCATTCGGATAGAACTAGTCCGAGGAACTGCGACAACCGAGAGAACAATCTAAAGTACCAAAAAAAACTGTTACTGTGGTACACAATCGCCTGACTAAGGAAGTTCACAATTTTTACTATAATCTACATTCCAAACCTAACCTAACCGAGTAGAACAACGCGATAAGAAACAATAATTTAGCCATCAGTTGCCTTCAGAACTGTAACGTCAGCATGGATAAAATTATCTAATCAGATTTATAGAAGACGGAAAATGAAGTTCGTATGTCATCGTCACCCCAAAGCAATCTGGGCAATGTAACTCTAACATGATCTGAACAGGACTACTTGCGTATGCGAAGAAAATGAGCAGTTTAAGTTGGAACAAAACGGCTACTAACAGGCTATCTGTAATTACCCAACAGAGATTTCAGAAAAGTACACCAAAAACAGAACAGATGATCGAGACGGAATGCACGATTGACAATGAAAGATTTATGTTCTTACTTCCGTGAGAAAACGCATGAGGTAGTTCAAAACTTCGTAATTATCATCCGGAAGTTTAGTAAGCACCAGTTCCTTGATAGCAGATACTTTAGCTCGACCTTGGTAATCTGCAAACAAGAGGTTGAATAACATGCAATTATTTTGTAGCAGTGTGTGTGTAACGTAAACGGTGGGATTGAAATAAAAAACTGGTTACAAATAATGTTAGGCAAGCGGCTGTGTAACAAAAACGGTACAGACCGATGATGTAGAATGGACATGTATTTATACACGCTTGGATGTAGATGGACAAAGGAGGTTACTATTTGGCTAACCCGTTCAGAGTTGATATACGAAAACCAGCCTGGACCGCACATACATTAAGTTGAGAGCATTCGTTTTTCGTTCCCAAGTCTCTGAGCTACCCTTGTCGAATAATAACCCATCTTTCATTAGTCGAGCTTTACATGAACCTATGCGCCCCCAACCCTTTTTGTTGACTTAGAACAGCGCATGGTTAGACGGAAAAGAGTAACATAAGAAGAATGGAGCTGTTCTAAGAAACACCAATCTCCGTATGTTTGTACACAGCCTGACTCTTTTTAAGTCGAGACAGGACCTGCCTATCCGTTTTGACTAACTGTGTCCATTTTCGGTTCAACTGTGTATTTCAGTATTTGGTGCCAATATTGATCGAAGTAGGACAGGATAAATCGCACAATAAGAGATTTGCAACCAACGAACGACAGCGGTGATGGAAAAAAGAGTCGGCTTATCATGGACGACTGGAATAATAAGCACTACCCGTATTTTTATGTCACATGTGGCACATGGCTCTCGAATGCTGTATTCAGAAAACTACCTTTGCGGTCTGATGTTACTTCGTAAGCTGTTTCCAGCTGCAACGCACGGAAAGGAGGCATATTCACCTGTCATCGATCGAAATCACCGCAAACCAAATGTCTAGACAAACAACTCTAGTGAACACGGAACTAACTCAAGACACATGAGGAGTAGCATCCTCAGTGACGTACCAATTCTCTGTTGAGTCGATCAGCAACTAAATCAGTCAACGAAACTAAACCGTATTGTTTGGCCGGATAACGCTACACACCAAAGCATAATAAAAGTAGGGATTCAACACACCATATGCTCTATGAGTCAGCATTGGGTGCAGAAACAAATGACTCACTCGTGACTTACACCAATGAGACATGGTACATGGAGTTAAATGCCCGGTTTTATTGAATTTTTTGTTTCCACACAATGTTCAGTTGCAAATAAAGAGAGCATGATGAAAACAGTTAAACGTCATAACGGTTGAGGAATAAGATGAAAATTGGATGAGTAGGCTGAGTGAACATTTAGATGACCTATCGGTTAGCGATGAACGCTCATAAATCGGAACCTATTATGAGTCGGGTAAGTTGTTCGCGGTTGGATTGATAAGGTGACAGATAATCACGATCCTAAAGTGAACGAAGACTCTGCAAAACGTCCGGCGGTTCGATTCCAGGAGGGAATAAAAGAAATTAAGTGATATGAACAAGTATAAATGGACAAGTGTTCATCTCAGACTGCTGAAACATTAGTAACTTAATGCTGGACGTGATAAACGTGAGACGTAGAGAACAGACGGGCAACAATAGGGAGTCTAGAAGTTTCAAAGCGCGGAAAAAGCAAGTGTGTAACGCGATGGGAATCAAAGGGCTAGTGCTGCCTCTAGGTCGAAGACAAGCATGCTTTTCGTGTTCACATACACGCAACGTTAGAGACTTCACGATAAACATATAGAAGTGTATAGCTAGCAAAAATAACTTCTCAGTTACAAAATTCGGCGAAGAAAACGATTACATTTCAAAAGTGCTTTACCGACCAATAAAGCTCACGTGGGATTTCGATAAGCTAACTGTGTCCTGAAGCAATCCACAGCGCATAATGCGTTTAGGACGTGCATAACGATATGTAGAATCGGGATGGTAAGCATCCGAGAACAGGCATTAGGATGATGTAACGCGAGGGAGGTGATGTCACATAAGTCAAGGCCCGCCATCGGAAAATTTAAAGATGACATTTCAATACTAAACAAACGGAGACTTGTAGGTGCGGTCACACAGATCAACGATAAAGAATACGTCGTGTTGATCGAGAGGACTATGCTTTGTGACGGAAGCTCACCAGTGAGTAGACTGGAAGCAATTCATGGGGACGGAGACAATGCTTGAAGTGCTACGACGAAACACATGCACGAGATGACTGATGAGATTAGTGATGCCGACACATCTCTGAAATCTGTTGGGGCTGTTGCCGCTAGCCAATCAACCGCTGTATTGCACATTCTGAAGTGGGCGTAGATCAATCTGGTGACTTCATCCCGTTCCCCTCAAAAATCCGGTCATCATTTAAAGTATTTATTAATGTTCATGTAAAAAATCCATTAGTTTTCCCAGTCAGCTTGAATAAACATATCCCAGCCCCTCACTCTATTTACCCTCAACCTGAATCACATTATTTGCCCTATCCACTTTGCTCAGCCATCAGCCACGTTCACATGTTCAATTTTTAAGTGATAGGTCATCTGAGGACCTGTTTTGGAATAACATACCACTTCCACGTTCTTCAACACAATTGTTATGCCCCCTTGCTATACGGAATAGCGAGAGAAACTCACACAGAGCGGAAAATCAGTAGACAAGTGAATATGAATGTGTGAAGAGCGATCGAACATTATCAGAAGCAAAACAAGAGGTGTCAGCCAACATTCAGATAGTAGCGTACAGGGTTTCGATCAAAGATAACATCCTGGAGTTCGTGAATAAAATATACAGGATTAAATAACACGCCACAGCACAATTGGAAAAGTGGATAACTGTGGAAACCTAGTGGATAGCGTGAAACAATGCAAGTGAGCGGGCGAGTTTGCGCGACAGCAAAGTGAAAGAACTGTACCTTGTACATCACCTAAATCAATCCAAGCGAGATTGGGAAACAAGAGAAGAAAGGTCGAGGGAGATTGATGAGTGAAAAATAACCAATAAAATCTAGCTAACCGAGAGTATTGACAAGAGAACTGGGATTAACGGAAAACACGTGACAAGTTTCGGAACAAGAAACAAAAAACCCACTTGGGTGACGTAACCCAGATTAACACTTCTTAAACTCCAAACAAATGTGCATTTGAAATGAGGTTAAAGATAAATCGTGCAACACACAAGGTTCTAGATGTTTGTCACAAACTGAACAACCGTACGTTGTAGTGAGCCAGCAGGCCAACTGGCGCGACAACGTGAACAGGGTTGTGAATGGAATGACTAGTGGGGGACAAAGCAGACGAAAGTAGAACGACCAAATCGAGTAGCACTACGGACATAATGATAAGTGTCATACGTCCACTGAGCACTTTTGAAGTGATCATAAAAGCTATCGGTTGGCACCAGCGAGTAAGCAACGAGGTGTTTGGCATTGGTGGGCGTTTGCGACTGATTGTCAAATCGGTTCTTTTGTTCACTCCTTATATTTGCGCATACCTGGGTGGTTAGGTCATGTATTAAGGATGCAAGCTAGTTGCCTGCCACACCCAGCAATCTCTGTCGACGCTGCGGCCGATTGGCGTAAGGTGCGAGGTGGGCAGCTGATGAGTGAAATTGTTCAAGGGTTTGGCCACCGTATATCGGGTTCGTCTCCCGGGCTGGGGCCCTCGTCACTAACAGAGTCGGTGGCTTGAGACGTTAGGTGAGATAGCGGATAACCGAGCTCACTGGCGTGAATGTTGTCGTTTGGCCAAGTTTTCTGTGAAGTGACGCGGGGCAGTTGAAGCCGTATAGATGACGCCTTAATTCCACTTATAGCTCGGTTGTTTGTTTGCAAGGTGTAGGTAACTTGATGGTGAATTGATTAATTTGAATGTAGCTAATTTTTGTAGTTAGGTCCCTTCTCATCCCCCTACTGTTTTCCTCTTTTTCTATAACGATTGCTTTTCTTCTTCATGGCTGTGTGGCAGTTAAGCATCAGCGGTTCGCACTGATGTATCGTTGCCTGTGATGATGACGGTGTTAGTGTATGTCGCCAATATGTTGTAGAATAAAGTCAGACGTGAAGTGTCACGGAGGTTTCACAGCATGAAAAACACTTTCGCGCACATAAAGTGGGGCGAAAAATGTGCCATCCAACCGAAGAACACGCGCTGTGCACGTGATTGAAGGACTTGTAAAATTTGTTTGTATACAAGCGCACGTACCACATTAACATCGAACTCATTCAAGCAGAGAGATTGCTATTTGAGAGCGTAATCTTCTAGGTTTGAGACTAAACCATTGATCACTGGTCACAGTGAAATTTACAGTGACGTTATCAGGTTGTAAAACTCAATCATTAGGTATGCTGAGAAATATGAGGTAATGAGCACCGCTCGCTAAAACAAATGGCCTCGCTCAACACGGGCAGGTAACAGACAGCCGTTACCCACACTCCTAACATTTTAGCTCATAAGCCGCTACTTCTTTCAACATTTTGTCCACAAAGAATCAATTTTCCCTTCAAGATGTGATGTGTGATGTTTTCGTATCTCTGAGCATGGCGCTCAAGAGTGAACTTGAAAAATTGCTTCACGTGAAGCAATCACGATCAATCACGCGCGCCTATGGGTTCGACGGAACGAAAGATCCATTCCTTCTGTACATGGATTTAACAACACAGCATATGGAGTGAAAGCAGCGCGCAGAACCCAAACTGCAAACTAAAAGTGGACAGAGCATGAAAACTGGTTGGAATTCTGCAGCATTTGTTAGCTAAATTAAAGTGATATATGGATACGCGGGGTTCGTACGCCAATCGTCTCGAAACTAAAAAATCGTTCAGGATCACAGTTTTAAAGACTCAAGGTCCTGTTCCAACATCGTTTAAAAAAACATTAGAAAAGGTCAGAGACAACCACAGAAATCCACACGCTTCCCATATGTGCGCACGGACAATGTTTTTTCTTAATGATTTCCCTGTCATTAAATGAAAGTTCATTAGAAGTCAAAGGTGATTTTGACGAACATTTTGTTTTCGGTTATTCATCATCGGGCCAATTACATAACATTTTATACCATCATGGTTGTCAAGCGAGAAAAAAATCAAGAGCAATTAGTCACATAACTGCGTCGAACGGTTGTGAATTGGACGACAGTAAGTTGACAAAATTGACCTCCAGAGTTGTCAAGTGGGTAATGGGGGGCTATGGTAACCGTAGGGCCTGAACAAATTTCTTCTGAGCGCACAACTGTGGATTGCGCAATCGAATTCCGATCGCGGTGGCCAGAATACGAAATTTGACTCCTCTAGACTGACGGCTTGGCAGGCGGTAAATGGGCTGGACAGCCACTTCCGGGGAGATTTGGTGCCCTGTGACTACAAGGTGCGCCAGAATTGCACTCGAAATGGACTTCACCTCGCCCTTAGCTAGCCAAGTGGAGTGGTGCTCACGTATCCTCTGAGAAAGGCGCCTGGTTGTGCGACCGACGTAACTTGCTCCACAGGAGCATGTGAAGGAGTAAACACAAAACGAAGTCACACATTTAGGCAACGTATCTTTGAGTTGTACGTGGACTACTGAGTTTGATCCGAATGTGACTCGCAGTTAAGCCGCATTGGAGGTCTTTACAATTGCGTTACGTATTCTACGAGTCACCAATTCGGCCAAAGCCTCGCCTTTGTAGGCTAGCGTCATGTAAACGGACTTCTTTTCCGTGGATAGGAGCCTAACTTTTGGTTCTGTCAGTTCCATATGTTTATCCACGAATTTTACAGGATAAGCGTTCTCCGCGAAAATCCGCCGTAAAAAGACCATTTCTGTTCCAAACATGTCATAAGTACATATCATCATATCTCTGTGTGTTAAACTACGAACGAGGTTTCTCTTCTATCTGAGCGGTACGTAACTGAAAAAGTGAGTATACTGGCCGTTTCAAGTCCCCTTCCTGTGAATACCCCTCTGAAGTGAACCATCTGGAAGACGATTCAGTGCCACATCCAGAAAGGATATTTGTCCATCTTTCTCGGCCTCAAGTGTAAAGTTGAGATTAGGATGTGGCTTGTTCGCCTCCGCGAATAGGCAGTTTAGATCTATAGTTTCGTCAACCACACAGATGATGTCGTCCATGTACCTCTTGTAGAGAGCGCTATTGTCAATAATCCCACGTAGCGTAGTTCTTTCTAACATTGCCATGAAGATGTCTGCTAACAGTGGGCCTAACGGTGACTAAATGCTCTTGATTTTTTTCTCGCTTGACAACCATGATGGTATAATGTTATGTAATTGGCCCGATGATGAATAACCGAAAACAGAATGTTCGCCAAAATCACCTTTGACTTCTAAATAAAAGTTGTTGAAATGAAAAGAGTTTCATTGCAAACTACTGACGATTCAGTGTGTAACTCCTCAGTGCGACACTTTCTTCAATGAGCTGTTCAGGCTGGTATGCAACATCTGCTTTCTCTAGTGTCATATGAAGCATCGTATCCACCTGTACAAACAGAATGGGTTGACCACGAAGCTTGGTTTCTAATGACACTGCAGCAACCTAAAGCCCAAGTTCATGGGGATCCGTTTAAAAGAGCTTCGTTTCTTCTTTCATTTCACTTGGTTGCGCTACACGTTCTTTGATTGCTTTTCAAAATTTCACTGATCCATTCCTTTTCCATGTTTTCCTGGCAGTCAAATCTGGCTCTGAATGTATGTAAAAACAGACTGTCATTTCAAACGCTTTCGATGGCGGTTACCCTGGTGACGTTTATCAATCAAACAGGATTTGCTAAATTTCACTCAACAATTCGATGCATTCATTTTTTCCCGGCTATATGCCAGCGTACTTGCGTAACTCAATGTGATTTCACTTATGTGGTCGACATTTTTGAATGTAACTCTGTCATTGAAATCAACGAACAGCCAACCGAATACCTTTCACTATTGCGAAATGAGAGCGGGAGAAAAAAGTTGTTGGCTTCAGTTCGGCAGCCAACGCCAGAAGTGCTTCCCAGTCAGTTCCTAAGCATATATAGTTGAAAACGGAATGATTTATGTGTTAAGTCTCCTCACATTACCCAAGTTCGAGAGACGGCTTTCAGCTTTTTCTAAAACATTCCCGGAACCTTGAACACCCATCTTCGAAAATTTCAGGAACTCATGCTAACGCTAATGCTACTTTAAATGGGCAAGCAAATGAACAGTGTCCCCTAAGGACTGAAACATCCGACATAGCAATTATTTAGCATCGAAGACAGCATTAAAATAACGTTATAAACCGTCCGGAGGAAGACACCGCGCTCTGATCGTGACGAGGGGGGGAGCATTTTGTTAATAATTTCACCTCCTTGATATGTTCGACAGCAAAACAAAAAGGAATTACGCTTGCTGTGGATGGTGTCAGTGTGTAGCGTTTCGGTTCAGCTTGAAGTTTGTTCCTGTCTGATCTGATTCTGTATATATGACCTGTTTGTCTTTGCAATAGTTCTGGTCTTATGTGAATGGGTTGGTTTTATTGGTGTGTTGCTCTCGAGCCTGTTCGTAGCCACTGCAATTCGGTTGTTGCTGGTGGTCAATGTTTTTGCGATTGTATGTTTATGTGAGTGTAACTTGCAGCCATCGGAAGTGTTGGTCTGTTCAGATTTGCAGGCATGACGTTTGCAAGAATGTTTCAGAACCTACTGAATGCGGTTTTTTTTAAAGCTGATGGTTCTGCTCTGAACGAGTCGTAGTACAATTGACCTCGTCTTTGCTGCTCGAAAGATTCAGAAGGAGTGCCGGGAACGCAACTAGTCCCTGTATATCCTCTTCATGGACTTCACCAAGGCGCTTGATTCCACGAGCCGCGAGGCGTTGTGGACAGTACTTGGTAAGTTTGGATGTTCAGGTAAGTTCGTCAAGTTGATTGGAATATTGCATATGGGCATGAAGGCGAAGGTACAATCGTGTGGATCAACCTCTGATGACTTTCACATTGTCAATGACGTGAAGCAGGGCTGTCCTAGCTCAAAACTTATTTGGTTTATACTTGAGTGTCATGCTAACAGTTGCTTTCCAGGACTCGGCGCAGGACAGCGTTGAGGCTGAGTATCACACGAATAGACACTTACTGAATATTCTACGTTACGGCGTCCCAAGACGGCCACATGCATTAACGATTCGCGTGCTTCTGTTCGCAGATGACAGTGCCCTGTTCGTACGCAATGAAGATGAACTACAGCGACTGGTCACGGCTTTCGCCACCTCGGCATCCACGTTTGGATTGGATATGAAAAAAGGTTGAGCTTTTCTTACAGCCTTCTCAGGGCGGAGGTAGTGTTCCCGCACCTGCGCGGGGATAATAATCAATGGTGATATTGTCGACAGCTGCAGTCTTCTACTGCTTGGACAGCAATTTATCCACATATTTGTTCGCAGACCGCCAGTTACGACCTCGTGTAGCGGAGGCTAGTGTTGCTTTCGGACGTCCTGAGAGACGTGTCCGGAAGAATCATAGCTTGAAATGGCCAGTTAGCTCTTTTTCTAATGCTCAGTGGTGCTGTCTATACTGCCGTATAGCAGCGAAACTTGGACATTATATCAATAAAACGCGCGCTATAATTCGTTTTCATCTGGAATGTCTGGGACGCATTCTGGGTATTTAGTGGTAGGTAGGTACCGCGGCGGGTGAAAATGGGCGGGACGAAAGCCATGCTGAAGCCCAATCAGATTTGTTCTTTAAGCCACGTCCGTGGAACGAGCGATGGCTGTATTCCAAAGTAGCCGCCGTATGGGAAGATGGAATCAGGTAGACGAAATTCTGATCTTCAAAAAATGCGATACCAGGACGTTATTGAGGTGAGTCTAGTGCGTTGTAACACTGACAGCGTGGAACAACACGGTCTGGAAAAATACGGTCCGGATGGGCGTCCGAAATTTCAAGGAGCAATTATTATGCAGCCGAGAACGGAAGCGGACGGTACGCAAGAAAACCATCGGTGCCATAGGTCATGGTGACGTGACTATATGGTGTTGCGATGTATGCGAGCGCGAATGCTCTAGCCGCCTTGGATTGGCGGATGGGCAACGTAATCTTAGTACACCGTCAGCGGAGAGAAAACAAGTACGTTAGGCTGAAATAATTTACACTAGTTCCATCCGATTTTCTCCTGTTTGCATCGACCAATGACTACGATAGTCTGGCAACCCATCCATTCCTCTGTTCATAAAGCTGGGTCTATACGGTGGAATACCATTCCTTTTCTTCGGCTTTGTTAGTAGACTGTGTAATGAATGTTTTATCTGTTCATCAGTCCAAACCTGAACTTCCATTTCTCTCTGAATCCTTCCTAGAGTGCATTAACATGTGCTGCTATACTGAACTACTTCTCGCATTGTATTTTCGATATTTTTCTCCCAAGTTTAGATCGTACCAATGTAGTCTCTCGGTTTATTTTCTCAGACATTCGGGTGTCCATTTCGGGCCAGTTTCTTGATTGAATGATCAGCATTAGCCGGCTGGACACAAAGACTTCACTCACACATTTCCCGCTCTTATTTCTTCCGGTTTACATCGGGCACGTGTTGTGTTAGTGAAACCACAGGTGATGCAGTGCAAGTTGCTTGTAATGACTGTTATGTGTAGGCGTCCTTTCATTTCTGTCACTGTGGCAGGCTAATCCGAAACGAATGCTACCAATCATGTTCAAAGTTATCACAAGGTTAATCTAATGTGATGATTAGTAGTGAAAGACGTGAATTTGCTTTCACTTTTATCCTCAACATGTGAAATATGATAACTGGGTAGTACCAATCGCCACAGTGTATTTGGCTGAAATTACGAGGCTTCTCTTGTTTTTGCCTAACCATCTGGGGCATGCACATAAGCCGCCACATCAACACGCCAGCCGACGTGATATCCACCTACAGCCAACTACTGAGACATTAACTCGTACAGCTCAACGTTCACTTTTCGCGTGATTCATTACTTATCAATGTGATGCCGTTGCGCTGAGAAATTAGAGGGCGTGATTCGGTACTCCATGACAAGAGTACGAAGGTACGTATTTCCGGAAATTACACCGCGAGTGATGTGGCACCCCCTGGAGCCATACCATTAGCCATACTGTTATATCATAATGGAGCGCCCTCTTATTGTTGAAAGCACATTCATCCAGAGTTTCGTAAATTTGTGATCAAACAGACGTGATTACCAACACCATCAATGCACCAGTGGTTGATACTGAATCTCAACGGCTATGGGATGACGACAAGAAAAATAAACTCTAGATTGAAGAAAACAGTAAGCCAACATATGGGACTGAAGTAATAAAACAACCATATCTAAACTAAAACACAGCATATGCATGAGTAGTAGTTTGCAGATAAACAGTAGAGTTACAAGTAAGAGTGAGACGGTATCTGGAAGACAGTTTCGCTGTGGCTCTCAATGCCTCACTTCATTATTTGCCCACAGACACTATAGAAAACTCAGTAGAACGGCCTGGTTGACTGCTTCTAGTTGTAACCGTCTTCCATACGAGGCGAACACATAACGCGGACCGCGTTCTGGGAGCAGAATAGGGTTTACTGTTCCTAACTTATCGGTCCGTTTTATTTTCCGTTTATAATCGAGTGAACGGGTGCTTCAAACCTAAGGCCAGTGAACAGGGGCTCGGTTAATCGTGCACTAGGTGACGAGTGACGGGCCGACGCTGTTAGTAAACTGCCTGACCTTTTGAACGCATTTAATAAGGGGATTTCGGAGAATCAATTTGGTCGATATCCAAGGACGTTTAAGCTCCTAGTTTGTGTACTCACTGGTGCCATTATGGTCCATACGACTGAGTGCAAGTATGGATGAGCAAAAACCACGGCAGCTAGGTTCTGTAACTGTATACTAGTAATGCTCCAATTGTGGTAGTGGAAACCACCATTTTGAGAATAATTGGAATAAACATTTGGCGTCAAGACACTTAAGTGGGTACCACTGAATTGAATTATCTTAAAAAAATAAGACAGGACAGACGTGATACAACCACACAAATGTTCGGTCACCGCGCCATTTGCGAATAGAAAAGACTGACAATATGGTATGTACTTATTCAAAAAGACGATTACATGATGGGCTTAATATCAGCACTCATCACAAACCTTGTGAAACAAAACAAAAAAGTCTAAAATTCGTAAATTACGATAGACTGGTGTATTGAGCTCGTGAAATGAAGCCAGCAAACGTGAAGAGTGATGTTGGTCACGGCTAACACGGATAATAAATGCTGCAGACCCGACCATCACACAATTCGACATGAACACAACGAGATTATTATTCGGACGTTAATATATACACACATATATGCCGCTATTAAACGTTACATTGTTAAGGAGTTGAAGTTCTACCTACTAGATACATACTGTATTATCGGACTAGGATTCTTCGATGTGCCACTGAATTCGGGCTATATTCAAGTTTCTCAATATCACATTTCTGTATTAGAAAGTAAGAGCAACTATACATGAAGACACGACTGCCAGATTCGCTTTCGAATTTCAAGAACAATATCACCGCCTCGTTGCCGATAGTCGCGGTAGATGTACGCAAACAACGACTGATAAAGACTCAGTCATTTTGTGGTGGATTGCCAGGTCGGGGGTGCGAGTTTTCGAACGCTCGGCCGAATACCTCAACGTGGGGGGAGGTACGTTCGAAAACCTGCCGCGATCGGATCAAGGACAACGTGCGCGACCGGATGAGTCATCGCTCGACTAGATCGGACCAACGGGCGAGGCAGGGCAGGCGAAATACGACAGACGGCCAGATCGGAGGCGTGGTTTTTCCAACATTCAGAGGAACATCTCGACACGATGTTGGAATACGGTCAAGGCCAACACTGGGTGGATGGCGGACAGCACGAGCAGCCGGACGAGCCATCGCGCAACGGAATCGGACAAACAGACGAGGAATGGCAAGCGAAAAACCCTCCGATAGAAGGCACCGGTCACGCACGTAAACCGGTTAGAAGTGCACACGACGTGTGAACGGAAACCGGGGGGTGCTGCGGGTTGGAATTGCGACTCATAAACGAGAGAGCGCGCGTTGCATGTGACTGGCGATTTGGACAATAAAGATTGTGCTTTGTTGGACGCCTTCTAGCTACAATTTCAACAGTACAGATGGATGAGGATATACGTGGGGCCTTTACATCTCCCGTCTGTACACTGTCAGAGAGTGCCAGAAGTGTCACAAACACAACGGAAAAGGATGTTTTATTGAAGCAAGTTTTGGAGTATTTCCAGAATGGTTAGTGACCTGACAGTAGGCGAAGGATGGAAAACTTTCTGGTTACAACATACGGATGTTTAGTGCTGGTAGAACGTATAACGATTCCGGAATTTTCAGTGCAACGCGTGACAAGACGGTTTCACTTAGGTCACTCCAGTATCAGTCGCATGAAGTCAGTGACCCGCCGGGAATCCTCAGGTAGATGAAAGCTTTTGTCCAAACTCGTAAAAACTGCGTGGAAATGTCCACTAAACCCGAAATGTACTCATGTTTAAGGTTTGCAAATCACGGTTCCCGGTTAGGCTCGACTTTACAAACTCGTCAAAAAGACACTTGCATTTGCTAGGAATTTTCTACATGCGAACCCCCACAATAAAAACAAAGCAGGCCACCTCAGACACTTGCGAACTTCGTATTCGTTATCTAAACAATCGTTTGACTGTTAACCCCCTAAAGTGTTCTAGTGCTATCCTACTAACTTGCTCTTGTCAACAAAGTAAATGTTGCAGAGAAGCTCCCATTGCTGCTAACAGACGACGTACCTCTACCCAATCACCCGTTAATACCTGTTCATCTTGCCACCCGTTGGTGGTCTGGGCAATTCGGATCAACAGGTTTCTGCTTTCTGACTGGTCACATTTACGGTTAACATGTCATATTCATTTTAGTCACGCACGGAGTGGCAGAAATCCAGTGTACGCTCTCAGGACTCGTGATCTGATTGATTGTGGTTAGTACGGTTAACAGAAACCGAATAATACTTGTTGATACACTGATTTGCGTGAAGTAACTAAGTCAATTGATCTACGCTGCATCATATCCACAATTCAAATAAACAACGTTTCCCACATAGAACACTCTCGTACGAGAAGCACTTTTAGAAGATACGAACAATTTTGTATTGAGTCCTTCAATTGAATAACCTAGTTTACCAGAGCCATACATTAAACATATTGCGGAGGCTGAATAACATCTAGTCTTTCAGGGATAAGCGACATGGTGATAGTCAGTGGTAATCAATGCAGTTGAAATTTCAATACTGCGCGGCGACTCCTCAACAGTTTCCAACAACTATTTAACAACGCTCCTCTGACCCAGGCAGCACTAGCCTGGGGGATCCTGCAGTGTGACCGACGGAGTCTACATTCAAGACGTTGCGACCCGATCAGACTGTCTGTTGGTCAACCAACAATGCTACTTTGTGCTCGTTAAAACGAAGAGTCAGATTGAATGCACGATCCATGGTTCTGATTATCGAGGATGACTGATACATGCTGGAAGAGATAAATCCGTTGCCACCCATCGTATGATTCTGCAAGACTGACTGAAACTCACAGGAACGCTTAGCCTTCTTTTTGTGTTGTGCTTCTGATCAAGTTCTCCGCAGGAGAAAGCTGGGATGGATATGTCCAACCAGTCATATGATTAGAATGATATACTGAGTTAGGTCACTTTTTAATTCTAGTTACCCCACAGAGGGGATTGACATGGGGTAATCCAAACTAGCTTAATATCCACGTTAATCACTGAAGCTGGAAATTGCTTAGAGGGAATAACACCGAGAACAATTTAGAAAATCATAATGATCACCAAAAGCCAATCTGACTGGTGCACGAAAAAAGGCTTACATTTTATTCTAAATGCATAGCTTCACTCAAAACTATGAGTGATGGATCAGTTTGACATATACCTTTATTCATAAGTAGATAGAAAGTACTGTCAACGGGTGTTTACAGAAGAGAGGGTAATGTAGGACCGTGACCCATAGTATTTTCTCAGTGCATGAATGACTCACATTGAGGGTTTAGTTTAAATATAGGGCCAACCCCATCCCCCCAAATATTTAGTTCCGTGAAGGAAACGGATGAAATGGAATCGCTGAGTAAGCAGACCGATAAATCAGCTTTGAATAGACCACACGCACGGTTCCACAGTAGAGATAGCTTTAATGTGCACTGATCGCAAGACGCAATGTTTAGACCCCAGGAGTGGAAGCTTTCGAGAGTCACCGCCTAGATTGTCATAATCTATACACCAGAACAGCTTCCCAAAGTCAGCTTGATCAAAACCGACGGGTAGATTTTGAAGCACGTATCCATTCAATCCGACCACGTGAGTGATACCGCGACCCAGCGTAGAACCGAGAGTATGAACATTGGGTCACACAATCAGTGCAATCTGAAATTACTACATAATAGGACTGCATGATAGGTTTACCTAGGCGTTGTAATCGGACGTGCGACATACAAGCGCGTAAACAGATAACCGAATAACGGCTGGCGAAACGGCGGATAACGGAACGACGGTCAACAGTAATGAACAACGTATTACGGAGCACACATGAGCTAACTCGTAAGTTCCAGGCCAATCCAACCATCTGAGAGTGACGCATGAATACAGAAAAAGACCGGCCTCCGGACAAGGTTCTGTGTCACTCAGTCCGGAGACAACATGGTCACAACCCCGTTCATATTTACAGGGTTTGAGGCTAGCAACATACAAAGGTCGAAAGAATGGTTCATACGAAATTTCAGACAACGCATATATGCGTGTGGTCGGAATGAAAACAGTTGTCACGGTGGCTGAGGACGCTCGTGAAGACCGGAGAAGTACATGATCCTGGCAAAGACGAACATCACTCACCAGTTTACTTTGTTAGCCTTTTTCCACACGTTTTCGAGGAAGTGGCGACAGCCCCGACACTAAGTGAAATATCACAGCTCCGTGTCTTACGAAATATCACTGAACTGCTTTGTCCAATTTAACTCTTTTCGGTCCTGTGTGTAGAGTGCAAATATGATGAGTCGAAAACACTAAATTCATACTGAGGCAACACAATACGAAAGGTGCCTGGGGGGTAGCAGGAACTCAAAGCAATTGGTTTCTATGACATTTCACCGTGGTTACCAGGCTGACCTTATATGAATCCAACATCGGGACTGAATGGAATGTCACGTTAAACGTGCGTCAAATGTTAACATCTTTGAAAGGTCAGTTGATACATAAAGTGCATGGCCACAACAGTACAACGAGCGTAGTCTTCGGCATGGCAAGAAAATTGCCGCCGGTCACAACAGTCCATGATGGTACACTACGTCATAACAAAGAATGTGTTATCTTCAAGCTTGCAGGACAAACGTGAAGATTGTGATTCAGGTAATACAAGTTAAAATAAAAGTCAGTGCAGAGAAACAAACGACTTTTTTCATTATCATGAAACACCTGATAAACTGTTTATAAAACCCAATGAAGTTCGGAAGCCGCCGCCACGTGACGTGCACACCGTACCGAACCAGACTTACTACTCATTCCCAATACCTCATCGTACAGCTCAAACGTGAGCAGCGGTTCGGACAATTCGCGCAGGAACGACTTGAGCAAAGCTGCGGCCAAATGAGGGTCATCGTATTCGCGAAGATCAACCAAGTCGCCTGTGCGTGAACACAGATAATAGAGAGAAAAGTGGAGTGGCAATTATGGACTGCGTAGAAAATATGTTGAACAACACCACCGTGCTCGTCAGCAGAGAAGGAAGAAACATACGGTGAGACGCCAATGATTTAGTCAAGCCCTTCGGTCATGAACATAGGCATTTGTACACAGTTTCCAAGATAACCGAAGGAAAAAAACAAGTTAATGAGAGAAATTGCGGAATCGGATACCTCCCTTGAAGAAACGAAACTCACAGAGCTATACGAGTCTCGTTGGGCTGAGCCAAGCTTGCATACATGCTGAGCTCCGGGAAGGTCACCAAAAAATCAAATCCGTTCGACAGTAATCTTTCCACATCGGTCTGGTAAGCTAAAACCCGGTCCATACCCAATCACTAACTTAGTCCAAGGCCTATTCGGTGGTGATTATGTTACCTGAATCACCCCAAACCAATACGCACCAAATGGTCATCGGGAAGTGTGAGCGAGGCCCTTTAAACACAGCATACAGATACGCAGAACATTCTCAATCACAAATCTACCCATACTAAACAAGTCTATACAAACAGTACGACTCCAACGTTCCACGGAACCTTAAAACATAGGTGGATACACGTGCGATCGCGGAATATCACAGGAGTTCGTGGCTACATTGATGAACAAGGGATTCGCAGGAACGTTTCTTAAAAAACGGTACCCAATATGGTTACTAGATGTGTGAAGGAACTGCAAATCACGGTCGTGAATCCCTTTAAAGGAGGAACGTCAAAGGCTGTTCGAAAGGTTTTGAACAAAATGATCAGCATAGCAGTTTTAAAAATGGACGACGCCATGTAAAATTCTGGTATACCTTAAGTATCTCGTGCCTGAACAGAAGTGGTGACAACCAGGGAAAAAAACGAATATCGCATTAACTTTAGGGAACCACCAAGAAATGGACTTCAGTAGCAGAGGTTGTGCAGTCGCACTGATCACACATAAGACAGGTGAAGAAATTGTCGAGAATGTCGAACTAACTAAAACGAACGATCGTGTGATCGATAGTCAGATATGGTTACCACTGAACTATCATGCACACCAGTGTGATTTGTCTACTCACAATGCTAGCCCGAAATTCACCTAGTAGAGCACACGGAATTCAAGTTTGACCGAGAACAACAAGAAACAATCACGTGAGATCCACGTTCTCTGCGCAGGTACTTGTAACCTCGTACACAATAACATGCATGACACGTTTGAATAAACAACACAATTAGAACGCATACAGACAGGACAGCAAACACAAGTAAGTATAACAGATTCCGTGAAAGTAACCTGGCTGGAGAGTCCTGGTCGATTTCGAAAAACAGGACGGCTGCTGTGGCTTCCCAGGAAAGTTAGGCAATAAACAGCCAGTGGGGCTGAGCATGGAGACTTGAGAATTCGGACGCACCTAATGTAGAGTTAGTCGTCCGGTGATTAACAAGGTCACCTAACCAGAATTGGAGTCTTAAACCCAGTCGCGACAGTGTCAAATGTGAGTGTCGATCAAATTAGATCACTCGTCGGGAACACAAATGAACAATGAGTCGACTGTGTGGCGGAAGAACACACAACACGTGATAAGATCGTTCAATGGCTTTGAAAAACGGAATCATACCCATCACTACCTTGTTAGATTGCACTGATAGTTTCACATGGTCACCCCGACCGTTATCAGAATCAATACCACTACAGAAGTCGCATAACACACGACGAAATATCCCATAGAGACGCACGTGCGGCACACACGAGATGTCAGCGTGGACAGCCGACCTGGTGGAAGACCAACTGACCTCCATTATGCTGAGAACAAGGTGTCACTATTTCACAACTTTCGTGCAACACAAACAATGCTAGACGATGTCATTTCACACTTTACCAAGTACTTCGGAATGCGCTTTGCAGTCTCAAAGTGCAACGCACATCTGCAAGATTGGTGTGATTGAGTAGGTTTAGTTAGATAATGAGATTATGGAAGTTGTTGACCGAATTGTGTACTTAGGAACCTGCACCAGCAATGGCGATGGTGTAAAGAATGAAAAACAAACACGTACCTCTGAGGCTAGGGCGGTATTCGTCGACCTGGGGCACATCTGGCGACAGAGGCTTAAAGTTCGCGTATATACGGCAATTGTGAGGGCTGTATCGCCGAACGGTAACGAAATTTACCAGCTTAGAGGAGAAGACGTGAGCAGTCAAAAGCGGGCGCCGGCACTGAAAGGCATTAATCCAGCTGCTTATTACAGTACCTTTATAAGTGCTAAGGGTTAAGAGTTTCTGTACAGTGGTAATCTCCCAAGTAATATACCAGTTCAATCTCAGTTACGACTACGTTAAAACCGGTAAATCGGTTGGTGCTAACGTTAACGTGTCGTTCATTATATTACAAAGTGGTCAGTAGTAGCAGCGTTGCGTAACAAACCGTCGGATGGAGCAATCACCAAGAGCTTGGCTTCATTTATCACAAAAACCTGTTGGCAATAGGTTATCCAGATGACCCGGCTACTTTGATCTGGATACTGTCACACAACCGGAATCCGAAACTGGTGAAAATGACTGAAGTAACGCCAACCTGGTGATATCAGCCGATCTTGTGTACACAGAGGAATGACATAACCAATCTGTTTGACATGAAATTGCTTGATTTTTATAGTATGAATATCAAGATTGATTTAGCCGGCGTGCTCACTTGCTGCTGCTATGTATACTCTACTCTACGTAGGCGGCCGGTGACAGCAGATGATAATTTAACCGAACAGGTCAATTTTGCAACTAGGTGTGGATGGTTTGTGAAAACTGAACTTCGCGTACTCGTTCAGACCCTAAAGTTACCAAAGCTTTTAAACCAAGGCGAATAGCCCATAAGTGTCATTGCATTTACCAATTTATAGCTCACCGCCGAGACAGAAGCATGAGAAGAACCGACGTACGCTTAAGCGCCGAAGAGAAGTAGTACTTGCCCAAGCAGATGCACAAATCTGTGTTATACGAGGAAAGCAATATCGCTGAGCCGCGGAAACAGCCAATGTCTACGGTCTCTATAAAAGTCCTGATCTGTGTTTACGTCATCGGCTCATCTTGTGAAATCGGCACACTGTAAAGCCAGTAAAAATCAACTGAAGTCTTGCGATTTGCCAAAATGGTAACGAGCAATCGGGTCGGATTGGCTATGTGTCCAGGTGTTGGTGAACCCGACAGTGCGCTGGATTTGGTGGGCTTTCTTGGTGCCCTTAAAAGTTCGATATACGAAGTGCTGATGAGTCTGTGCAACACCCCGTGTTCCAACTGCTTGCCCAAGCACTTAAAGGTAACCAGGTGTCTCACACTTTCAGAGTTCCACATGCCCGAATGTGTCAGTGAGCACACACTGAACGCCGCAGTAACCCATAGAGAACCTTGTGGAGAAAATCTCCTCGATCCACCGCTTATTCAAACCCCGACCAATAGAAGATCTAACAAACGGACAATCCAAACGTCGTGTTAAACATACCGCATTAGGATTGGACGAACAGTCTCAATGTTACGTTGGCCGTCATTCGCTACTGTGTTCTGGATTGCACCAATTAACTTACATTCGGTGCCCGTATGTGCCAATACGACCAGCCAGTGCTAGGATGTAATTTCGCTAATACTGCTATACATAATAAATTCGGCTCCTTGTCTCGTGAATAAGAAGCTGTCTACTGCAACCAGTATGAGGATATATTCTTGTTACTTGTGTGGGAGGTTTCAATTTAAATACGATTTCCAGGGCTATTCCAAGTCCCTAACTAGGAGTATTAAAAATCTTTTGCAAACTAAGCAAAATTTCTCGGCGCAAAACCTGAGGAAATCTATGAGAAGAGAAACAGTTTTAACATTAAACAGGTGTACGGATGAGAACATGGGCCAACTAGATCAGTTGGGAGAGTTAGACACAAGCACACATCAGGCCAAGTGAACAGCTCATGCAACAAGCAATTGATATTATTCTGAGCAAACCCAGACATTGCCGGATCACCAAATCATCCAAGAATTGTAATACAGTGATTGACCCGAAACCATCCTCAAAATGAACAGGTGAAGAGCATCGGCAGAAGCAATAACCGAATAAAGCAGCCAACACGAATGTGATTAGAAGGAAACCTCTACACAGTAGCTTCAAATTGGGTGGGTAAGGTGTCTTTCTAAGGTCAGTTGAAAAGCTAAATGCATATGAAGTCGGAATACGCATCAGACACTTACTTGGAACTTCAGTGGACAGTAACCATTGATGCGGATGACGAGTAATTCCTTCAGCAGTGATTTAAGGTTCCTTACACCATTAAGTTTAAGTTTGTACTCAAATACGGCTGAATTCGGCCAACTCCCTTGATCAAACTAGTGACGGTGAATCCGATCATCTGATGTATACCAGTTAGGCTACGGGGGGAGATGTCTACAAAACGGTGAGGGCGAACAACTTATTTGCAAGGATTATCAACTTGAGTGGCTGAGGTTGATACAAGAGGAAGTGTAACAGTGCACAGAGATATCGGGGAGAAAAAAAGAGGGTATATGGCACATTTGAAACGATGCCGTTATATGTGGTACAAGCGTTGATATTTATCTGAGGCGTACGGCGGTTTACAATGCATTAAAATACAACAATGCCAAGTACTTTGACGAACTCCCAGTAGGGACGTTCCAACAAAGCCGAATAAGCAAAAGTCGATTAGGGACTATTTTGCGGACGCCTTACTCCGCGGTTTAAACTACTGTCAACACCGCAATAAGAAAGGTTGTTTGCCGTAGGCTCTTGAAAAATCTGGATGAGAGTTTTCTTTTCGTTCCAATACGAGGATGGAATTCATTAACACTACTGTGATACAGTTGGACCTCACGATTACCGTTCAAAACGGTGGATTTCCGTATGGACACGCCCACATAAATTCCGGAATAAAATGTAGTTATTGGATCTATATGAACAGCATCCATTACGGTGAGACTGGACCTTGACGTAGTGTGACGGCTTGCGCATCTCAATGACCTGTTGGGCTAAACTGGACAGAGTTACTCACACAAGGCAGGCCATCAGGTAGAGGTCTGACAAACCACAGTCTCCTGGTCCTCCAGGTTGGGGGTTGGAAGATGGTTGGCATCTCTACCTGAAAAACGTACCATTTCTGGTACACCGCCACCCACCCGCTGCCTTGCGGTACAGGCTTTTGAGCCAAAGGCTTTGGTTGAGAACCCTAATCGTTCTCCTGTCTAGGTCTGGGCGTCCTGGCAGCATCTCAGCCCACACACAACCATGAATACTCACAACACAATGTGGCAGTTAAGCATTAGTGTGAACCACTGATGTATTGCTGTATATGATGATGATGCATCCACAAAGGCAGACGTTAGTGCTTCCCGTAGGTGTTCATCCTACAGAGAAACGACTGTGAAGGTTAGCGTACATAACCCAGAAGAAAGATGGAGTAAAGATCGTGCAACATGTAGTCTAAGTCCTCAAGAAATCTGATTCGTTGTTTCAAAAAGCACGTGAGTGATGGTTGAGGAGATTCACCACAGTATCTGTAAAGGCGTCCCGGCTACCAAATCTGACCATAACCAGCGTTTTCAATCATGAACATAGAATCATACAGATCGCAGCTGAGAATGTCAAAAAGAATCACAAGAGGCTAACCGTATGTTTATTCCTTCTGAAATGTGTGTTAAAGTATGAGCAGCACACCATGTTGTTTTGTCCAGTCATATCCAAGCAGTGTAAATAAGACGGGATGCAGACAGTGTAGGACAGACATGCGTAAAACTTGTTTAACACAGTTCAATAGATTAAGTAGAAGTGTTTCGTAGAAAAGGAAACTATTAGTTGCTAACGCATGCTACCAAACTCTGTCAGTATTCCACTTGACAATGTCAATACGCTTGTCGTCGTAGTGCACTGTGAAAGGTGGTCATCAGAAAAACAACAATAACAATGATAAACATCAACAACACAAAATGACCAGATTTCACGAAAATACATCAATATAAGGAGCACACAGGAAGGGATGCTACTCCGATGCAAGAAGTATACCAGTTTGATGAATATCAGTCGAACTTCACTGATGCGAACAGAAATTCGCAGTTCAACACCACGACCAGCTATCACACAAGTGCCTAGGTAAACAAAGCTTCAGACCATGAGCAAAGTGTCACTGAACGGGGTGAGTGCAGGAACAAGCAAATATCAGCCTTGTAGAAACGCTTCGAAATTAGGCGGCGAAGAGTGCGTATCGCGGCTAATCAGCACAATACAACTGGCATGATCACAGTCTACGAGAGAAATTTTGACAGCACCAACAGCTTTGTGCAGCACTTTGGAGATTACAAAAGTTAAGGGTAACAAACAGATGGGACGATCTCAATGTACCCGTTGGAGACGGATGAGGAATGTAACAGTCCAACATGAGCATAAACTATACCGGGCGTTTGCTTGTATAGCACATCAGAGTGTGCCTACATATCCCAAGCACTCCAACCCTTAGCAACCGATATCAAAGAACGGCTCTGTCAACAGAAAACAATGGTGTCTTGTCCATGAACACGACTTTTGTTAGTCGTTGTTAGAAGTAACTGTTCCAGCGACTGACTGAAAGTGATGATATGATCAAGACATTAGTGGATTGCAAGAAACACTTAGTTGTTCTTCGAGACACCGTTCTTAACGTTTCCCGGATAGTCTACGAACTGGAAGAGGCACCGGCTTACGTAAAACGGAAATCAGGCTGGTTCCCCAATGGTTATCCGATACACACCGAGATGACTATCTTGGAGGTGACCATCCATTCAACCCGTGGTGTAGGAACTTCCGCGGTATTGTAAATGTAGGAGGACGGAATGGACAATTCTTCCAACAGCGCATTTCTATCATTCTCAAAAATACCTTCTGGAGTTCACCTGATCCGAATCTCTCGAAGCATACATGATTTTGCAACCTTTTTCAAATCACGCATATAAGAGGAGGTCCGCGAGAACAGACCACAAAGCGCAGTCGGGATAACGAGACAAAATAAAGCAGAAGGCTAATTAAATGGTGATTTGAAGCGCCCCTGTCCAAGGCTTCAGATATCTTTGTAGGTAATCCCGTCAACACCAGGCAGCTTGGCATTGATAGCCAATAAAATGCAATACCTTCCAAGAATTTTCGAATACAGCGGCTAATTCTTTCTCGATGGCAGCTTGTAATTAGCATAGTTCGCGATTCTCCTGACGAGAGTGAGCTTCGTGACGTTCACTGTCGGTCGCAACTATCTGACTTGCAACAAGAATGTTGATAGAACGTAGAGAAACGCACAAATTTACAACATAATATCCCACACACACATGTGAGAAAAAGTGGATGTACAGTAGGCTGAAGAAACACAACAGCAATATACCTGATTTAGCTTAATGTGCTCATAAGAGTGAAAATATCAGGAAGGGTGCACACAAAGTACCCTAAAATCGGGGATATCATGAGAATGATGGTCACTGTAATATCCTATTTATGGCACTGGTGGAGACTGTGGCCTGAGGAGGTAAACTGATTGCTGCTTGGTTAGCATATAGCAGAGACAAAATCCCCATCCGTTTTGAGCATGGAGATGGGTGGTCTGATACTTAGAGCAGAAATCAAATCGAATGGTGATCAACTGGATAGTGACTAAAGCACTAACTGTGTACAAACCAGCCTTATTGTTAATGGTAATGTTAGTGCACAACATCTCAGGCTCCGTAATGCGCTGAGACATGGCGCCAGCGACTTGTGGACCTAACACTACCATTCACCTGTAGGGAAGATGAGATGGGAGATTGTCAGCGGAGAAAGAGAATCTTTGCTCACTCAGTGAACGAACGAGGTGACTTGTGGAATGTTTTACGTTAACACGAATTCACTGGAGAATAAACCCTGGGATGTTAGCTACAGCAAAACACCCCATTCCAAAATGCCAGAGTTGCAAAAGGGCATACTAAATCAGGGAGTTCACAGTCCACTGGATACCGGTGATTAGCACGTCGTCCGGTAGGCATTTTTGGACGGGATTTAATAGTACAGTCCACATTTGGCAAACAATTGCAGTTCGATAGACCAATAATGAATTCAGCACCAATGACGTGAGCAAATGTGCTAATGTGATCACCATACTATCCACTTTAGATAAACAGATCGTCGATATGTGCGAGTCGCCACATGGAGACAAAATTTAAACCTTTCGTGATGTGCCAGCAAAGCACTGCCTATGTATCAGACAACGTTGTCAGTGGTGATTGGCTGCATATCACTCAACCTAACAGATGGAATCTACAGACCAAACGCAAAGGTGAAGTCCGTGATTAATAACTCAGAATCCCGTCATTTTTCCAATGAGTTTTTGATTGGCACAAATTGTCTTGGCCTTGATGCCTAATGTCGGTCGTACACCCACATCTGGCATTCAATGTGCCTAACCCAAACATCACAGACTGCGCTTTTTTGTGTCAACTTCTCAAAAGTCCCACGATGATAAGCGGCACTATTCAGGTCAACATTTTAGATGGTGCACCCGTGGTCAAAAACAGAACGGCGTGAAACCGGAATAAACGAATCAATTGGGATAAGTCTTAGCTGACGACTTTCGTAATAAGTGGTTCGGAGATCCACCACGTATCCATACACTGCGAATCGAATATGAACCAATTTGCTACCAAACACGCTAATCAGGTATCACCAGTGAATGCGCTGACTTAACGTACACATTGTGAATAAAATCACAAACATGGTGATCGACCAGAGTTATTCAATAACTTCTGATACAGTTGTCAAACCGTGTGTAGCAACAGGTAGAAGACGACAGATACACCCTTTGTTAACGTGCCAGCGATGCGTGGAGACTATTTATTGATACAGTCTGAACGCCACTCACAGGTGATCGCTTTCAGAAGAAGGTTTACAGTCGGCGGTATCCTGATGGACTCGAATCTGTGAACGAACCTAGGCCTATTCACTTCTACTCTCGAGGTGGATTGATCCAAAGATTATATGAATTGTGAAAGTTGTTTCTATCAAGTGTAGACTCTGACTATAACATGATATCAGCGTCGATCTATGATGCCAACCAAGCCACCGAACTAGACTGAACACACATACACTTAAACTAGACAAATTCAGAAAGAACGAACAGTTTCTAAAGTTTTTCTTACAACGACATGTAACCCAGGCGCACAGATGACAGAACAGCTTCTCTGAACAGATGATAATCAGCCGAATGAAAGACTAGAATCTACTTACCACGATTATAAGCATCACGGACGTCGCGGAGTTTTTTTAGGCTGACTGATCGTCGGAAAATTCCATCTGTATCCAAACCTGAGTGACAAATTAAGAAAACACAACTGCAATGTCAGTTACCAGCATGTTAAACGTAACCAAGCAAATGACTACATACTGTTGACAGCTCTTGGTGAACCGTTTGAGGACAACCGCCTCATGTGTCAGCACAGACAAATTTACAAGTCAACGATTGATTAGAACCAATAATGAACCGATTGGCGACATGCAACCGACTTGAGTAGAGCACGGCGGACGAGGGTCTATAAGTGGAGTAACAGCTGGCCAGGTAATTGACGCCTATTCTCCTCAAACGAGGTGACAGTACGGATGAAGAGCTGCTGATTTGAAACACACATTGCGATTATGACAGGCACATTGGTCAAAAACAGGGTGAGTTCATGTCAATTGGAATAGCACAACCAACAGCATTCGAAAGAGTGAAACATACGTATGGACGGACAATCTGAAGTTTGTTGGCGAGGACGGTACTTACTGGCAAACTACACTAAAAAGAACGAAAGAAGTCCCCAAAAATGCCATGGAAACGTTGCTTCAGGTGCAATGTTTGGTAATTTCCAGTGGTTGAGGAAAGGTATCCAATGGCTCTCAATTTATAATTGTCGACGGTTGTCCAGCTGAGCGGTGTTAAAACAAGACCACCATTCTTTGATAAGAAGAGCGAGAGCAAAATGCTCGCAGATCTACGCGACTGATAGGCAGTTCTGAGTGTGAAACTATCATTGTTCTTTCCAAAGGATAAAACGAGAGAAAGTGTAGTGTGTGAGACAACCGAACAGATTTGTCACAGTCATAAACTACTCCCTAGTCCACACCACGTACAAGCCAGACCGTTTCTGTTCATCGCCAGGAACCGAAAAAAAGCGAAAGGTCCAAGCTGTCTGTACAACTTAGACAATCTACAGATTCCACGTTTGTTTCGTGTAGCTCGCACCAGAACCAATATTCAATCAGTACACGTTTCGTGCTCGTTTAGACTAATCGGATAGGAGTGGAGCTCACACCAAAAACGTTCATGTTAACAGTCAGAGCATTTCTAAATCGGTCCCATGAACATCGATTGTGATGGTGAGATGACAATAACTTGTGCTCATGACTTGCCAACACTGTACTCGAGAGAATTTCCGTCAAAAACGATGGTAGCCAATATGAACTGACACCCTGCAGTGGTTATCCACAACAATAAGATGCGGGCAAGTCAAACTATGGCAACTGCTTGTCATAAATCGAACATCACCCACGGCAGATTGCAAATTTCGCACTTAAACAAGCTAACCAGGCGGGTCTCTTCGAAAACAAGCACTGAATGAAAGTTTCGATTTCGTTAAAGCACACAAATAGTACATACGTTTGTCAGGCTTGGGATCTGAACTCCGGTTTATGTTCAGGCTGAGAGTTTATGTTGATCACTGTCCTAATGAACTCACATTAGGCACGACGAAATAATCAGCTCAGCCAGATTGGCCTGTAAGTAATGCTTAACTTGCCCGATTATCTCGACAGAAGACATACCAAATATTCTGTTCAATACAAATGATAATCTCGTGATCGGGGTTCCCTGCGCAACTTAGAAGCAAAGAATTCATTGAAACTCCTGAACAGAGTATCACCTACTGGCAGACAGTAGAAGAGTAGTTTGTTATCCACTAGAGTTCAAATGGTGAGAAAGGGCGCCGCCCATGTACCTTACTGAAAGGGGACGTCGAACCTAGCGTTTCTTGAGAAAAACAGTTGGCTATCTGAATGTCTAATTGAATATGAAAGCTGTGCAACTTATATCAGCTACTTGTTTTCAACCGTAACACTGACCGATGACATATACACGAGTAATCGCGTGTGTTACGCTCGAAATAAAATTTAGCATTCGATAGGTTTGACTTAATAATTTTCATCCTTATCATTTCATTCCCCTAATGTGCCTGGAATGCACCGTGGGTGACTGATGTCAGGATAAGATGAAAGAATGGAACAAGAACCATACACCGTAAAAAGTTCACAAAGATGTCTATAGCGTTCACAGCAAGAATCGTCACCAGTGATGTTGAACAGTGCCGCATAGAACATTTCAAAAGAGAGTCAATATGGGTCTAACATAACCGAAAATTTTTGAGTAGACAGAAGTTAAAACAACCATACAGATAGCAGTACAGTTTGCCAGCACTTATTATCTCAAGTTAACTTGTGTCCGCTATTTCAGCAACTGGAAACCACGTTAAGCTCTTTGTCCGTCCACCCAGATAAACTTGAGTTTTGGAAAAGAATCAAGGCGTCACTACGTTTGTGGATGACCCCTATCAATCTCAAGTAACAACTGAGGTGATCGGCTATAACACGCATGTGTGTACACATACAACAGTATCTTACCCCATTCGCGCAAGTAGTCCACAGCGTCCTCCAAAACAATCGGAATTGATCGGCCACCGTTGTTCATCTTAATGCTACAAAGCATACAAACCAAATGAGGACTAGATGGATAACTCAATAAGAAAGCAATTGTTGAGCCAGTGCTACCGAGAGAGTTCAATGATAACAACGCTGATTGTCTAGTATACATGGTCAGGTGTTCGAGCTCCCGGTTATGCCAACCGTTATTTTGATCTAGAAAGGCTGACATTGTCTGGACCAAAACGTGCCCCAGAATGCTGTTTAAAAAACTGAAAACCTTGGTAGTTTACAGACAAACATAGAAAACCAAAAATTCAGCAAAGCAGCGACAAAATTGCAAACATTGAAATGCTTTATACGTTGTCTTTTCGCGCAGAATTACGTACAAAAACAGCAACAAATAAAAGTTTCAGCTCCACTCTTATAACCGTTTCCATCTAATCGAAGATTCTGATCAGAAACAATTAAACCCACATTCTAATACTGAGATGGTAGAATGCTTACCAGACGCCCAAATCCATGGGTAGAAATGAGATCAGATAGGAGATTACGCCGTGATTTCACATGAAGCCAATGACCTCAGTAGTGGATGCGTTGAAGTATCACTACATAGGGCCACATGAAGTTTCTCCTTCACGCAGACTACAGGCTATGGGTGAAATGGGTCACAGTTGGCATCAAGCAAATGCTTGATTTTCCACAACGCTTTCTTTAACGTAAACCACTAAAACTGTTTACGACGGACGCAATTATTAAGCACCCGACGAACAGGCGAGACGGTTTATTACCCACAGTTCTATAGAAACGTTAGGAGATTTTACGTCAGTTCATGATTGATTTCTGATGAGCAACCGAGGGTTTGGTTGGCGGCAGTTGAACACCAAACATATGTGACTGCAACTCTCACGTTCAGACAGACTTTTCAGCAAGCCAATTTTTTACTTAATGTGACATACAACTGTTGAAGGGAAGCTAGTGGCACGTCACTTCCAAAAAAGAACAGTTAAGTGTCAGTTACGTCTGTGACATTAAATGGTTACGAAAATTTGCTTGTCGCAGATGCGTGTACAAGAAACCACACAGACCCTAGTTCCAACTACTTATCGACATTCATGCGCCGATTCTGATGATACTGCTTGCCTGATTTATGCTATTTTATGAAATTAACAACCGTCTTGATCTATCCCCACATTAGTCTTTCGGTTTTTAATGACTCCTTTGCCATTAGCGCTCGACGTAGTCATACCTTGTTTCTGCTTATCGGTGGATGACATCTCCAAGATGCAACCCCAGATCAGCTTATTTTTTTGTCAAACCTAGCCACCATACCGGTTCCTAATGACATAGTACATAGTATTCGGACAATACACTTTTCAACATCAACCATCTAACTCCAAGCTTCCGTTGCCATAATAAATGGGCTAACATAAGTTTTAAGGCAATCGTAATATCAATACCTGTGAGTTCGTCTGTATGCTAGTTCGGCTTGTCGGACGTAATCACTATGAACAAACTGCTAATGAGTTTCGAAACACTAAGTCTCATCAAGTCATTCCAAAAGAATGTATAGAGAGAACGGTGTGCACTATAACGATCGCCACTGGGTGTTAGGCACGCTACAATTTGATTAATCACCTCATTCACTGGGTTTCACAATCTCGATTTAAGCAATTCGATTGTTTTGATCCGGTACGCATTCAATCAGCTCATATTAATCACTACTTCTAAAAAACCAAGTCGGTGTAGCAGTTGGTAGCCGCTTCGTGTCAGCGAGAGTCTGCAGTGCTACTACCAGCCCAAGCTGTCTATTTCAACATACTTCCTGAATTATTTTTCGCGGAGACGATCTTCACCAATAGTGCGGAATTCCTTTGCAACAGCAAGACAGAATAGATTCATCAAAATTCCCTTACTTAGTTTGGCGGGACTCTATGCCTATGCACCTCCCCGAAATGTTGAGAATCAGTTCAATCTGTTTTCATCACCCTTTCGTTTGTGTCCATTCCGAAGCTGCACAACTTATTGCTTATAGCGTTCAGATCCACAGTATGTTGAACGATCACAGTTCCGCTTGCAACAGAATATGTGTGAGCTCAGATTAGTTGAGCGTTCTTCAACCAGGAAGCCGCCCCCGTCCAATCCAAGTGGGTCCGGTTTCAGTACTTCCGATTTAACCATAAAAACTGAAGTAACAGCTTAAAAATGTCACGGTGACCATGGAAGTCGACAAAAGTTTAAACACATTTAAGAAGAACGAAGTCCACGGAGTCTGTTGGTCTTCTTCCGAAAGCGTGGATCAATTGAAATCTGAATATTCGCATCTCGAGTTCCATAGGTTAGCCTGATTCATAGCAATCCCCGTCTGGAAGCCAGAGCGTAGGTCCATCTACAATGATTGCAACCAACTGGTGCAAGAGCTACCACACAATTGGAGAACTAAAAAAACCACATGGAAATATAAACCTGATCAAATTAACCATTAACATTGTGGTTGATCAATTAGGTCATGTGGACTTCGTCAGGTATACGTGAAGACAAAAGAATCAGAGAGCAATGGTTTCAGGGGACATTTCTGACCGTCTGAAATTTGTTACAAATACCCACAGAAACAAAGTTACTATTTCAAATTTGATAACACACGTCATTGTTTGATACGGTAGATAAAGGGTCACGAGTGATGCGAAGATTGCCATATTGCTCAACTCTAAGGAGGACAAGTACATGAAACGCCGTAAACCGTTTCAAGACCTAGTTTTCGGTATTGATATGTTCGCCGAGCTTGGCATTTAGGTTGCAAACGTTTCATCACCAGGCGAGGTGACATCATCAGTGCGTAAGTGTTTCAGCGTATATTTTTTTTTTCGATCCTAGGAGGCTAAAGAGAATCAGAATAAAATAGGAAACTGGGGGAATTCTAACTGTAAAACGTTTGATAATTAGCAATTTGAATTTCTCCTCTCTGAGCTACTCGTGCCGATTTAGAACAGTCACGGACCGTGCGCTCTTTGAAGTAGGAGGTTCGACTTTGATGTGGAATTGAATTTATCGAGCTTTCCAAATTCCAACGATTCTGTACTACCCGAAAGATCTGTGCTCTATTTGCAATGCTTCTGTGTTCACCCTCAAATCGACACCCTGAGACCGGTTTTGTCCTTGTTTGGATAACAGCATTGTTTCGTAACGTAAAGAGTAGTCAGTTCAATCTCCCGTGAAAACAATCTCTGCCTGATGAGTTGAAACAAGGACGAAACCAGTCATGGAATGTCGGTTTGACAGTGAGCATCCGGAAACATTGCCAACACCATTTCGACCGATTGCGATGGAACCTGACAATCCGGGGTGGACTATTTCCATTCATACTAACGGGATGAAAACAAGCTTGAACCAAATCTGTAATGTATTCTATTTTGAGTCCATCTATTCCTTCTTTTTCCGTGGTGGAACAGACGGTAACTGTACAATATAGATTACAGGAAACACAACGGTTGAAGCCACAATTAATTCGTGCGGATATGTTAAACGTAGGTAAAGAGTTGCATGAGTGCGTGTTCACCAGCTTGTTCAACACACATACTTTACATCCAGCGCCAATTCCACAACTGTGGGGTAGATTCTAAAGAGTGAACTTGTTGTAGGTTAAGACACCAGACGATCAACAAGAAAACTGCAAGAGACAAGCAATCAAAAACTGGATAAGCTCAGTTGTATAGCCAACAGACACAGTGAGGGACCACGCACTATCGACCCTCCGTTTGTACAAAGCCATTTGGAAGTGGAACGTGGATACAGGCTGAAGCTAACTCACAATTGCAATGACACATTGAACTGTTGTTGTGGATCTACCGACGATTCATCGCACTGGTCATCGTAGATACCGGAAATCACAGAAGCTAGATCTGCACGAGGCGGACCGATGCTGAGGGTGGTCGGAATGTTGGAACTGGCCAGATACGTGTAACGAGAACCGGGAAAGAGCATAAAAACACGGGCAGAAAAACAAAGCGAGTCTGAAAATGCGGAGAAACATATCAGATGTGTGGTTTGGGGTAGATGCGCTAGGGATTCAGAGAAGTGTACTACAGAACAGGGTAGTTACTAAGCAAACTAGCCGGTAGAACAGTGGATCATATGCAGCCAAAATGATGACATAGGATACGGTTAGTATCAAGTCAGTCCAGAAATTAAGCAGTGAACCGTACGATGATCTCGACTCGTAATATCCATACCAGGGAAATCAAACTTGATGCTGCAGTAAACGTGCACACATAGGTCCGTTCCGAAAGTGAGAACAAGTATACATGAATGTATTGGAGCCAAGACGTCCAACTAATGTAAGCAACATAAGTTTTCTGTCCAACGGAGGTTACCTCAGCTACCAACTTTCACAGAAATATTTGTATGTATGGTTGATAGTTAACCAATTAGGCCTAACTGGCAGTAGTATCACTTCCGACGTTTCTGACTGTAGTTACATGGAAATCTAAGATGAATCGTGTTTATGTCTGATTACCACAAAATAACTATTTTAACGTCATACACTTGAAAAATTCGAAAGTCAATAAATTAGTCCAACAGGCAATATCGCAAATCTTAGGCGAACATTGATTCGAAATACTTGTCAAAACTTGCATCGAAGATGAAGTGATCCGAGAACGATGACAAGAATGTGAATTTCGCCAGTTTCTGGTGAACACATACCAAGATAAGTTGTGGAAAACATGAACAAAGCAAACGTTATGCTTGTTACCGTCACCTGCTAGATGGAATGAGATTTATGTGACGTCAACTTGTTCGAAACCTATCAGTCTCAAGACTTGCTACATGAATTTAAATAATCTACATCCTATGCATAAGGACATATGTGAGCTCACAAGTTTGGGCGCGGATGACACGACCGCTCTAGGCTAAGTTTGAGTACTTTGACAGTATTCAGTCAACAGGTGACACGGTGTGCGTGGCTTTGGTGTACAGGCTGAAAACAGTATGAATGCGAGGACCACATTGGTACTGTGGGCATTTGCACCAACTGGTTTAAATCAGTGCAATGGGACATCATCGTTCCTGAGCCTGGAGTAAATAAGCCTGATCAAAAAATGGTACGAAAGGCGCTAGGTCACGCATTCTAAACGTCGGCCAATAAAGACCAAATGGGGTCCGAACTTTATATGTTTCAGGTTCTGAGAAGTAAATTTGAACTCTGTTGCTCAGAGTGGTTTCATTGTTTAAATCAGTGACTGGGCGTCTGGAACGCCATAGACACCGTTTCACTTGGAAGGCCGAAAAACGAAACTGTTGATTCGGCCTTCCAAGAATACATGCGCAAATCAAAACGTTCAGTTCGTCCGGAGTTGTTCCAGAGTTGGTAATCGAACATGTACATTCCAGTTTTGACTCTCGGGAATAAGCACTGGACCACCTTCGTAAGACACAGACCGACGTTTCCCAACGAAGCAATATTTTCCCCCTAGGAGAGTGATCGTGTAGCTGCCTACCGTTGGATACGACTGAGTAACAAGAGGAAGTTAACAGTAACGGTTAGATTCAATAACTGTTCTACACTGTTCGTTTGTCTTTTTTACCGAACCATAAAAAACTGAAATAAAAACTACGCGGACATTGGTAATCGTGGTGGTCTGTGATTATTATTCACCAAATGGGCTTCAAATATTGAACAATCAATGGAAAACATCGAAGTGACAGGATATATCAGCATACTGTGGTAAATATTACTTTCAATATGAACATCACTCATATGTGATCGAAGCCTTCGTATTCAGACAGACTTTGCAGCCAGCCTCTCTCGAAAAGAGGCACTAGACTCGAGTTCCACTCTAATTAGAGCTCGTCAGTAGTGCATATCTTTGCCTTGTTTACGTGGATATTGCTGTGTGCGTTAGTAAAGTCCATGCGTTCCACAAGTAAGTGCTTCAAGAGTTTAAATTTACAAACAAAAATACCGTGTTTTTATTAAAATGCACAATACACACATTTTAAAGACTGTCAAATTTGACCTGACTAAGAGACACTTCGTGATTCGATTTTCCGATGCTCTGGACATCAGAAGTACAGGGAACGATTTCGTTCTAGTCAATCTGCACCAATAGTCCAGTAGGCCTAATCAATAGACGACTTCCATTGTACACAAAAGGGGTTACACCTCAATGAAAAAAACACTTCGGAAGTTCATCATGCGCATAGTCACAGGGTGGCTAGTCAAAAGCATTTCCTAGAGGGACAATGAATTTAAAACGGTTGGATAACGCAGATGTAGATTTAAACAGTAAGCAAAGGGAAGTCTAACACCAAGTAACCTGAACCATCTAAGTTGACCAATTCAAACACAAAATTGAAACAGAATACATGCTTTTATATTAATCTGCCAGGAAACAAGCGAACGATAATGCCACTCACCGATGTGTCTTCGAATGAGAGGACGATGTGGCCAATTTGGCGGTCAAACATTTATCGTACCTGATTTGGAATAAAACAAGTTCAGAAATACATAAATAGAACAAAGCATTTTGAGATTTAAGGTCAGGCAAATTGAATGGTAACTAAACTACCACGAGTACAATCATCGAAAACACAAAGCAACGCTCGTAAACTTCCATGGAGCCGCATATTTCAACTTCACTTTGAAGTTGTCGACTGCAGGCAACAGGACAACTTATCGTCTCCGTTTGAAAATATAACGCAGCAGAGATGATCGTCACGCGGGGCTGTAATCTGTTGTTCTGATGAAATCACACAGACAACCTTAATGTGAGAACAGTCAGAGAACGGTCAATGACGGTGTCCAGATCACAGGATGGAAATGCACAAACTCTTTGACGGGTAACGACATGGTCCCATCACAAAAGTGTTTCAATCATCCCAACAGGAGTGCATGAGCTGCCGGACAGTAGGCCGTTCGCCTAGCAGTGGTATCCGGGTGACATGTGGACAGCTTCCAACCATGGACAAATCAAGTGGAAGGCGTACGTATCACTGTGGCCACCAGAGCCCACACTTGAGGAAAGTGTACGGAGTGCTCCGAGTAGCTAGGCACCGTTCGAAGTGCGTACAAACCAACTTGGCTGTTAACATCTGGTAAGAGGAAAAAGGTGTTGCAAAGAAAACTTGTTGGTCTTCGAATTTATGGCCAAGCAGGCCTACCATACCAGATCTGTCTTTCTTGATGAACACACAAAGTGGTGAGTTGATTCCGGCGTCAGGGTAAACTGAGCATCCTGGATAGATACTCACCAGTCCCCGACGTACAGTGAGCTCCGGATCTCACCCCGCTACTTTGTGGGTTAGGTTTGTTTTGAATCAATAGCGCAGTAAGGGAAGCTTTTTAGTTGACTCATCTCCTAAACGTGGGCAGCCGGGAAGTAACCTGGCGAAGTCATTGTGAACATATAGAAACACTTTCACTGCAATCCACTGGCCGAATTGCTAGTAGACAGCTTTATATCAGTGTTACATCCTAACGTACCGAACCAATTTGTTTTGTTCTCTATTTTTGGCACATGGACTTTTAGTTACCCCCAATGCCGTTTTCGGGAACACACCGGAGAGATACTCCAGCTGATATTCGCAACGGAAGTAAGAAGTAAAATGACAGTAGGCAAAACAAGCGGATTTCTTTGTTAGATCGAAACAAACTACAAATAACCACCTTCAAAGTTCGAACATTCAGGCAGAATAGACAGCACACCTATTGCAAGAACACTGGAGACCTTCGCAGTTGATGTTTATTGATTTGGTAAAAAACAGCTTCAAGATTTTAGTTCGTTATTCCAACATCAACCTTCGTCAGCCGCTCCACCATACACATACACTTTTCACCTGTCTGGAAATCCTGAGGCTCAAAGCCATTCACAAAGCCGGCTTTGGAACTGGCCAGGGTACATACCCAGAAAAGACGCTGATTGGCTAGATATCCGCGTTGTCGGACTCGAGAGGCGTCATCAGAAGCACAGTTTGTTGGTGTGGCTCTATTCCAGATGCAACCAAAAGAATAGTTTTATTACCCCGGCTGATAAATACTCCGCACACTGCCTGGCGCACGGATATTACAGCATCGGTTACACTCCGAACTAACAACCTTATATGCTTAAGCCGAAGCTGACAGGACTGCTTAGAGCTCAAAACGCTGTAACGAGCAGCGTAAAGTAGGACACATACCATTGTTTTCACAATTTACGACCCTGTTAGCTTCTCCGTTCATAAGTAGTACAGACGGCTGTGAAGCCCATTTTTCCGGAGTTCGTTGTGGTGTTGTGTCACCCTGATGTGACAGAAAAGTTACCATACATCTTAGGTTGGTATGAGTATACGAAGGCAGTCCACCTACTTTACTCACGGTGAAATTAGTACCGATAACCTAACTTCGTGATGCAATCGAACAAGCGTGGGTTGGCACGGTACCATCAGGGGAAAAAATCGTGATCGTGCGCATAAAGCGAACCTTGCAATAATTCTCGAGATCAGTAACACACAACGACAACGGACAAATGGTATAGGTCACAAGGCTTTGAGAACGTGCTTTCAAAAAAACAGGACACTGTAATACTGTGCATGAACACTACTTGCTCGTTTGTTTGCGTGTTTGTCAAGTGTTCGACTCTTGCTCGCTCGTTTCGTCCACTTATTATGAAGTTCACTCTCCTGTATACTCCACAGCATACGCCTCAAAACTGATACCACATTGACAGGAATCAACAACAAATCGTTGCCGTAATCAGATTTAACCCATTACAATAACTCGATGTATTCTTCATTTCCATCGGAAAGAAATTCATTCTAGCCAAATGAACCATAGTATGCATGTATTGTGAGAGAACAAGCTTTTTCATCACATCTTGAGATATTTTACACGATTTGTTCAATCAGAAGCTGCCAATGTTTGGTCACCTTCGTAATTCTTTTCACTCATATCGTACTATTGTACAGCAAGCATCCGTAGTCACGGCATGCCGAAATAACAGTCCACCAGTTAGTAAATGGAAAAAAGGTATACTGTTGGTCAAAAAAATCAATAGCGGTGAATATTAGGTCAGAGCAACAGGATGCAGCACATATGTAATTATCAATTCAACGACTGTGCACTATCATTAACTAGTGTACTACCTTCCTTCAAGCTGAAACCGATCAGCAATTTATGATTGGCTTGAAAAACAGTAGTCATCAGAACCCTAAAAGAAGTTGAGTTTTTTCAAACAGAGACTACCAGCAGTGATAGACATTTGTTTCGACCTAGTTCAGCATGTCGGGGGATCGAACCCATGATTCGTGAAAAAGTGGTAAAATTATAGTCCAAACTGTGTTCCACTAAATCACGAGATAGCGATCACCGAAGAGGCAGAAAGGTGTGGATGACTGTCTTTGGTCGATACACCTTTTTTCATTTGGGATACTTACCATCAACGATCAACTTCGTCCTTGTTTGAACTCGTCAGTTATGAACAAGCGTGTACACCGATCTAACCAAATACACTTCGTTTTACGAGCTGAAGCCGTTGTTTACTCGGATATCGGCATTCTTGTGACAGCGGCGATCAGGATCAAAAGTACGTGTGACTTGCTGAAACCATTAGTCTAACAGAACTCAGTTCAGTCCTAGACAGCCAGTTGTTGCACTGAATAAGATCACAAGATGTCAAGAGTTAGCGAGCCACGCAAATTTCTCCGACGGCCCCATCTTGAGTGATGCTTAAAGGGCCGGTGGTTTTTTGAGCACAGTCGCCGATTCTTAAGAAAGATCACTGGCCCGAATGTCAATCAATTTAACAACAGCTAATTTGAATATGGCAGTGAGAAGACGAGCATTGGCATACGCTAGCATTTCGTATTGCCTAGTTAGCAATAAACATTGAGAACCAAGGGTATATGCATGCATATATATATACATATGCAAGCATATATATATATATATGATCGGTAGGATGGGGTGAAGAATCTAAAGGGCAAAATGAAACATCAAACAGAGTAGAGGTCCATGGGAGTATAAGCCTTAAACAATTATTTGTGCATATGTAACGTCGGCTTGAGACGGCTAATAATAATCGTCTAAGCAAAATGCAGGAAGAGTGGACTAGTTTGACGTATTGTAAACCTGAAAGTCTACTCGAGGTTAATCCGAAGGCCACCAAATGATCTTAAATACAGTCTTGAAAATAGGGATTCAGTTTTGGAGAGACAAAACGAAGTTCCGTTTAAACTTACGGAGGAAACCAACGATTTTAAATGTTCGATGTATTAAAACTCAGATATATTAAGCCAATGTGAAATATCGGTCTCAGAATGGGACTCGAAGAACATGACACTGCTCGTCAACTGCATCACAAGGATTCAAGTTCACAAACTTAATCCTGGAAGTAAACAGCTAGAGGTAAACACTTATAAGTCGGCAGCAATCGATCAATTGAAGCATTCGCGAGGACGCAGTGTTTCGAAGAAAACCCAAGGGTGGGATAGAGGTAGCTATGTAGTAGCGACATAGACTACCAGGTTTCGCCGACCGGCAGGGAGTATGAGATTAGGCATTTTGATAGCATCCAACTCTTGCGCGTCGCATAACAGTTTTTAAAAAAATCTACTGTGCGAAAATCTGACAACTAAAAAAATGAAAAAGGTGTGCAAACAATATCTCAAATACATGTGAAGAATATATGCATTTTCAACATGAAATAACTATATAACTCGGCAAACATGCCAAAACATGAATGAGAAGATAAGATATTGCGCAAGATAAGGAAGTGGGAAAATGGGGAGAAAGAATAAATTACACTAGCGCATACGGAGATTTGCAATGCAAGCATTACAGACTACAATTCTTCACCTGTATCAAATAACGTCCTCAGATTAAGATGTTCAGTATCCACTAGATACTAGCCAGGATGCCAAGAATACCTTAATGAAAGAAGCTTCAGTAAAAGTGCACTAATATATCGAACCGAGGTCACAGACCGGACACCAGATTGTCGCTTCCAGCTTATCCCGCAACTCACAAGTAAGTCACGGAGTGGCAAGCAGAGCGTAGACATTCGTAAGATAGGTCCAAGCCAACGAAGCCTATGGGAAGAGGCCACTCTACTCTGGGGTCAACAGAGTTTATTTATCCAGAAGATAAGTGGGCGAACTTCGACGCTGTTGATAGAGCGTTCCCATCATATGCCGTTAATGCTTCGACGACGCCGACCGTTGAAGAAGTACATTCTGTGAACATCTTCCGAGTGGACGGACCGAGTTTCACAACTGTGCACAATGGGACCATTCCCACGGCGGCATTGCATACTCGGTTTTCCACAGAAGGACTGCGGTCAAGCCGACACCACAAGTGGTGTGGTCTCACCGAACATTCCGCTGCTGCAGATGTGACTCCCAAAGCATATGCTTGACTACTATGTCGAACAGTTTACCACCGAATGCGAGATCAGACACAGAGCCTTGTCAGTCTCAGGATAACATCTCACATTTATAAGGTGAAAAAGCCATACGAGGCTGACGAACTGAAGCCCACAGTTTGTCCAGAGTGTTTTCCCATTTGCAGCCCGCCTGGGCGCACTGTAAGACATCGTCTGTTAAAAAAGTTACACAGAAGACAGGAAGCTGGACAACTCTATCGAATCCAACATAAGATGCTGCAGCTCGTCGATAAGCTAGCACAAGCACTAACCAGCCTTGGAGTTTGACAGTAAATCGCCTTCCGTATATCAGTAGACTTTTCCGACAAACTCTTCCTAGAGAGACACACAGACTCTATTAACGGAATCAAATACTCCACGATATTTAAAATGATAACAATCGTTGATCTTTTACATAAATGGTGAGATGCAACGATGTGTTTGATGCAGTTACGACCAAGGCGGACTCCACCTTGCTCCTCACGCATTTAACTTAGAATACGGAGTAAAATATCTGCTAACGGTTTCGACGTAAGAGGAATCAGGCTATTCCGTCGATGATTCGCACAAACAGTTTGCAAGCCGTTTTTGAAAAGAAAAATGACGTCAGATAAATCCTCGCATTTTGGACCGACTGTACTGACCCAGAGTTGCTGAAGCACATCCGTCTGCTCTTTGACCAGAGTCGAGCCAATACCTATGAAGAAGGCGCAGAGTGTTTGTCTAGGTCTGATGCTTTGTGGCGTTTTAGGAATATGGCTTCATGTGAAGCCTATGCTTCTGAAAGCGAAGAAAGTTTAACAGACCAGTGAGCATTAGGGATGTCCGACTAAATGATCAGCAGCGCGAACCGTCAGTTGAACTGCCAATGGAAATGATCAGCTCAACGGTTTAAGCGCCGTTGCGGACTGCTGATAGGCTCACAGTTGGCTTCGCAGATTGTCTTGTTCACTCTTGTCCTCCTGATACCCGTTGCCAGGATGAGGTGAGAAAGCATTCAAGAGTTCCCAGCGGCATCGGCTTGTTCCACCTCAGCAGCACGTGCTTTCCACCGGGCCTCGTCATCCTGTCGCAGGTGCTACAAGAGTTTAAAGCGAGTAAAGTCGCAAATCGAAATGTACCAGGAGAAGTCAAGAATTTCGAATGGTTGTATAGAAACGCAGTGTTTGGCAGCTGAATGAGCAGTAGTGCTTCACGAAGTAGTTTCACAATTATGCGTTGCATGCCGCATATGTACGCAGTGTGCTTCAATGTTGTCTGATAAGTGTGGTCTTAGACTGGAGGTAAGCGCGCTCTGGTAGGTGTATGGCGCTTATGTCTCTCCTTGTCTAGATGCGCCGATTAACGTTTGATAACGAGGTGGCATTCCACCAAGCGCAGAGAGGACTTAGTATATACCAATGAATTATTGGAATCTACGCAAACTGACAGAATCGGAAGCAGCCACTCCACTGACTGTTGAGAGCTATGTGGTCAATCTTTGTCCGTGACTGACTTGACAAGTGGCAAATTAACGACTAAAACGCTGAAAACTGACATTTGGTAGAAGTAGGACGTTACCCGCAAAGCTCTGCACCAAGTATATACTTTTATCTCATTGACGAGTACCGCAAGAGTGTGAGTCACCTAAGTCACCCTCGTCAGCACTTAGCCTGCTTACTTCAACGTTCAAGTTTCAAACCAGTACTAAAATATTCGTGCACCGTTTGGTATGCTGAAAATAATCCTTAGCTGTGTCTGGAACATCGCTGAATCGTATGCTGCAGCAACAAAAGGTGTGTGTGTGATGAGCGTCACCTGACGGTTTAATCTTACTCGCGAGTCTGTCAGCGTGAAGGTGGCTGTTGACTGACAGACAGTCAATAGGACCTTATCTAGGTATGTGTTCAGACCAATTGCAAAGCCGGCTTTGTCAGTCGCTTGAGCCTCGGGGTTGCCAGACAGGGGAACAATGTATGTGCACAGTGGAGTGGCTGACGGAGTCTGAAGGTAGAGTTATGCACTAAAATCCTGAAACCATGTTTCGGCAAGACAGTAGACGATGACGAGAGCTTACAAAAGAGTGAAACAGAGGAGAATTTCAGCACGATAATCTCTTTCGATTACCCGTGTTCTTGCGAGAGCGTGTGATGATTTGCCTAGAAGGCACTCTGCATGGCCCCTGTACAAACGGCAAGCTGGTTAGTTAAAGGAATCAGCATCTTGAGCGCAATACAAATAGAAACGATGTGCAAAAGGATATGAGGAAGCAGATAAAGCACATTCGAATCGGTGAAGACCTGTTAAAAAACTTACTCTAGGACTCGATGTGGGATTGGCAGTTGATTCAGGAATAAATATTCTTCCAAATTCTTCAAACATTCCACATAGAAAACCTTCTGTGTCATTTTCGAACTAGAAAAGGTGAGAAAAGCAAAAAATTATCGGAATGCACCAATGGATAGACATTGACAGAAAAACATCCACGGGGGTAGTAACACGGGGCAAGCTGCGGATTAAATATTGTCATCAGCCACACACCATACCGGTATGTACGTAAACGTGTGCGCATTCTGAAATATTTACAAAATAACGAATAGCTCAAGAATAAGGGTTTCAGCTTCTAAGTAGCCGGGTGATTTTCTGTGTACCAAAGTTTGTTGGCAGTGTTAGAAAAAATGTGGATTTTTCAGTAATACCCAGAAGAGATTCGCGTAAGAAGGTGGCCAATGTAAAACAAAATCGCGGAAGGAAACGCACTGGAAGTGTGACAAGTAGTCAAGAAAGAATACCACGCATGAAGCAATTTCTGATGTAATGCCTTGCAGAATAACGCGCTCCGTTTACTTATGGGACAGTTGCTTACAGACTGTTTTTTAGTCATCTTCCGAATAAACACTATTATTAATGGTGCCTGTTGGCCATTTTGTTGTTTATTAATATTAGATGATGAACCAGCTGTTGATGATTGAGTTTTTTCTGACTGTCAGTTTCTGCACTCTATAAAAAGGGATATCACAAATCCTTTGGGAATTCGCCCGGTCTTAATTCTTGAAGTAGTCAACTGAAACTCAAATAAAAACAAGGTCACAATCCATCCCACAACGTGGTCGGTAACCCAGGGACAGCAATGCAGTTAAACTACGCCGATTGAGTTGTGCCCAGTGTTCCAAGAGCGGGAGACGCAGAGGATTGGAGCAGGCCTCGAAATGACCAACAGAGCGGTATGATCTATGTAAGCCTCTATTAATTACAGTAGAGAAGGGCCAATTGTGGGTTGGGGACGGATAGGCAATCTACACCATCGATTAGAAGAATTAAAATCAACACGGCGCGTCGCAATCCACTGGGTGCCTAAATCCTTCTCTTTTACGGTTGAAAGATTCACACATTCAGATATGCCACACACGCTGACTAGACAAAACCCACTACGTTGCCTGTATGTATCCATACATTTATTCACTCGGTTCCCAGTTCGTACAACTGATGAAAACGAGCGAAATTTGGTTCCAGCACACACCCTACGTAACAATCTGGTTTTTACACAAATTCATACGGGGACGAAAGTGCTTCACAATTTTTTTAAAAGTTTGGTTTTCCTTTAGCCTTCTTACACTTAACATCAGTGGCTGTCCTAGCGGCCATACTTGTGGGTTAGAATAGTGAGTGCGTTGATTCATTATGCGCGTTGCACGAAACAGCATACGAATTTACAGGAAACAGGATAATGTAAAGGAAACTCAAGTCAACCAGTATCATCGTAATACAATCGGATCGTATCCGAAAGTAAGGACAATTCAAGTAAACGTCATCAAGAGGGATAAAGCACAGACACACAGTTAGTGAACTAACCTGATAAAGGGCTTGAACAGAGACCACAAGATTTTGATACCCGTTGTGGGATGAACGATGTACAGAGCTTTAAGGTTCTTTCGGAAACTGGAAAATGGAGCATACAGAAGTGATTGTAAAAGGATCATTTTCTTAGAAAAAAATTGAGTGACATCTACATGAATTCAGACAAAAACTGTGATTGAATAAACATACAGGAACTGACTGTTTTTATGGAAGGTGAATGATAACTGTTGGTTAGGTAGCTGAAAACCCATTGTGCTACATGGTTTTACACAGTGTAAGTTATGAGCAAAGAATTTTCTCGGTAAAATCAGTCGACAATGTGAATACGTGAGTCCGCCTAGTGACGGATTTCAGTGAACGCATCATAGATTACTTTTTGTTTGCGAACAGAGTACATAGGCAAGGGAAGTCAATACATTCACAAGAAGAATCTAACTGTTCAACAGTAACCTAAGGTCAAATTAAAAATTGCCAGACAGTGGAAGTCGGCAGAGCATCAGTGAAAATACGTTGTGGCTAGCATGATGAAACAGGTTCCGCAAATAAATTGAGAACGTCAAGAGAAACGGCGTAATGCTAACCACATAACATTTTCGCAAACTAACTCGGAGTCAACAATATCTAAGTAGTCCAGGCAGAAAAAGCGTGAGTAACGGGAATCAATAATTACTACGGCGAAAAAACAATGACTTAATACAAACTGACAATTTCGAGCCATCTCGTCAGCCCCCCATTAACACACTATCAGGTGAATGACTGTGTTCAGGAACACCAACGAAGAACAACGAAACCGGCATCAAAGTAAATTCTCCCTTGTCTGTTTTAACGTTTGAAAAGATTGTGACTGAAAAACAAACGCTCAACATAGACGTCAGTAATGACCGAAGGCCGTCAGTCGGGATAGACACAGCGATAATGCTTAATATTTTACTCGAAATGAACGGAATTAACACGAGGATATGGTTAAGCGTTCAAATGTGAGCATTCGGTCACGCTCATCCTAATGCTATTAGAACTGTGGTTCACAATTCAGCTCCATAATCCTGAGGAATGGAATGTGAACTCCGGTCAGGAAAAGGATACGCACCACGAATAAGTAAAAGTGAAACGAGTCCAGCGCTTTCATTTGGAGTGGGCTGGCCAAACGCCTCGTCCGCACGATAAATTTGTCACCAAATGTGGGTGATATGCAATTTCACATACTAGATAAACGATGTACCTGTGCCAGATATCTGCAACCCAAAAAGGACCCGTTGTCAATGTGTTACTACGAAAAAATTGACGGAAAGTGGAAACCAAAGGAAAAAGCGAGAAGATGCAGACAGAGATGTACATTTTCTATCGCAAGGCTACTGACAGTGGCCCTCAGCCAAACACAACGAGAATGGACGTTCGTCACAACAAGACAAGACCTGGACGCGGTAAGACAGGTTGCGCATCTAAACGCCCTATCGGGCTAAATTACATGATGTGATAACCACACCAACAGAGTCGGCCATACCATGCAGGCCAACAGGTAAAAGTTTAACAAATCACAGTCTCTTGGTCCTCTAAGTTGGGGGCTGGTAGAAGGTTGGCATCTGTAACCGGAAGAAATGCCTGCTCAATTACACTGCTACTCACCATTTGCCTTGCGACACAGGTTTTTGAGCAAAATCCCTCGTTTGTGAACCCAAATCAATACATTATCCAGGTCCGGGCGTCCTGGCAGAAACTCAGCCCACATACAACCATGAATATTCACAGCACCAATAATTCCACACTCTATCAACCGCCCCACCGTACAAATTGCGTCACCCAATCTGATGCATACAGCAGGGTGGGTGGGCGAAAACATGTCACCAGTGACCCATCCCTCATTGTCCTATCAAATTCACCTCTCAGGCCACACGTGTCCCCCACTTCTACTCATTATTTTACAGATCCCAAAACAAATATAGCTAATCACGCTAACAATACGGCAACAAGTCCCATCTCTTATCATCCCGCTTCGGGTCTCGAACAGACGTTAGACTCGCTCCATGCTTACCTCCATTACACATCAGTTACAAGAATCCAGAACAGTAGTCACTGAGTGGAACTAAAGGCACATGCACCGTCTACCCGATATTTTTTATACACTTCGCATGAGGCCATCGCTACAGCCACATTCGTAGATATGACCTCTGTGGGCAGTAGACTATGTACGGTCCGCTTGTCAAGTTCTATTAAGGCCAGCTATGGACATGAAATCTTCAGAAATCTATTCACTGCCTCTGGTATTGATATGTTCGCCGAGCTTGGCATTTAGGTTGCAAACGTTTCATCACCAAGCGAGGTGACATCATCAGTGCGTGAGTGTTTCGGCGTATAATTTTGAATGTGGCGTTTGGTGAAGTTAGATCGATGCCTGCTCTTATACAGCAGAGTGGGTTGACCTACTGGTCTGAATTCTGGTTGGTCGCTTTTTTTGTCGTAATTTAGCTTTGACCTGATGTCCGGTTGGTTTTTCCTGGAGTCCTTGGGCCGGAGTCTGACTGGATGCTCTCTGTCGTTTGGGCTTGATGACGTTTACGTCTCCTCAAATCCTTGATTCGCATTGGTTCATGGATTTTGTCTAGTTCGATGTGTTTGTTTATTGAACCGGTTGATGAGTATCAAGCTTCGAGAAACTCTCTTGCATGTTTGGTATTTGCTTGAGTAAGGATTTCTGCGGTGTTCAAGTTGAAAGCGTGTCCAGTTTCGTCCTCGTGGGCGGAGATCAGGGAAAACTGATCGTGCCTCTTGATGGCCAGTTCGTGTTCATGTAATCGTGCTGATAGTTTCCGTCCGGTTTGGCCGACGTAGTGTTGTCTACAGTCAGGCCAAACACGACAAAAAGCGACCAACCAGAATTCAGACCAGTAGGTCAACCCACTCTGCTGTATAAGAGCAGGCATCGATCCAACTTCACCAAACGCCACATTCAAAATTATACGCCGAAACACTCACGCACTGATGATGTCACCTCGCTTGGTGATGAAACGTTTGCAACCTAAATGCCAAGCTCGGCGAACATATCAATACCAAAACAATCAACCCGAGCTACAAACAACACCACCACTATTCCCAACCATCAGAAACCTATTCACTGCCTCTGTTTACGCTCCAGCTGACAACAGTGAAGTCGATGTGTCAAGGACGCCGTTTACCCGGATTTCATCGCCCTCCAACGGTCGACACGCGATTCTCACACAGCCACTCAGGTCAAAGATGTGAAAATCCCGGTCAGCCGTCTTCGTGAGGCCAAGTGTCGTTCAAGCGTTAGGTACAATACAGTAGCACACTGAATGGATAATGGCACATAGCCGCTGCAAATGTTCGTCAAGCACAGGCTGTTTTCAGCCAGCAACAATTTCACGTATTGTATACGTCAATAGCATACTTGACACCCACCTTCTTCGAATCAGACCTGGTCTCAGATGAACTAAATCACTGTTAGTTATGGGTGGTGGGGCTCCAATCAGGACTGCCATTCAAAATGCATCACGCACTTGGATTCAGAGCATGCGCTCGTACGTGGCCGTCTTATCATTGATCACGCTGTACTACGACCCCATCCATAACAACGGCTGATTGTTGAGAAACTGGCCATGCCGTCCATATAGCACAAGCACAAAACCAGTCCAGAAAGCAGACTTAGCAATTCTCACATCGAAATTCCCAATAACCACCGGACTCACATCTCATGGGGCATTCATGAAGCACATACTGTAGTATGCGGCACGCGAATACATGCATTGAACAGACATCGAATCTCGCACGAATCCCACAGTTGTCAGAAACCAGACGCAACATTCATCCCGCAGTTCACAAAACAGGTGTAGCAGATATATCAATGGGAACCTGAAGCACAGCCTAATCGCTCATTGTTAGGCTTAGCTAACGGGGAACATCAAGGAAATGGAAAATGCTTTGCTCCATGGCACATCGGTAGACTCTGCAACCTTGTCTGTGCCACTGGTTCAAAGCGACCGTCTGTCAAACAAGCACCGCACACACATCCGCAATAAGTCCAGTAGGTTACAACACTAAGCAGAACACTTTGAGAGCCAATTTAGCCAGCCAACTTCCTCCCACTGTGTTATCCACACAAACTTGTAGCGATGTACCCTGGTCGGTAGAGTTAGGAACACACATTAAAACTGAGATCCACAACTGCATTTCGGATCTCAAACAAAACAGGGCTGCTGGCCCAGACGATCTCGTGCCATCACTTCTCACAGAGGGTGGAGAGGCGATAACATAGGCATTGGCTCATTTGTTTCAAATTGTGTGAACCACGGATACCATCGCTCTGAGATGGGGTCATTCGAAAATTCAAGAATTATGTCAGGGGATCTTGCGAAAATCATTTGCAGAACAGCTTAGACCCAGTCGTCACTGGGATTCCCACATACATTACACTTCGTCCACTCATGACAGCTCGACACGCAAACAGTGGGAAAGAAAACAGGTAGGGTCTCGGTCTGCGCGATAATGTATTGATCAAATGCCTACTCTTCGTCAAATTATGGAGCAGCGTCAGGTATACCACCGGTCAACAGATGCTGTATTTCTCGACCATAAAGGCGTGCTCGATTCATTAGATCGACCTACACTTCCAGAGTCACTTAAACGCAGGGATGTACCAACCAAATACAGGAACACACTGTCAGCGCTTTATTTCCATACTTCCGCTCAGGCCAAGGTATACAGCGAACTGTCGAACGGTTTCAGCCATGGACCTTGCGACTCGGAGGGTCGATGTTTGGAGATGTCAAATGATATGGCGGTCAATCGGGTGCAGTGATGTGAATGTTGTCCTCGTTTATCGAGCTGCCTGTAAAGTCAGTGTACTTAATGACGCGGGGCAGTGAAAGTTGCAAGGAAGCTGTCTTTCTGATTACGCCTGACTCTTTACCTACACCTCGGTTGTTTGTTTACGAGATGTTGAATGTTTGAATAAGGACGTAGCTAGTTGTGGTTATTAGGTCTCCTCCCTTCACTTACTTTCTTTTCTTTCTGGTCAAGACTTGCTTTTACCTCCATGGTTGTGGCATTTAAGCATCACTGAAAACCAATGATGTATTGCTGTCTATGACGTTTCAGCCAGACACATATAAGTGTAATGTGGCGAACATTCGCTACAGTGACCAGGAAAGTAGAGCTGCATTGAGGCTGCTTATTTGAACTCCGGAATATCTTCACTCCCAAAGCCTATCCATGATGCTTAAATGGGTTGTACGTTCATTTATTGAATTAAACATGTAAGCCCTAGAACCACATCTTATGGAGACGATCGAACAAAGGACAGCAAGACGAATCAGTATGTATAGTTTGTTAGCGTCTCAGGATAGCTTGTCTAAACTGCGTCAAGTTTTTTTTTATCTATTTTTACATGCGTTGCCTCGTCTACAAAAAGGATAGCAAAATGTCCGGACTTAGTGGCAGGATTCTTGTGACCGGCCAGCCCAGTACGAGGTCCGTTTGAAAATGATTACAGCCGACGACAGTGAACAAAAAAAAGCGGATATCAACTCAAACAAGTCGGAGTAGTGAGAGAGGAATGTTCTTCAATGGTAATGTGCAGTAAGCTGGATGGCACATACTCAATCACTGTGTGAGAACGGGACAATTCGGAAGCGGATAGTTGGAGTTTTTATGTTGGGTGCCGTCACGGTGAGACTGGACCTTGACGTGGTGTGACGGCTTGCGCATCTCAATGACCTGTTGGGCTAAACTGGACAGAGTTACCCATACAAGGCAGGCCAACAGGTAGAGGTCTGACAAACCACAGTCTCCTGGTCCTCCAGGTTGGGGGTTGGAAGATGGATGGCATCTCTTCCTGGAAAACGTACTATTTCTGGTACACCGCCACCCAGCCGCTGCCTTGCGGTACAGGCTTTTGAGCGAAAGGCTTTGGTTGTGAACCCTAACCGTTCTCCTGTCCAGGTCTGGGCATCATGGCAGTATCTCAGCGCATACACAGCCATAAATACTCACAACAACAAAAATTCCACACTGCATCGGCCGTCTCGCAGTATAGACCGGGTCGTTCTATCTGCTCCATACAGCAGGGTGGATAGGCGAAAGCATGCTACTGCTGACCGCTCCCCCACTGTCCTATCAAATTTAGTTCTCAGTCCCTTACTGAGCCCCAATTCTGATAACTTCTTTACAGGTCCCACAGCAGATATAATTAATCATAGCAACACTGTGCCGATAAGTCGCAGCTCTCGCCACTTAGTCTCAGACCTCCCTCGTCCTGTGCTTCGACATCGAACGCAAATTAATATAGGTGCATTCAACGTCATCATCATCATAGACAGCAATACATTAGTGATTCACACTAATGCTTAACTGCCACACAACCATGAAGAAAAAGCAAACCCTATATATATACGAGAGAAGGAAAAAGAAGGGGACGGGAAGGGACCTAACTACTGAAAATGACTACGTCCCTATTCAAACATTCAGCATCAAGGTGCCTACACCTTGCAAACAAACAACCCAGCTGCAAGTGAGAGTAAGGCGTCATCAGCGAGACAGCTTCCCTACGGCTTTCACTGCCCCGCGTCATTAGATGCACTCACTTCACAGACAGCTCGGACAAACAACGACAACATTCACGCCACTGAGCTCGATTAGCCGCCATCTCACCTAGTGTCTCCAACCACCGACTCTGTGAGTCGCGAGGACCCCAGCCCGGGAGACGAACACGACCCACGG
>QNGE01000202.1:118719-139228 GCA_008508345.1 Paragonimus westermani
GAGCTCAGTGGCGTGAATGTTGTCGTTGTTTGTCCGAGCTGTCTGTGAAGTGAGTGCATTTAATGACGCGGGGCAGTGAAAGCCGTAGGGAAGCTGTCTCGCTGATGACGCCTTACTCTCACTTGCAGCTGGGTTGTTTGTTTGCAAGTTGTTGGCACCTTGACGTTGAATGTTTGAATATGGACATAGTCATTTTCAATAGATAGGTCCCTTCCCGTCCCCTTCTTTTTCCTTCTCTCGTATATATATAGGGTTTGCTTTTTCTTCATGGTTGTGTGGCAGTTAAGCATTAGTGTGAATCACTAATGTATTGCTGTCTATGATGATGATATGTTGGCTAGCCACCAAACAGGACTGAGGCTATCACAGTGCAAGGGAGGGAAACGCTTGAGAACAGGATAACACACTGAATACCTGCAATCCCTAGGACATCAGAAATGACGCAACCGACGAATAAGGAATCTTCCGAAAATCCTTTTTCCAACTACAAGATGGGCATATACCTCAGGGGATAGGTCGCACAAGCCACAATATGAAACGTGTAGACAGCAATCATTCGGTGTTCGAGTATGTTCACTCCGAAATACCTCACCTGGACCTGTTGCAACAGCGTTATGATTACGGTATTCAGATTCAATAAACCCAGCCAACATTTATCAGATTTAAGTCGTTTTTAAATTTTCACGGTTGCCTGTAGTCTGTTGTTTGTTTGCTACATGGTGAGAAGTATTTCTAATGTATTTAACAGGATGTGGACGAGTCTCTGTCTGTTTGTGCAATTGCCGTTCCTTTAGTTTTGCACTCTTACATTTGTTGCATTTGCAGCCGTTATATTTCATACATTTATCCACTATTTTCCTAACAGCACGAGAAGTGTTCAAACATGAATGAGCTATGGATGAGCACGCCGAACGAACTATTGTCACATTAAATGGCCACTTACGACAAAAAACGACGCCTTAATATTCAACAGACAGAAAAATTGAAGGTAATGACAAGGTTAGCAGGAAGCATACTAAGAGGAAGTTGATATGTGGTTTTGAGAACAAAATGCGAGAAAACCAGGTAGGAAAACATGACGAATAGAAACAGAATGGGAAACAGACTCGTTGAGAATATCGCACAAGCAAAAAGCAACTGCTACTGGGAAATGAACCTCCAACTACGACAGTGTCGTAATGAATGGGAAGAAATGAGTTGCAAAGTAAGAAAAATAGATTACCTCAAGGGAAAAGTATTGTGCCTCGCTGAAGGCTGAGATTGTTTTGAACTGCAAATTTAGTCACAAGTAAACTTGAAGTTACTCAAAAGCGTCATTCCACAACCTAACTTAAGGTCAAGGCTTCCTGTGAAGCCCCTAAAGCCCGAGCGATTCAGTTAATTGATGAAAACAGAGTGAGTAAGTAAATACTGGCAAAAATACGTAAGCTATCGTAACCTAAACGTTCTGGGTCCCATTTTTTAAGATACGTCTGTACAGATCCCACTGTAACTCGGACAGAAAAGGGAAACTCTTCAGATGAGGTTAAGAGGGCCGAGAGAAATCCGACTACAACCTTACTGGAAAAACGGGATTCATCATTATCTAGTAAAGAGACCTGTAAGGTCACAATGCCTCGGCTGACTGGTCGTTACTCCTGGCTCGGCAATGATTTTACAAACCTCGATCAGGTCTTGCGTTATTCTACATAGACACGCTTTAACAGACTCGTTTCGCTCTGTTGCGTTAGATCATGTTCATAAGCTGTGTGATGGATTGAAAATGAATTTATCATCAAGCTTTCGCTGAATTTCCGTTTGCGACGATAGACCCCATCACCATACAAATGTTAGAACAACAAGAGACAAAAACGGGTACTTGGAACCTGTTAAACGAACAAGAATGTACGGATCACCTCCCACGTTCCTCTACATCGAGTCCTTTAGGCTAAAACCATGGTTTATATACACATACCACAAGTGAGATCACAGTAAAAATCTACATCCAACATGGAGGTTCTAACAGTAAACGCTTTTTAAAAAACTAAAAGCTGGATGTTTATTTGTATAGAACACAGTCAAGATACCCAAAACCGAGACAACTTGGCTTCCGAACAGTAACCCACAATTCATACCTTGACTTTGGCAATCCAATCGCGTTCGTAAGTAGTCACACAAACACATGGACATCCATATGACTACAACTGGAAAACCTCATTCGGAGGAAACACAAGGTAAGCCAACGAGGTGACATGAAGCATAGGAAAAAGAACTGCAGTTGCATACGGATAGACAGAGAAGCATGGACTTACTTGCGGTCCAACGTGCGATAGGCTTGTACAAGCCAACCCAAACGAGGTTTATTTTTGTTGGTCAGGCCGAAGTGGAAGTAGATGAGGCAGTAATCACTGCTCACATACTGTTCCAGTGTTTTCGTGATGTACCTGAAGAGAGGATAAATAATTGTGTGTAAACAGTCACAACATACTGGCTGACACAGTCACACGAATCTCACGATGACACTACACTAGAGTTGGTTGCGAGTCGTTGTATAGAAGACAGGGAGAAAGGTCGACCAACAACAAACACGCTCGGTTGTGACGGAGGAAATTCCAAACACCTGACGCAAACCTTGAGGATCTTGCACGCCTCGTTAAAACATGTTGAAAGTGGGCATGGAACTCAAAATGAAAAACACGAATACACACTACACTATAAGCTAAGATGTGCACTCAAGTTTACACAAACAAGGACAACATTAATGGAAACAGCACCGTGCACACATGGGACACAATCACCAGTTGAAATCTTACTATCGCTTTGCAGACGTGATGATGAGGCATGGGATTTTTTCACGGCTATCACAGACTACTAATGTAAGTAAACTACGCAAAGCAGTTTGGTGTGAAGACAAGAGAAACCAACCTAGACCGGCGCTCTGCATTAAGCTGTCAACAGAACTCTATACGTTGTTGGTCGAAGACATGGTCGGTCGAGTCATGGCACAAAATGACAGTTCATTACAGGCTGAAAAAACCGGATTTTTAGTCCACAGATGATCTAACAGACAAGAACGGTAAGCGGCTCCAACGAACGGCTACCAGGCATCAAGGGTAATTCGCCAAACTGAGTTTCACAGAACAGAGGTTGTGCCTCATACACGAATAGTCTACCTCATAAACGAGGAGGATTTGTTAATGTTTAGGAGAATAAAATCATTTTTCTCATGCGCAGCGTTGGCTCTACACTTTGTGGAATTGGTTTAAAGCCCATATCGAGGTTGGTGAACCCACTTCATAGAGATGATGGTATGGAACCCTTGCTACACTTGACCACATTTTAACACAAAAGTAGCCTTCAATAGACGAGACAGGAGTGTAAACGCTCCAGTTCTGAAGGTGGAAAAAGACAGCATATACACTAGATAGGTTACTCTTCCTGTAAGCAACCTTCTGGATGCGTACTTAGGAAAGGCAAAGCGGAACAACACCATCCACACACTCCATGCCGGCCAGCCTAGTCTTGGGAGGGAATCCCAAATCAAAAAGGCTGTTTTTAACAGACAGCTCAAAGCTACATAAGAACAACGGTCAGTCGGCTGTCATCTTTCATAACGCCTCTTGCTGCAGCGTAAGCGAAGCAGGACAGTCTTAACGGGAGGTGCATTCAGCCTGCCCATGTCAAACGAGTGGCAGACGGATTCATCAGTTGTTGTCTACTCCACTATTTACACATTAGTGCGCTCGCCAATTCGTTTGGAAACCAGCTACACAAAGTGATTTCAGTACCAGTGTTAGGCCAAGGACACTGACGGAGCAAAGAGAAAACTGAGTTATGGCGTAACAGAGCACAATAATGCCATAGTGGAAATACAGAACAGAAACCAGCAAAGCCTTGCTGATCGCTCAAATAGCCCGCCTGCTGGTTACACGATCAAATGCGATCGGTCAATACGATTTGCGGGAAGCTTTGGTTACCATGATGCTACGAACAGTTTCGAAGCAGAACAACAGGACGCGTTCGGTTTCACTGGGGAAATCGTAAAAAGTCAAGTGTCCAGCTGATGCATAACACTGGATTCGCTATCAGTTGATCCACTGAGGCAAATGTATAACGGATATTAGCAGTTGATATCAAGACCAGTGTATATGACCGTGAATGTGCTGTTCAACGATATCATTCCTCAATCGTTTTGGGCTGTGGATTTAGTATGAGAAATATAAGAGCACAATACATTTCAACCATTTCCATGTGTTTGTGAGCACCTGAAGAGTATCCAAACCGCACAACTTGATAAGAGGGATAAGGGCGAACAAGTTACGGCAAAAAAGGCGAAAACATAATGTGACCCCCAAGTTGAGTAAAACCATTCGTACGAGCCCCGAACCCATCTGACTTACAAGAGTAGACGATGGTGATCTATCAGATCAGCAGCCGGTAAACGACAGGCAGAAAAAAGGATAGCTTTACGGCCAAGTTTGTCATCACCGGCAACTTGAAGAATTCCCAAACGAGAAATGTCGGGAAAGTCAGAATCGATCACATCCTGCACGCTCAACTCCTGAAAAGTGGGATGGCAGAGAATTAAGTAAAACGAAATCATATAAATCATCAGGCAGACGAACACCGTGAGAAGGTCGCTATAGTTATTAAAGTATATGACGTTATTCTGAAGGAAAAACTCAGGACCAAGCACCTTTTCCAATAGACCAGTATTACAGCTAGCCAGGGTATCACTACTACCTCGTGGTCGACAGTTGTTCTTTCTTTCAACCAGTCATTTATTCATAACGAACATGAACTCGCTTATAAGGTACCATGACTATGACCAACGCCCACCACAATCGTGACGTGGATTGACGGAGAAGTGACAGGTAAACATCAATGAGAACCACTGGTGTATTGTATGATGACGAACCGTGAAAAGAATTAAAAAAACAGGGTAAAAGTCGATAAAATAAGACTGAGCTGAAGAAACTGAAATGTTACAAACGGAGGCACGCCATCGACTGCGGCACACTGCTACTTCCGATCGACAGTCTAGCCAGAGATGAGAGTAATCATGAGGACTTCAACCTGAAAAACGAAACCCCCCCTACTTTAGACAATGGAGTAACCAGGCAATCGATTGCAATCAGCCTTATTAGGTTGATGTCGGGTTTCACATTGCTTTGGAGCCCGTACATACATGTATTCAAATGTTTGCCAGCTCCACAGGGTAATGGGTATATTTGAGGGATTTTGAGTCAACAATTCGTGTATTCATTAAAGCAAGTCAGTCAACAATTTGTGTATTCAGTAAAGAATGTAAATCTAGAAGGAAACGTAATCAGGAGTTTAGATCTAACAATAACCACTAATGAGACCTTTATCCGATTCAATCAAAGCATTACGGAATAAACTAAATGGGCAAGTAATGATCCACAAAACAAACCAAAAGCAATGACAACATCCTGGATGAAAGCGAAGCTACCGAAATTCACAATTCATGTTTCTGAGGTCTGCTTGCAATTCAAAAAGACAAAACGCACTTCTGGTCGACTATTTCAACTGAAGGAGCGCCAACGCGTAAAAGAGCAAGACAACTTAACAGAATAGTTCGATAAATACCTACAAATATACACAGTACCCGAGTACACGGTCTGAAGTTAGAAATAGATAAAGTCCTCCTCTCACCGGATACTTGTTCACAGTACGCTGAACACAGTAGCGTTGAACGCATTAGGCCATATGCTCTCCAAGACAGTAATCGGTGACAGGAACATACCAGGTTAACTACCATCGGCAGCGTACATTCAGCGCAACTCCGTAAACAACAACACTATTTGTGTGTTGGAGGAAATTTATCAATAAAAATAAACAGCACCAGTGGGGTCAGTGTTATCAAGGCCGCACGTTGAAATTGTGATGCAACACGCTAAGGTACTTGTGCGTTCCGATTTCTAAGTTGGTCGGTAAAAAATTGTGTTGGACGGTTTATAAAGAAAAATTCAATGGAACCAAATAAAAGATAAGTTCGAGAAGGCTGTTAGTGACAAACACTAGAAAATGCTGAAACAACATTCAGACAAACATGCACAGTTAGTGACCTGAGAAATTGAACTAATATATTGATCAGGAAACCTGCAGCGCCGGTTGTCTCTCAAGTACATGCCGACCAAGTAATAGCTTACAATTCTCGGCTGATTCAGCGGAGATGGGTAATGCGTTTCAGCGTAAACAGACACCAACTGTGAAGTAGTTCCGTCTACAAAGTAACCCACCAGTTCCATAACTCAGTTTCAGCGAGTGACGTCTCAAACATTCATCCTTATTTCACGGGAGATGTGCCAGTGGATGACCTGGGGTTTAAAGTGTTTTTTTAAGTAAGAATTAAGTCTCTTTTGAGACCTCTGCAATTTATTGATAATTGACCTAATTCCGCCAATCCTTCCAAGTAGAGGTTTTCTGGGCCCCATCATTCTTATAGTGGTTCGTTACTGAATACTTTCAATAAGTGTCAAACCTTTATGCGATAAGGGCGACAGGCCTGTATGTATGGATTATGGAGGCGAATACAGTGGGAAACACTTCAGGGTGGAAAGCTCCACAAATTCTTTCTTAGAGGTTCAGGGCTATTTATGTCTTTTTAACTACTTTGATGGCAAACCTGCATGACTTTACACTTGATGACATTAAATGGTAAATTATTTTTCTACCGGTCACTGATTTACGCAGTTTGTACGGTCACTACATAATCCGGGTACCCTCGAACTCGCCAGAGGTTTGTGTAATCTGCACAGAACGACATCGGAGATCTGATTATACTGGGTAGTTCAGGAACGAGAAGAGTGAATAACAGGGATCCTAAGATTGATCCTTGTGCAACACCGTCGCTAGCTGGAAACCATTCTGACAACTGTCCATTCAGCTTGACGTTCGGTCAGGCAATCCTATAGCCAGGTGAGTAAGCGCACATCGAAGCCATAATTAATTGATCTCCGTAGCAAGAAAGAATGATCAACCCTGTCAAAGGCTTTAGACCGGTCAAGTTAAACCACATTTATGACCAATCCTGCGTCTGCAGCCTTCGTTCAGATATCACGAATAATCAACAGATTCGTGACGCATGGGTATCCCTTGCGAAAGTCATGTTGCTTTTGGTGATGAGTTAGAAGTCTTCAACTTTAGCTCGGAGAGTCATCTAATACGCTCCCCATTACTTTAGAGACCACTGAAAGCAACTCTACTGATCGGTAGTTTGCTGGGTTGTCTCTGCACTCAGCTTTGAAGATATGTGTGATTTTGAACTGTTTCCAGGGTTTCTATAGACGGCCGATTGATAAAGGAGCGATTAAAAATTACTGTACGCGGTTCTGCTAATTCTATCGCACAGCTTTTTGCTGCACCGCAAAACATAATATGTACGTGAAATGACAAGCTTAATCACACTTTTAACCTTGTGTGCATACATAAAATTGTTACCTGCAGGTAACCTATGGCAACCCAGAAAAATCGATGGCGACCGATTTTGGAAGTCGACGAGGGCGAAGAGAGTAATAATAGTGCAGTTATCCAACCAGTCAGGTGGTGACCAGATAGGACTTCGATCCGTCAAGAATAAACGTAACTTCGCTTGACAGTAAATGGCATGCAACACAAGGAAGCGCAAGCATTGAGTATGTTGATAAGGACTGAGGAATGCTGGACAACTGTTAGGTGTTGAGTATACAGATAAGGACGGAGGAATGTTGGACAACTGTTAGACTAAATATTGCGTTCGGTCGAGTACAAATCGATCAATCAAACAATATGCGTCCAAAACTGTCCGCTCAGGATTACCTAAGTGGCTGAGATTAAGTAAGTTTCGAGAACTATTGATTACAAAGACGAAGGAAAAATATGAACGGAATTCAGATAGTCTAAATGTGCCCGAAGAAATTTGAAATAGTTAAACTGAATAATGCTGACCTCGGAGTTGTAAAATTGACGAGAAATTGCCTAACAGTTTGCATCTCTAGTCGCGAATACTTCTAAACCGTAAACAGATTGGTTGTGCGTCTTGTTAATGGCCAGGTACTCCGTAAACTACTAGTTAGGCTGTAAGGATTCATAAGTCACATGCTGGAGAATATTTGTTAACTGACATCAATCGGAGCAAACACAATAATTATACTTCAATCTGAGACAGTCACCTTATTGCACGTGTGTGTACACCGAAGATAGCAGTGTTGTAAATACAAATACAGCTCCACTGTGCATCCCGATTAGTGTCTCATTGCCTAAGCGGTAGTACGCAGTTAACAGTGCGACACACTGGCACCCACACACTGATCGCCCAGTGGTTGACCGTGACCGAAGATGTGTTGTCGTGCACCGTCGAGAAACCAGCACAAATATTTAGAAACTTGATGTAGATTATATTAAACCTACTGCGCACAGCAGCAACCCGAATGAGCCGTCAGAGTCTTGTTCACAGTGTCTAAGGGTTGGACTAGGTCCCGTTGCCAAATGAATCGGACTATTAAGTCACGGGCTCTGGATAAAGCCCTTCAGGAAAAAGCTACATCCTTTTGTCTCACAAGTCGAATTGTTAGGTTAGGGATTCAAGCTGAGATCTAACTTCTCAACCTGAGGCGCGCATGTAGACGCAAGACGTAGTCAGCCAGGATCGACGCAGTACCGGACGAACGGGACGTCGCACCGCACTGATCGCCATGGAACTGAATAGCTATGGCATCAACGTAGCATCGCTGAGTCACACAGGACGTACAGAAAACGGTAGGCCCAGAGTTGTTAGGTACACATTCCATTGGATGGGTTACCGGGCAGGTGGTGCCCCGAGAGCATGGTGTCTGTTTCCCAGTCGCCGCCCTATCAATTCTTTGACGATAGGTGAACCGCATGGCACCAATTCTCGAACCATATCCATATGCCTGTCATTCGGTCGGGGTAATTCCGTTACAGTTTTTAGTGCTTACAGTCCAAGTGTGCATCACATCAATGGCACAATGGACCAGCTCCATGACCAACTATCCGATATAATCCACTTCACACCCAGGATGAACGACTATTTTATTCATCGACGTCCGAGTTGGGCGCAACTCAACAACCTGGCCGAACGTCCCTAGCCTCATGATACTGGTTCATTCAACGAGAACGGTGATCGTCTGCTCCAGCTGTGTGTTACAAATTGGCTATCACGAACACCCGACTCCAGATGGACGCGAGTGGTTACACGGCCTCCACCAACTCACGAAGCGGCCACTACCATTTGCTTGTCCATTGATCGTGAAACCGCGCGACGCTCGCGAATTGCGTATCATGTGGGTGATGTGCGATGCTGAATGTAGCACAGATCACAGGGTGGTCAGGAGCAAATTGTCTACCCATGCCGTCGGGAAAACGATAGAAAGTGGGTGCCAACTGAGGACTATTCAACATAGAGTTGCCGCTTGTTTCAAAGACGATTTTGTATCCACTGCCTCCGAGGACATTTGGCAACAGCTCAACGCAGAGATCACAGCAGCAGCCATCGAGCCAATCGGTATCCAGCGCCAGAAACAGCCGGGCTGATTTGCCGACAACGACATAGCTATCCTCAAGTTGATATGTAGGAAGAATACAGCATTTTCTGTTCCCAAAATGGATCCTGACATTGAATGCAAACGAGCCACACTCTGGAGTATTCCCTGACACCTCACAGAAAGGCTTTGTAGAATCAAGGACGACTGGTAGAGGAAGCAAGTTGAGCTGATGCAGGACTACGCTGACCGACAACGACACAAGAAGTACTATTAGCTTGAGGCATTTCTTGTCCACTCCGTCCAGTCTACTGAATCACTGACTAACGGGGACACTGGCTTTCCGTACACTCGAACGCATGATATCACGAAAACCTGGTGCAAACATCGAGATGTTTGATTTCGTGAGCCGTGAGGCATTGTGGGCGGTATTCGTTAACTTTGAATGTACAGTTCAATTTAATCAGAATGCTGAATGTGGGTATGAAGAAGATGGTTCAATCCTATGGACCGAGCTTTGACAATTTTGACATGGACACCGGCGTGGAGCAGTGCTGTATCTTAACCTCAACTCTATTTGGTTTATCTTCGGCTGTAATGCTAACAATCGATCTTCAAAACTCGGGAGACTATTTCGAAGCTGAACACCGCATGGATGCCACTTGCTGAATACTCGGCGTTTTGACGACCAAAGTCGACCACTTAATTCGACAGTGAGTATACTTTTGTCTGCAGATGATAGTGCGCTACTCGTGCATAGCGAATAACTTCAAAGAATGGTCATGGCTTTCACGACGGCGGCATCCAAGTTTGCGTCGGATATCAACACCGGTAAGATATTTTCTTTTTCACTCCTCTCCCGGTAGAGGTGCTGTGTCTACAACTTGGGTAGCATTCTGCCGGCAAATCCGTCCATAAACCGCAAGCTGCAAACACGTGTGGCGGAGACTAGAGCTGGTTTCGGACGTCTTCAAAGACGTATCTGGAATACCGAAACCTGATGATGAACATTAAAAGGTATAACATAAAACAGAGTTGTTCCTATACCAACATGTTATATTAAACTAAGCTAAACCTACTAAGCGTACGCAAGACAGTTACTGGAAAAGAGCGATAAAAAAGCCGAAGAGTAAAATGTGGACTGGAACAACACTGCCGATATACTTAGGGCGAAAGTTCGGTAACCAGAAAATAGTTCCACGCTACCTTGTTAGCGGTCAATCATCATATGCTTTAGGCCATTAAATGTGTTCAGTAACACATGGAAACAATCAGAAGCTTCCATACTTCTCGAGTGAGCGTGTAAACCAGTAAGAAAGCCATCTGGATATCAGCAAGTATATAGAACATTGCAGATGGTTGACAATGATGCTGGAAAACCATGAGTAGATGGATTAATTAAGATTATTAGCCAAGTCTTTTAGCATACTAACACAAATTCACCCTTAACATGGGCGGACAGAAGACTACACTTCGTCAGATCAGTATTCATTACCTTGTTTGGCATGAATGACCCTGCAAATATGACCAGCACACTATGTATCTTGACAGGGTATAAGAAAAAGCCAGTCACCAACCAATCATCCCTTTGTGAGATATCACCATTACGGAGCAGTATCACAACACTGAAAAAAAACAATAACCACAATATATTTAGAAATTAACACCAATGGAGTATGAGGAAAGAAGCCAAGGCTCACCCGAACAGCTGAACCAAGCTCCCGTTCGAAATCCTCATCAATCACACCGTCCGGAGTCATCCGCTCCGAATTGAACAAATTGATATCCGGAGAAGATTCTGTGAACGGAGGAAACGAGCATTCCAAAAAATCGGTATCAAATATGATACATTGTAAAGCGATTTGATTCTGTTAATGACAACTAAGATGGTTGAGCATAAGCCAACAGAAAGGCGGAAGCTGGCCGGAAATAATAACTCAGTCAGAATAAGTGGATCGCAAACCTCCAACTAGGCAGCTGTAAATGAAATTGCGGAGCTAGTGGAATGCTTACGTCACATACCGTCACTTCTGGCTCAAGCGGAAACATACACTATATTAACTCAAGCTACCACAAATTAGTGGTGCTCACCACGCAAGCTCTAAACCAAAAAATCAATTTATCATAAGGTGACTGTTCAGGACGAACAATAAGGAAGACAGAGAGAAAGACAAAACAGAGTGTGCAGCCGATCTTACCTTCCAAGCACTGGCGTACACCAGCGCGTTTGCACCTGTGTATGTCTGCATGTGCAACCGGCGTGTAATCTGCGCGTGACCTTTAAGAAATCACCTTAGATGCACAAGTTCCACGAATGCGATCGGACACAAAGGAAAATCGGAATAGACGTAATCGCATTTGTGAAAACAGATTCACTAATGGGTGGTACAATTGCACCCCAAGGTCGCAGTGTGTCTAATCAAGTGCTCAATTGAGTATGGGATTCGTGTGTTGCAAATAAGACACGAATGAAGTGGCGTAATTGGTTGAAGTAATCAAATACAACACACTTGGTGCTACGCGATACGCTGAACTACGTGTAGGTAAACACGATCAGGATTTTACGGCACAGAAACCCAAGAACTATAAGTTATGCGTCGTGGACAGAGACAGTTCGGTTCCTAAACTTATTAGCAACTTCAAGGGGGTAGTCTAAGCTCAACTGGAGTGGTTAGGGTTAATGTGGAATTAATTCTGCATACGGTAGGCCCAAAATCAATCTGGTGAACAGTAGGGGGGGTGAACCTTTGAATTTAAATTGGCAAGATTGTCTTCGTGTAGTCCTTAGAGATCACTGGTTAACCTGGGCCCCAACTGCACTGCGGTTTACGACTCAGAGGAAATCTATGCTCACATATACCTGAGTCTGTGTTGGGGGATACCAGTGCAGGAAGAAAATACATACAAAGGTGTTCGTTGTGGAAGTGGTAAAGATAGTTGAATTACAAAATATAACAAGGCGCGATAAAGGTGAATAGCATGGTGGAAGGGTAATAGGAAACCGCGCACACAAGCAAACGAAAAAGTACCGCAACAGACAATGGGATCCTGGAACTGGCACCGTGGGTGGCCCACCACGTCAAAGTCAAGCAGGAAGTAACGACGCTCAAATAATCTTAGCAGTATCACAAATTGCATCTTGTCAAGAGAAAGCAGTGTGAGGTTTGTAGAAACACGGAAAAGAAGAGAAAATATAGGTCGCCTGCCGGTTCATACATTCATACATCCATTCGAAACGGTGTTAAGCATCGTCAGAAGATAATGCGGCTCGGGCCGCCACTCACCACGATAGTGATTTAAACTAACCTGAAAAAAAAATCGCTCAGAAAGACAAACACTGATAAGACAAAACTAAACAGAGGAACTGGAAATGTTGCGAATGCAGGCACGCCATTGACTGCGGCACATTGCCATCTAGGATGGCGTTTCTACCCAGTGACTCGAGTGATCACATGCACCGCAACCGGGCGCACATCTACCAACGTTACTCGACGGAGCAGCCAGAGTCCCAGTACTTCGTGATCAAGTTGTTACATGACCGCCATATAATTTTACCCAACTGTTGGTGGTCCCATTATATGATGTCCAGCACAAAATAGGTTCGGCTGCCACGCGGAGTAAGTGACCGAACCACCATATGCAAATTCTGGTCGTTCGTCTTGTTCAGTATTATCTGAGAGGCTGTGCAAGACGATGTCATCCTTATGTCCGTTGTCGGTCAAACAAATGCTGAGAAGATGCTCAACATCATGCTTACTGGATTCCTTCAGTTCACCCTCCAAAATGTTACCCATTGCGACATTGAACGGGAAGGGATGAGTCAGGCACTCCTGGTGAGCACCACTGGAGTTGTTGAGTACCCGAGAGTGTTATCCAGAAACCAACTCCTTGCCTTTAGAGTGAGCACGTAGTGATTCAAACACATTTACATATTCCCCTGGAACTCGAGAGAAGGCCTAACGAGATTTATGGAAAACGGCTGTTTATCCAATTGAATTGGGAGTTCCTTAAGCATATGAGGAAGACGGAAGCAGCACAAGTTTCGAACGTGTGTTGTGTATGTTGACAGAGGTCACGTCTGTGTTCCTTCTATTTTTTCTTAAACTCGCCGGCTTCGTGGTTTTACGGTATTGGTGGGCCTTTCTTCGGACTCATGCAATACGAACTATTATAGTAGGTCTTCATCTTTTAATGTTTTTGGCGGTGTGTTGATTGGAACAGCGGCGTGAATTGTCATATTCTCATGTTGTCTTCCATGAAAATACGGTTCTGTAGGTGGACAAGGTAAGTAACAAAATGGCATGAAAGCCGTCTGCTATTATCAAACTCAATAAAATGTCAAGGCACACTTTCTACGCGGTGTAGAAATGGATTACTGGTGTTCATTTTTAATTACTCACTCCAGCATTTGCCGAATCAATTGTTATGTCAACCGCCAAATCTGTTAAATATCTTGCAATTTTGCCTTCTGGTGATTCCCCGGGATGTGTGGTCAAAAATTCGACGTCCATCTTTTTTTGTCTGCCACCACAAATACCTAGTAACCCTTTTCATCTTACAAAATCATATCTCACGGGCTGTTTTAAACTCTACTCACAATGTGGTCAACCGGTTATATTCGGCATACCTTAGACGAAAAATTTCACCGTTTTGTATCACTTTTTTCCAAAGACTCTTATTCTACTCATTTACTTTGTCATTTTTGTTCACTTCATATTTATGACAAACTTGTCAACAAGCTTCTTGGCGGTCTGATCCATAATCTCAATAACCTTTCCAACGCTCTGTTGTCTCTTAGTGGTACCAGACAATCATGTTTAGCTTATATTTGCGTGCACTTCTGCTGTTAGAGCCTGATTTCTCCCGTACCCCTCGTAGAACTTGTACGAGACGATTAACAAATTAAGGTTGATGGTCTGCGGTTACTCCTAAAGTTTTTGCTTTTACCAACACCTTGTGTTTTGCCACCGCACTGTTTGTCCGATGAATATTCAAGTATTTAAGTTCATGGTTAGAAAAGACGACTGATTTAACCTTGTCGTCGATGTTTGGTAGTCGCATAATCTTTTGATTGACCTATCAGCGAAAGTGCACGTAAGTAGTTAACTCTCTTTTATCGTTTGTCGCTCTGATTGACCTGTGTTAAGGCTACGAATATCAGGTGGTGATGTATGTCTGTAAGCTGTAAATCGCCACCGACTATTCTGGTAATGGAAACTGTTGTCTATGTTAGTCGCTTCCGACGCTCTCAGATCGTTTTCTGTTGTCGACTGAGATAACTACGTATTAGAAGAATCTCTAAACGGGCAAAACAATGTGATACTAGGAATTAGAGACTTCGAATAGCCCTAGAAGTCGTACTTGAATTGAAACCTCCCACGCGACTAATAAGGAGACCTGGAACTGGTAGCAGTAGGCAGTTGTTATGAGTTGAGACGCCGAATTTATGGATGTACAACAGTATTAAATAAACCACCATCTGTCATTGGCTGATCTTAATAGCACATGCAAAGTCATAAACTGTATGTTAATCGGTGGAATACGGAACAGATGAATTGGCGAATAACGGAAGGCACAACACTGAGACCGTTCGTCCAATCCTGATGTATCTTCAACGCGATATATGGATTGGCCGTTCCCCAGATCTTCTATTGTGTCGAGATTTGGATAGGCGGTAAATCGAGATTTCCACCACACAATGACGTAGCAGTAAAATTTGAAAATGTTGACTACTTTTTGGGCGATGTTGGAAGTATTACCTGTCAGATTGGTGGCAACTCAGTAAACCCCCGGTGACTCAAAACTGGAGATCAATTCTAAACTTCAGTTTCATTACTTTCAATTGGCCCTCCGTTCTGATGAAAGTGTTCCCTCTCATCAGTTGTATCTGATAGTTACACTGGAATGACGTTGATGCTCTACGGCTTATATACAGTGGCCATTATAGCGCAAAGGGATTGGATTGAATGAGGTCAACACCAGTGATTAGCGGAAAGTACCGACCGATCATTGTGGACAATTCGAGCAAAATGGCATGCCACCACAGTGGCGAATCCGGATGGCAATCTTGCGTAGCATCGGGTTTTGTTATAACGAGTGGGTCGTGCGTTAAAACAAGCAGGCTAAAAGCTGAACTGGGCGGACTAATGGGAAAGCTGAAGCTTTGCTACTAATTGTACTCCTTCGACTTACCGTTGCACCATGTCCGCAAAAGAACCTATAGAAACTCAGTAAAACTGAGATTTCCTCGTGTCAAAAGTTGTCTCTGTTTTCATTCAGGAGGTAGCAAGTTTCCCACGTATAGTAGAGCCATTTTTTTAGTAGGGCCAAAAACTATATGTGGAGACATTTTCGAAACGTTTGACTGTGGGGGCAGTGTAATAGTAAAAATGATCACCATGCCTGACTTGACCCTGCAAAACCAACCGTTTATGTATACCTTCCTCGTTTAACACGGAGGTCACTGACACTTCAATTTCCCCAAACTGTTACTTTACTTTGCGTGGACATAGGTTTCAAGCTGTTGCGTGCATATTCTTTACGTGTGGTCTTCTCACTTGAGGGCTGGTATTCATCCACTTCTTCATGATTACAGTTGCACAACATGCTTGATAACTGATATGTATTGCCTGTTTTCAAGGGTTCCAATCCGTGTACACTACCTTCATCTGTTTTATTTTGTTCTGTTACTCGTAAACCGAGCCTGTTAGGATCTCTGTCGTCTCTACCAGCTGGCTCACATCAACCTGGTTACTCGTCTGAGCCGTTCACCAGCGCTTATTTCGAAACGCTCAGGGTGCTCAATCTACTGGTTAACTAATCACGTGTGCACAGTCTGTGATGGTTTGGTCAGGTACTAGGCGTGGCAGCCGAACCTATTTTGTACTGGACATCATATAATGGGACCACCAACAGTTGGGTAAAATTATATGGCGGTCATGTAACAACTTGATCACGAAGTACAGGGACTCTGGCTGCTCCGTCGAGTAACGTTGGTAGATGTTGTGCGCCCGGTTGCGGTGCATGTGATCACTCGAATCACTGGGTAGAAGCACCATCCGACATGGCAATGTGCCGCAGTCAATGGCGTGCCTGCATTCGCAACATTTCCAGTTCCTCTGTTTAGTTTTGTTTTATCAGTGTTTGTCTTTCTGAGCGATTATTTTTCAGGTTAGTTTAAATCACTATCGTGGTGAGTGGCGGCCCGAGCCGCATTATCTTCTGACGATGCTTAACGCCGTTTTGCATAGATGAATATACACATATATAATGTAAAGGTGATGAAGCCAAACCTGAGTGAACTGTCTTTAGGTAACAGCTCTCAGGTTTGGAGTAGGTGCGACTCAAGTTGAAGTAGTCAAAATACGGGCGTCGTTGTCGGTAAACAGTGGGCAAATGGAGCGCAGCTTACCAACAGACTCGTCAGCCAACGACAATGAACGCTTGGATGTGTGAACAAAAATTGCTGTTCCCGGAGTTTGCCGGTTTCTTGAGACCAGTTAAAATAAATGGCCATGAACGTTGTCTACGAAGTGGGTCACCTTAGATATCGCGCCAGCGGGTTTGTTGTACTATCCATGTGGAAACTGCATATCTTTCAAACAGGCACCAAACTATAAGGATTGTTCCGTATTACTTCCACCAATAGCTTAACTGGCTAGAGATGCCATGCAGCCAAAGAATTTCATCAAAGAATTTCCCCAATTTTCTAAAAAAGCAAAATTACTGCATAACGTGATAATCATCCGCAGATAAATAAAAATAAGCCAGATAGGTGTTTTGCCCTAGAGTTTCCTCTCGGATAGTAGTGTGTTCACTACAGCAGTGTTCAGAAGATGGTTTTTCCATGGTTAGTATCAACTGTAACCGTGCACATAACATTATTGTCGAGATCAAAATGGAAGGAAAAGGACATGAAGAGTGATAGAAATGGCAGGATGAAGCTAGTGAGAAATAACAAGAACATCACTCGCTGCAAAATCCCGTCATATCTTGCATCACTCCCAACTAATCTTTAGACTACAAAGATGAAGCTGACGAATGCATCGTGAAGCGACCGTTGGCGACAATAGTAACATGACTGGAACCTAGGTCACAAAGTGGCCACCTGACTATCATCATAGACAGCAATAAATCAGTGGTTTACATATGCTTAGCTGCCACACAACGACGGAGAGAGGGAGAGAAAAACAAACCTTATGTAGGAGGAGAGAAGGAAAAAGAAGAGGTGGGGAAGGGACCTAACCACTAAAAAAGTGGCTATGTCTATGTTCAAACATTTAACATCGAAGTGCCTACACCCTGCAAACAAACATCCGAGCTGTAAGTGAAAGTAAGGCGTCAGCAGCACGACAGCTTCCTTACGACTGTCTGTCGCCAACAGCAAAACACAACAGCAGCACGACGACAAACGACGGTCTAACATTTGTAGAATTGGTCCAAGCTAGCAACGTTTATTAAGAGACTTTTACGCTCAGTGACTGACATTCTGCCCGCGTAGAAGACGGGTGGGTGGGCCACATGCCGATACAATGCTCCAAACGTAGGTGGTTAGTGAATCCTGAATCACAACGTTCCAGGGCAAACACTCCGTGACCACCTCTCGTAAGGGTTGTGGAGGAACCCCGACCGCATTGAAAGATTGGTCGTGCAGTTGTGCTCAAAACGAACTGAGACAGTACAGGCGGCCCAGACGATATAATCCGGCGAACACCATTGAAGACTGCACCACACGATCTCGCCGGACATTCCCTCAGTGTTGAAATAACTCAAGGAAAGGTTAAATTCATGATTGGTTCCAACGGCTCGGTACCAACCGCGAGTGCATGCACGTAACTTTCAAAGTTTTAAGACATCTAGACATCCCAGATGAAAAACCGCCCCAAAGTGACAAGTTAGAATCTTCAGTTGTACCAGCAGAATTTAGGCTGCCATGAAGCATTACTGGTTATAGCAATATCGACTGCATTTCCGCATTTCGAAACTTCGTACCCAGGGGCGTTTTCATAAACCGACGGTTAGTCGCCTTCACGTTTCAGCAAACACAAAATTGGATAAGAAAGCGGAGGCTAGTTAACCATGCCACACATCAAATGAAGCTGTGAAGATCAGCGATGAACCACCACAAGTAATGTGTTGGCTTGAAGTTTATCTGAAGAGTGGACCTTATTACGAATGAGTAGTCGGGTAGATTTGCTGATTTAGAGAGACCTAGTTGTAAAAAGTCAAGGTTTCAGTTGGGTTCAAACCAGTAACAGAAACAGCATGCTCAAACGCAAAAGCCGCTCTGCCAACTGAGCCAATAAGCTGGTGGGTGGGCAACAAAGTAAAAATGTGAGGTTTTCGAGTTCGCAGAGTGGCTTCACATCTTACCTGGTAGAGCGCTTGCCGCGTTTGGGTAGGTTGTTTATTTCGTCGGCTCGAATCTAACTGGAGCCCTGAATTTTTACACCTGGGATCATGGCAGATGACCGTTGCAACTGTTCGTCATGCACAGGCTGTTTTCAGCCAGCAACAATTTCACGTATTGTATACGTCAATAGCATACTTGACACCCACCTTCTTCGAATCAGACCTGGTCTCAGATGAACTAAATCACTGTTAGTTATGGGTGGTGGGGCTCCAATCAGGACTGCCATTCAAAATGCATCACGCACTTGGATTCAGAGCATGCGCTCGTACGTGGCCGTCTTATCATTGATCACGCTGTACTACGACCCCATCCATAACAACGGCTGATTGTTGAGAAACTGGCCATGCCGTCCATATAGCACAAGCACAAAACCAGTCCAGAAAGCAGACTTAGCAATTCTCACATCGAAATTCCCAATAACCACCGGACTCACATCTCATGGGGCATTCATGAAGCACATACTGTAGTATGCGGCACGCGAATACATGCATTGAACAGACATCGAATCTCGCACGAATCCCACAGTTGTCAGAAACCAGACGCAACATTCATCCCGCAGTTCACAAAACAGGTGTAGCAGATATATCAATGGGAACCTGAAGCACAGCCTAATCGCTCATTGTTAGGCTTAGCTAACGGGGAACATCAAGGAAATGGAAAATGCTTTGCTCCATGGCACATCGGTAGACTCTGCAACCTTGTCTGTGCCACTGGTTCAAAGCGACCGTCTGTCAAACAAGCACCGCACACACATCCGCAATAAGTCCAGTAGGTTACAACACTAAGCAGAACACTTTGAGAGCCAATTTAGCCAGCCAACTTCCTCCCACTGTGTTATCCACACAAACTTGTAGCGATGTACCCTGGTCGGTAGAGTTAGGAACACACATTAAAACTGAGATCCACAACTGCATTTCGGATCTCAAACAAAACAGGGCTGCTGGCCCAGACGATCTCGTGCCATCACTTCTCACAGAGGGTGGAGAGGCGATAACATAGGCATTGGCTCATTTGTTTCAAATTGTGTGAACCACGGATACCATCGCTCTGAGATGGGGTCATTCGAAAATTCAAGAATTATGTCAGGGGATCTTGCGAAAATCATTTGCAGAACAGCTTAGACCCAGTCGTCACTGGGATTCCCACATACATTACACTTCGTCCACTCATGACAGCTCGACACGCAAACAGTGGGAAAGAAAACAGGTAGGGTCTCGGTCTGCGCGATAATGTATTGATCAAATGCCTACTCTTCGTCAAATTATGGAGCAGCGTCAGGTATACCACCGGTCAACAGATGCTGTATTTCTCGACCATAAAGGCGTGCTCGATTCATTAGATCGACCTACACTTCCAGAGTCACTTAAACGCAGGGATGTACCAACCAAATACAGGAACACACTGTCAGCGCTTTATTTCCATACTTCCGCTCAGGCCAAGGTATACAGCGAACTGTCGAACGGTTTCAGCCATGGACCTTGCGACTCGGAGGGTCGATGTTTGGAGATGTCAAATGATATGGCGGTCAATCGGGTGCAGTGATGTGAATGTTGTCCTCGTTTATCGAGCTGCCTGTAAAGTCAGTGTACTTAATGACGCGGGGCAGTGAAAGTTG
>QNGE01000202.1:152528-196298 GCA_008508345.1 Paragonimus westermani
GAGTGTAACTGCTTTTCGTCTGACTGCTCCCCTTTGGCCTGTCTGACAAGGTTGCACCTGGAAGGACCGGAGTCCTAGTCAGCATAGCCCGCCGGATCAAAACAGTACACAAGCCCGACCACCACGTCAAGGTAGCAGTATAGGTCGGGAAGTGCAGACCACACACAATCAACCGACTTTGGTATAAAAAACGGAAAACTAAACGTAGTTGAGCGTATGCACTTGCCATTCGTGTTCTGTACTCAATACAAACTTTGTTTTATCATTCAATGAACATCCACATTAGCGCCCATGAGGACCACGGGACATAATTCTGGTCAAATATCAGGATTTACCACAGCCAAATTAACGTCAGTGGAATACAGGTGTATCGACTATCATCGGTCGCTAACTTATAAGACAACAATACATACAAAAGCCACAACAAACAAGCTAGCACCATGTGGAATCCATCGACATCGTCATATCTTACCGGAAACGCTGCAGTTATTGAGAACAATGTCGCCTGTCAGCGCCAAAAATTCAGGAGTGACGAGAACGCCCTACAGACTTATCACATTTTCCATATGAAACCAGCGGTGACTTTCGGAAGCCTATGCAATTCAAACGAGCCGTCGGTACCGAAACCTCCATAAAAATGAGAAAATTGTGGTCCAATATGCAATTATTTAAAAGTACGGAGCACGAAGTAGAACGCCTCCAACAGCGATCCAATGTTTCTTCGTGCAAGCAAATGAAGTGAATATCCTCGTTCGTGTCATTTAAGTAAATACGAATGACCCATAAGGTCACTCACCTATTTAAGTCGTACAAGAGCTTCAGCAGAGAGGAATGCCCCTCGATCCCTTCCTGCGATGGATGTATTGTGCACAAGCGGCAAGCATCCCACCCATAAAGAAATACGATCGCAAGAATATACTACGAGAGCCGGCAAACCGATATTACTGCCACCATTGTTTAAATACCCCACATAGTGTCCGTAATAGCTGCCAAGGAATAACTAACTTGCATTGAAAATCACCTTGACTATGATTCTATATAGACTTTGCTTCTCATGATATATATTAGTGAGTTTGCACTATGGCTGTAGTTTTAGGTACCAAATCTTCATTTTGTGTCAACCCGTGAAATCTTGACACTTCTATCGGATACTGGATGCGATGGTTGCGATGCATCAAAATCAATTTACAGAACTATTAATCACGAATGTCAAATTAAGGATACACCTTACAAACATTGCAAATTCAATCATGCAGTACACAAACAAACATAGCGAAGAGTAAGCGTTTATCAGGCTCTTTCATACCCATGTTCAACCACAATCGAGGTTATCTTTCGTTACCAACACTTTTATGATGACAATATTGGGAAATGACCTTTCAGGTGACGTCAACTCACACCGATGTTCAACGTAGTGGCAGTTAAGCATTAGTGTGAACCACTGATGTATTGCTGTCTATGATGATGATGATGTAGTGGTTACAATTAGAGCAACATCGTGCCAGTCTTGCTCATTCACAGGCACTTGAAATGTTTGGAATTTACTGTCACTATCGGCCAAGCATTATTATCACTATTATTATTATTATTATTATTATTATTATTATTATTATGCCACATAGCAGTTGAGAGGCAGTTTGGAGCTGTTAGGCGCCTGCGCGATCAAAAGTTGCTCACAGATTGAACCCCTAGGGAGTAGTAACCTCTACACCGTTACAAGTGCACGATGGAACCACTATAAGTAATGAAGCGTTGGGACAATGGACCTTCGGGGACAGTAAGGAAAATAACTGTGTCTAGTGTGATAACTTGTCGCCGACTGCGTTAATGGATGTGCGCCTTAGACGTCACTTCAATGCGTGGTTCGCAGAAACGCAGCTGTGGAACCTGCGAAAGATAGTGCCAGACAGTGACTCACTGTAAAGCTATGATGCAATTTATGCTAAAGCTATGTGCTGTCAACTGAGCAGTCATTCGCGATAGCACACCCAAGAATTTGCAGTTAAAAATAACAACGAATACTGACCAACAGAGCCCGTGTAAAATCCTTTTGAACTTACTAATGGCTGTTTTATTCTTACCTTGTCAGTTGAACAAGGTGTAAGACTATGCAGATACTAGTAATGGACTATGCACAAAGTATATGGGAGAATAGAGACGAACGAGGGAGGAATACTTACTAGAGTCCACCGTCACAAGGACCCATCAACCATAGCAGTGCACTCAGAGGCCATGAAAAGTTAGTTTAAACGCATCAATGTACGTGAAAATTGCAAGAGCCATTGCTGCTGAAGAAATGCGAGTGTGTCGCTGGAATTCTTTTACCACTTGCATTTTCAATCTTCCTAGCAGTCACCTGGTAGTCTAGTGACAGACCCAAACACTACACACCTGCATGCTGCGCCTTCGCCAGCACAACAGTGCTGAAAGGAACTAGTATTATAAGAATGCACAGTAAAATAAGAACGAGTGGTTCATTTGGCACTTGTAATTAACACACAACTGCTTTAGTTTTAGCAGGGCCTGGTTTTCTAGCTGATTTTACAACAATCCATCCTTAACAATTCGGGTATTATAATACCCATTTATATTTCACTAGTCACTGTTTCAGCGCACAAAAATGGAAAACCTAACGGGCTTAAATATGAGTCACGGTTGATCAGTAGGAGCATGTAGAGAACAAAATGGCGAAGTCCTTGTGTGAAACATGTTCACGAAACATATTCGACCGTCCACTGTTTGGGACTATTCCAGTTAACAAACTAAATAATGCCAGAGGCAATGCTAGTCAAATACGAACAGAATGTTTGCACCCTAAAAAAAACAACGAGCGGTAACTGCCGTTCCAGTCCATAAGAAAGCAATTTGAAACAGGTGTCACTAATAAGCTAAGTTTGCGTGAACGTAACAAGAAAATGAATACTTACCCTTATCGCCAGCAAGTTCCAACCCAAACTCATCAAACTCCATTTCGGGGGTTTCCAGATCTGCTAGAAAAGAATCCGAATGGAAATTCCCAAAGTTAAATTCGGTGTAATTTGTAGATGCTCCAGCAAGCTGTGCATTATCAGACGGTCCATTCTGTGAATCAAGTGAAATGAATCGCCAAGCCGGTTTGTGTGGCTCATCACACGGCTCACAAAGGGTGTGTCTTTTAGTATTTGCAAAATCCAATTCCCTCTTGAAATCTGCCTTCGGTGTGGCCTCTTGAGAAAGCTCAGACTCAACTACGGTGCTCGAAACGACCGGATCAGACTCCATTCGGTCTTAGTGGAACAAGCTATAAACAAGCATTGTGATTAGCATGAGTAGTGAAACAAATGAAAAAGAAAATGTTGCGCGATAAACTTATTATTGTATAAAATATTTACAACATTCTGCTAGCACAGCCTTGATAACTTGTCCAGGACCGCCATCAAGCGATCGATTGCCTGATAAAGCTCAATCGCCTCGGAATAAGTGCTCCCTTCGAAAGGCAAACCGGCTGAAATTTTATTTAGATAACTGATGTGCGAATTCATTTCTGCTTCAACTTCCTTTAGAACAATACGAAAATTGTGGGTATGATTTTCAACTTGTTTAACAATTGGTCTATCTTTGGAGAGTTCTTCCAGAGCGCTACCGGCATGCTGCATTATAAGCATAATTTTTCTCTCGACGTCATCCAGTCGACTCAATCTAGTTTCAAGGGTAACCGCTGGTTGATCACCCATAAGATCGGGCACAATCGAAAGAACTCCCAGACGACCTTCCAAATATAAAGCCCGCCCGGTGAGCTAGTGAGCGATTTCACTATTACCGCATCTTCCACTAGTTTCTTGCGAAGCTGGAAGTATCACACTTGTATAGTACTCCAGAGTCAGAGTATTGCGGAAGGAATTAACGACAAGGATTAACGGTTTTCCTGCAGATTCGGTCTAAGTTTGACAGCAAAATTATGGTCCATCTGCTATAATCACTGGAATCGCTGAAATTGTGATTCAGTAATCACACGACTGACACAAGGGTTCGAGGCAGAGACTTACAGTCCACTAATTCAGTCGCCTTCTCTCGAACAATATCAAGCGCGGGTCTGTCGATCTGAAAGGCAGTCACAGAACATTGTCGCAGATGGCAGGAGTCTACCTATAAAAGACAGCAAGGTCTAGTCACCAGGCAGAAGCTAACGGGTAGGCCGGAGGATCTGGAATCTTTCCGATTTTACTAACCAAATGCGAGCGGGAAGTCCATCAATACATCCAACAGGTACATTCAGAAATCCTACAGGTAGCTCACGAGATTGAAAATTTTCTTTTCAAATACATGTGTTGCCAGAGAAAAACCAGGCTCTCAGCATTTCCCCTGCGACTTCCCAGAGAGGGAACCCCCTCCAACCTCCAAGTGGCTGCCGAGGTGTTCACAGAATACTACTCAACAGTCTACAATGTGGATCCGCAAAACTGTCATCCGATTCTTCCCAGAAGAAACTTTCAATACGCGCCCATGACAGCTGACTTCTCCATGTCCGGCGTTCAAGATATCTTGTTTAAATCAAGCTTTATCGTACCATGAGACCAGATGCGATCCATCCTCGGATCCTCAAAGAATCGGCCCTCGGTGTCTGTTTAAACAGGCACTTCGGGCAGGCACTCTTCCGGAGGCATGAAAAGATGCCAATGTCACACCTATATTTAAAACAGGCTATCGTCACTCTTCTGCGAGTTAATGGCCTATCAGCCCTACCAGCGCTCCAAGCAAGATAGTGGGGCGTCTGTTAAAACACACAATCTTTAAGCATTTCTCCTCAAATAACCTTTTCTCTTCGACCCAGCGTGGTTTTCTCCCATATCGGTCATGCATAACCAACATGTTCATCTTCCTGCTTAGCCTGAGAGTTCTCGAATACAATGATAATATTTCGGACGCCATTTTCTCCAACTCCGCCCTCCTGTTGCGCATAACCTAGCAGCTCATACGATCCAAATGGAGATTCTCCGCTTGACTGCTTTCTTCCTTGTTAACAGGACTTTCAGAGTGAAAACCAGTTCGGACCTTCCATCTCCCTCACTGGTTCCTGTGGGAGATCCTCAGGGATCGGTACTTGGTCCACTGTTGTTTCTGTTATATGCCAATTTCGTCCCCGAACGTATTTCTAGCAGAGCCGCCGCCTACGATGATAAGTTGAAAGTCCGAAGCGAGTGTGGTGCTAGTGCATTTTGTATTGTCCTTGACCGTATTGGGCGCTGGTCAGATGACTGGAGTCTGCCTTTAAAAGACAGCAAGATGCGCACATACCACTCGGAAGAGACTTTGGGAACTCATTCGTGACACACGGTGTACAAAGTGCAACAGATGTCGCGAACGTTGACTTCAAAAAAGACCTAGGGATTTGGCTGTCGTCTGGTTTATCCTTCTCTTACCACCACCATCCAGCTGCCAAAAGGGGTTTTATGACTTTTGGATGATAAAACGAGCCTTCCCCCGCATAGGCCGGAGCGCCTTTCACACGCTTCACGGAGTCTACATAAGACCATTGCTCGAGTATGCCAATCCAGTCGTCCACACTGGTTTGAGGAAGGACATACTCACCACTGAACGTGTCCAGCGAGTAGCCACCAAAATGGTCACTGGTTTACGGCATCTCCCCTACGAGTCTCGCCTCGAAATTCTTGATCTTTATCCACTTGTGTTTCGAAGACTCCGCGGTGATCTAGTTCTTACACATTCTCTCGTCAACACAGAACTCGTGTAACAATTCATCGCCCTAGTAAGTGATGACAATCGAAGAGTTCAAGACGAGGCTCTATAAGCTTCGATTTTCCGAAGACAACCGTTCTTCTCCTATAGACTTATCAACTGCTCGAACGATCCCCCACTAAATGTTGTTAGCTGCCCTTCTACAGACCGTCTCAACGTGTTATTGGATACTCACCTACTTACTGAACTGTCAGATAAGTTTTTTATTCTGTTCTGCTAGATTTACATTTTACTCTATTCTTGGTACTCTCTATAAAGAGCGGTGCTACACCCTTTTTCCACTGACTGTCTTATAGGTCAACAGAAAACCGCCGAAAATTGAAACGAGCACACTGACTGGATCTGGCTATATCGGGCCCCCAGCCTTGAACCTGTGTACGAATAGCTGAAATCGCTTAAATTGATGGAAACGTTGTTATTATTAACAGAGCTTGATAGCTCTGTACACAGTGTCGTTACATTTTGACCTCTCTGTTAATGTCAATAGGCGTAATCTGATTGGGGACACTGCAGACTGCACAGTAAACGGCGTCTAATCGACATTTGCACCAATCGGTATCCAGCCTGCCCTCCTACCGAAATCGCCTTTCGCTGTACTGCTGAGGGATATTCCTTCGTTAGCCTGGCCGTGCGCACATGCCGAGACAGTTAGGAACAATGTGGAATATCATATTACAGCACGCGGTCCTCCGGTCTTTTATCGTGCACACCGTTCAGGTCGTAGCAAACTCAAAATAGCCAATGCTGAATTTGGACATATGCTTCATTTGGGCATAATTCAACCTTAAAACAGCCCTTGGGATACAACTCTCTACACGGCACTCAAGAAATCTCCGAGCGATTGGTAAACTTGCGGTGATTATCGCGCTCTTAAAGACCGCACAATCCCGAACATGTAGCCTATACCCCATATTCGCGATTTTTCTTCCGGACTTAAATGCGCTACCATTTTGTTAACATTACACCGAATACACGCCGATTGCAACATCCCAGTTAACCAAGGGAACATTCCGAATGCAGCCTCGTGGTGTGGCTCAAACGTTTCAGCAATTCATGGAGGAAGAATTGCGTTTCCTTCCTTTGGCAAACGTCTGCATCAACAATGTTTTGATCGCTAGTCCCCACGAACGAGGAACAATTCTTTCACCTCCCTGCCGTTTTCGGTTGCTTCGTGCAATATGATATTAACATCAACATCGATTAGTGTTCCTTCGGAGTTTGCCCACTGGATTTCCTGGGAAATCGCATCGGTTGAACCGGCATCACACCTCTGCCAGATAAGGTTGCGTCTATCTCGAATTTTTCGACCTGCACTACTGTTGTGAACCCAGACGGCGGATGACACAAAGGTTACTTTATTGGAGAAACCAACACACTACTTAAGCGTCTGAGCACGACCTGAAACGGAAACACTCATTTGCACACCATACTCTTCTGAGGATACTCCAGTCGCTTTAGACACCATGTATCAGTTCCGTCGTGTAGCGAAAGCCATTATATGTCATTCTGCCCTCCAACGATCCATCCCGTATCTCTGTCGTATTTATCACGCGATTATCTCGATCCGCGATCATCTCGATCCATGCTGCTACTGAATAGTGGTGTGAGTAGTATGGTGCGACCGTCTATCCTCACTACACTACGATGACCCAATTCCGCCGATTCCTCAGCATACACAACAATTAGCGGCGTTTCATTCTTCATTGTGCAAACACTAAAACCTCTGACCGACCAATTTGACTCAAAACTCAAGCCTATTGAACTCCCACCCGAAACCAAGTTAGCTTTCTCTGATACAAAGAAAGCATTATGTCGCACCACTAAAGTATGCTTCATTAGTTGCGATCTAAATTTCTCTCTCCTTCTTGATATGGGTATATCATTCGTTGATGTTGGCGCAGTCCCAGAACATTACGGAAATGGCGAAAAGCAGCCCTTGGTCTTCTCCCCAAGGCTAAAAACACCACAGATCAAGTGGTGGCGTGGAGGTAAGCTACTGGTCATTTATTTGGCGGTCCTTTAATTTCGACACTATTTGGAAGGCTGACACCTCGCTGTACAGACCGACCATAAGTCCTTGATACTTGCTTCTCACGCCAATCCTGATCGGCACTCCCTGCTTGAAATCAAAACTTTTGACTACATTTACCAATTCACCAATGGTATCCGACACCCACGTGGTGACGTCGATATAGTTGCTGATACATTATCAAGCTCTGACGTTAATTAGGTCCAATCGCCACTCTTATTCGACCTGGTCGAAATGGCCACTACCCAGCAGTACAGTAAGGACATGAAGGACGCCTCCAATTGTTGGTCACTGAAGTCGTCTACCGTTTCGCTGTCTGCACAAGCTGGTGACCTTCTGTGCGGAAATTCGACAGGCACCTCCTGGCCCACTTTCTTATCAGCGTACTGTTCATAATTATTTCCGCTGTTTATCGCACCCCGAGGAACGTGGGATACTGAAGCTGATTACACAACGTTTTGTTTGCTTCTTTCTGGACAACGATTTTAGCTTCTGGTCAAAACGATGCATTGAATGCCAAAGGAATAAAGTGCACAAGTATAAACTCACCAAGCCTGACACATTCTCCCGGCCGGACACACGCATTTCCGGTGTATGTTTGGAAAGGTTGGACCACAACCAGCTGTAACAACTGCAAGTATATACTGACTGAAGTCGATCGGTCCACCCGTTGACGATTAGCTGAACCCACTAGAGATGCTTCAAAGGATACGGCTGCAGAAATCTTCTAGGGGCAGTGGATCGCTAATTTTGGTGTACAGTCTGCCATCGGTCTTCCCTTTTTCACAACCTTTTGCGGTTACCAGATCATTCACACATTAGAAGAACAGCATACCATCATTGCGCCAATGGCTAACTTGTGCATTTACGTCAACCTCGTGCCAACCAGTCAACATTTGCACCAAGAACAACAACCTCAAGAGTTGCGCACATGTAAACTTTTGTTCAAGCGCTGAGACGTCCACAGGAACCACCACAACCACCATACCTGGGCTATTTCATAGTGGTTAAGCGCGACGAATATTTATTCATCACTGGAAGGTTTGGATGACTTGAACCCCTATCCACTGACCGACTAAAACCAGCCTACATGGAACAGGATGTTGACCCACCTAACACGATAATGACTCGAAACAGTTCCTCCGACCCCCACCGGTATTACAACTACCTGCAGTTCAGTCCCCTTGTGTTCTTGAACAACGCACCACACGTAGATGGTGGTCGGCACAATGGCCTAAACACCTAACAGACTACGACAGCTGATATGGCCGTTGAGCGCTTGGTTCGTTTTCTCTTTACTGCTGATATTACTCCGTGCACTTGATCCCCAAACGCACTGGTGGAGGGATACTGTAGTTTCCACAGTTGACGATCATATTTACCAGTTCATTTTTCAAATACCTCTGCACATACCGTTTGATCAGCATCATATGTATAAACTAAAGAAACTTTAGAAACGTTAGAAAGCACCCCGTTAAATTTTGCTTCTGATTGCCATTGTAGCGACCACACTTACTTATTGCTAACTTTGTTAAAGTTACAATTAACATTCGTACTCATTCCTCCCCAACCTTTGTATGCGCTTAAATGTTTGTTCGAACAAGTATGGTTGCTGGCAAGTCACCCGCGCACTCGAACTTACGGCCCCGCCGCATGCTCACTTGTCGTTTCGGTGTACTAACGTTCCGTCTTTCTGTTCGCTCGTTCTCACGTCAATTTCGCGTGTAGGTAATATACTCTTCGTCTATTCGTCGTGTTAATCGTAACTGAATGGCCATAGCCCGTTTGAACTCTACAAATTGGTAAGCCGCTTTAGGATATGCGTCGGTGTGTACCTGAGTTCAGTATTTTTTCCGTCATATTACTTTTTGAATGTGTATAGTGTAGATATATAGTGCATATATATATTATTATATTCGTTTCCATTCAATCTGTCGCTATGGTCGCTAAAAAAGTTGCGTCTGAGTTCTCGTCTTCCGTATCGTCGAGCACGCTAGCTCTTCCCGCTAGATTGACCAACCTGGAGTACGCGGACGACATTGTCTTACTTAACCCCTCTGCCGAAGACATGCAGACCATGGTGAGCAAGGTGAGTGACCGGGCTGGTCTGTACGAAATGCGCCTCGCACCTCCAAAGTGCAAAGTGCTGCATTTCCACCTCTACTTTCTTTATTGCAGGTAATCCGCTTGAGACTATGGACAGTTTCACATAGTTAGGTTGCACTTTCTCGTCAGCCTGTAATATTGCTGATGGGATATCAGCGAGGATAGCAAGGGCACGAGTTGCCTTTTCTAAACTGCGTCATCTGTGGCGTCGAAAGGACGTTCGGTTGTCGCCGAAAGGGAGGGTACATAATGCGTTCCATTTTTCTGTATGGTTCAGAAACGTGGTTTGTTCGCAAGCAAGATATCAACAGACTTACTGTGTTTGACCACCGTTGTCTCCGCCACTTAGCCCACATTAAGTGGGCTGATCGCGTTAGCAATGTGGCAGTTCACCGGCGCGTATTCCAGAACGCTTGGGACGCGCGATCAATTGGTCAACTGATTACCTTGCACAGCTTGTGATGGTTGGGTCACGTGCTCCGTATGCCAGCTGAGCGTTTACCGTACCGGGCATTATATACTGAGGCCACTAACAGTTGGGTAAAACAACGTGGTGGTCAAGCAACAACGTGGTCACGAAATATGAAGACCTTGACTGCTCCACTGAGCAAAGTGGGCAGGCGTCGCCTGCCTGGCTGGGGTCCTCGTGACTACTCAATCCGCCGGTCAGAGACGCTGTGCGAGATGGCGGTGTCGCAGTCAATGGTATACCTGCATCCATGCCATTTCTAGTTTTTCCCCTTAGTCCTCTTTAATCTTTGTTGACCTTCTTAGTAATGTTTTCTTCTAGGATACTTCACGTCACTGTTGAGGCAAGCGGCGGCCCGAGCCACAGTACCTCTAGCCAGGCTCATGGCCGTTATGATGATGATCTCGATCCAGATCTGTGGTTTGCTGTGTCGGAAATCGAGTTCGACAACCGGCACATAACAAATGACTCGAGCAAATTCTCACAGCTTGTACCACTTCTTCCCAGACATATGCTGAGCCTGGGTAGTGATATCTTACTAGGGTGGACAACCGATCGTTATGAGTCCGCTAAGCAAACGATTCTTGGGGAAACACAGCCATCCTGTAAAGTGCGCCTGAAACAACTGTTCCAACGGCTACAATTTGGGGGATAAGAAGCCGTCGGTTCTTCTTCGGGAAGTGCGACAGTTAGCAAGTAAACCACAGCTGCCTGAGTCGTCTTTGAAAGAGTTATGGATACAAAGTTTGCCTACGTATACACAGGAGCTACTATTTGCGTTAGCCTCACGTCCGTTTAGTGACCTGGCGGCTTCAGCCGACGCAATACATGAACGTTTTCAAGGCACGGGACAGCCAGCATTAGTTGGGCAGATAGTTAACTCCAACAGTCCGGTGAATATTTCGTTGACCACGAAGGACGCCGAAACAGCAAACCTACGCAAAATATTGGAAGGCCGTGGACGCGACTCTTCAGAAACAATCGCTGAGATAGCTCAATTGCGGCGTGAACTGGCGGATCTTTGCACTAGCATCCAACGTAATATGTCACTGTCTAGAATTCTCCTAACGCGTGCCCGATCACCGCCCGGAATAAAGAGTGGCAGTTTTTTGGTACCATGAGACGTATAGTGAAAACGCTAGACGATGCCGACCACCATGTAGCGTCTTGCAAACAAACGGTTAAACTAGCAGGCTGACGTGTTCTAGCGACGACATCTACAGGTCCGTCAAACTGCAGTCGCCTTTTATTTTTGAAGGATTTGACCTTCGAAATGCATTTTTTCAGTCGGTGCAGGAGCAGAGATTAGCGTCATCCCGCATTCATTAACGGATGCACGATCAGAATCCAACACTACCGTCCGAACTGCAAACGATGCGCCCTTTAGAACCTTCGGTCACCGGTTGTTGAATTTAATCTTTGGCCTTGGAAGTTAATTTCATTGGGCTTTTCTTGTGGATGATATACCTTTACTCATCGTTGGCATCGACTTCTTCCGAAATTTCGATTTACTGGTCGGCGCGCGTTGATCGCGTCTGATCGATAACTCGACAAAACTAAATGTTCGGGGCAAGCCGTCGCACGTGGCTGTGATCAGCCCTATGTTAGCCAAGCCCGTAGTTTGCGAGCCTTACGTGAAACTTTTATCCGAATTACTTCCACTGGTCCGCTTCACTAACGATCTACCGGCGGTGATAACCGACTTCGCGCATCACATTGTCACATGAGGGCCGGCAGTTCGAAGTCATCCAAGCCGCTTAGTCCCTGATAAGCTCAAAACTGTCTGAGCCGAATTTGAGCATATGCTCCAACTCAGCATTAATCGGCAGTCCAGTATTCCATTGGCTCCGCCACTGCACATGGTGTCTAAAAAGGTCGATAACGGCTGGCGCTCGTGTGGCGATTGTCGGGCGCTGAACAACGCAACCATTCCCGATAGGTACCCAATTTCTCACAGTCAGGACTTGACGGAAAACCTATCGGGGAAGTGGAGATTCGCCAAAATCGACCTAGTGCGCGCATACAACCGGATTCTACTGGTCTACGAAGATGTCCCAAGGACAGCGGTCATAACACCGTTCGAACTTTTTGGATTCTTACGCATGCCGTCTGGTTTAAACAACGCCGCTCAGACTTTCCAACGTTTTATTCACGATGTGTGTCGTGCACTCGACGGTGTTTTGCCCGTATTTACGTGATATCTTGAAAGCTAGCTCATCACAAAAAACAATGCGTGCATTCATATTCATTATTCATGCATTTGTCGCAACACGGGTTGACCATACACTTAGATAAATGCTCGTTTGGGGCGCTCCACGTAGCCTTCCAACGTCACAGCATATCCATGAGCGGAATCGAACCTTTCCCCGACAGAGTACAGACAATAGTGTACTACACGGAGCGCACGTCGTTCAAACGGCTTCGCCGTTTTGATGGTTGAATGAATTTTTACCGCCGTTTCATCTCCCGTCGAATGTAACTACTGACCGACCTACTCAGAGGTGATACACGCCCATACTTATTTCCAACGGCCGCAAAAATTGCCTTCATTAATTTAAAAAGGGCTATCGCCAATATAACATCTCTGTCACATCGTCATCCGTCTGCTTCCTTATCGCTAACTGCGGATGCATCGGACATGTCTGATGCTGTATCGCGCATTCATGCTACACTGACCAAGACAGAACGCTCAGTCGATTTAGAGGCCATCACAGCCGACAGGACAACGATCCGGAGGCAGGACAACTTTGCCGGTGCAGTTCTCTTAAGTTAGAAAGTGTTCTCATGAATCCCTCCGCAAGGGTTATTATTTCTGACACTTCACCTGTCATCCCTCGTCCGGTTATTTCAATGACCTTCCGTCGCCGAATTTTCCACAGGTTGTACATGTCTCACCCTGGCATATGTCCAACAGTCAATGTGGTTAGACAACGCTTTGTCTGGCGCAATTTCATCCGCGACGTCCGCACATGGACCATAGCTTGCACACACTGCCAGCGGTCTAAGACTCATCGTCACACGCGTAGCCTAATGGGCAGTTCTGCAACCCCTTATGAAGATTTCCATCACCCGCATGCTGACCTGGTCGGACATTTGTCACCCTCGGATGGGTGTACGCACATCTTGACGCGTTGGCCAGATGCTATACCGATTCCGAATTTCTCGTCCGAAAGCGGAGTCCGGGCGTTCTTGGAACGTTGGATTGCTCAGTTTCGTCGCTCCGTTGTAGTGACCACCGATCACGGGTCACATTCTGACCTAGCCTTCACATCACTCCTCAACGCGCTAGAATGTAGTGGAATTCGCATAACAGCTTACCACCCGGCAGCCAACGGGTTGGTTGAGCGTTTCCATCGGCAATTGAGAAGTTCACTATCCGCTAGCAACAACCCTTCATGGCACGAGGTTTCGCCACTAATCCCGTTAGGTACCCTTGACACGCTGAAGGCAGACCTAAATACAATCACTGCACAGTTAGTCTACGGGTGCTCCTTGTGTTTACTCAGAGAGTTGGTTGCCACACGTGCAACAGGACCCAGCAACTTCGCGTATTACGGCAAGCGGTTGGCTCAACACATGAGACGACTCCGACCACTCCCGTAGATGAAACAGACGAGGCCAACATACGTACATCCTCGTCTGTCAACTTGTTCTCATGTTTTGGTTTGTGCGGTTACTCCTCAACAACCTCTACAGCCGCCGTATAGTGAGCCGTTCCGCACACTCGCACGCTATGCTAAGGCTTCCGTGTTGGAACGCAACGGTAAACGCAAGGTGATCTCTATCGATATACTGAAGCCAGCGTTCATGGAGGTACCTGAGGAGGAAACTGATTCTCGAACAGCAATGCCCTCTTCGTTCGGTACATTACCTAGCGTGTGTACCGATTCAGTTTCAGTTGCGACTCCGCCTGCCTCAACGGAGCCAAGCCACCAGAAAATACGGGTTCGAGATTTGCGGAGGCCAGTGAAATTCTCAGATTACGTGGAAGTCCGCCGTATCTATTTTTAGTCGTCGTCACACTTTCTTACCAGGTTGATTTTAGATGGCTTTAACTGCAGCAGACTATGATAAACGCTTTCTTTCGAAAAGAAAAGGAAAGCCTTATCATATTGGACGCGATGGAATCAAAAGCCCGGTGAGGTTATCGTTTTCCGTTTATGAGCAATGTACGTTCTAGATACCTAGAGTTAACCATCCACCATCTGCATGGGATGCTGGGAGCGCGCATTTCTAGATGACGCTGGAAAGCTCGAATTCTTGCATGGATCGCCTACGACGGACGCCAACAAGGCTACTGCCCTACTAGGCCGACCACAATATGTTTGTTCCCAATTCGCCTGCTGCCTACAATTATTAACCCGCCCGACGGTACCCTCACAGCCACAGTCAATTGTTTTCCCTTCTCCTTCCACCGGACGCTGGCGCGAGCTGCGTTGCACGAGTAAATTGGATTATTCGTGCTCCAGTCAACGGTTCCGGCTAACTGAAAAATTTCCACATTATCGAAGTCAACACTGTGGTTGCATCATAGCGGATGACCTCCGAAGCGACCCCACTTGCTTGTTGCTAACTTTGTTAAACTTACAATTAACATTCGTACTCATTCCTCCCCAACCTTTGTATGCGCTTAAATGTTTGTTCGAACAAGTATGGTTGCTGGCAAGTCACCCGCGCACTCGAACTTACGGCCCCGCCGCATGCTCACTTGTCGTTTCGGTGTACTAACGTTCCGTCTTTCTGTTCGCTCGTTCTCACGTCAATTTCGCGTGTAGGTAATATACTCTTCGTCTATTCGTCGTGTTAATCGTAACTGAATGGCCATAGCTCGTTTGAACTCTTAACTCTCATGAATAAGCTGGAGTTACCACGCACCGTCCATTAATATTTCATCCACGTGGAGGTTTCAGCGGGTTCAGTAATCGCTCTGTGAACTCTCCTAGATAATTTATCGACGCCTAACGTTCGTAATCACACGTTGCATGATGTTGCCACTAACTGCATGTGTCTATATCTCATCGCCTGAACTTACCTTCTGAAGTCGGCCTTCTTTGGGTGTTGGTCTGTGCATTTCAACGGACTTTGATTTGTAGGTGGGCCGTTATGTTTTTGATAGGTTTTATTTTAATGTACACATAACTTCCGTGCATATGGGTTACAGTTACAACATATTTCGGTTAACACATTTTGGTCAATCTTGTAATTTGATTGATTAAGCTATTACATGGAGTGTAGCAAAACGCGTGGGAGCTAGAGTTAACGTCAAGTGCAGAGTAAGATTACCGTCCAGTGAATTTTTGGAAAACGCGAGTCAGGGAGCGCTTCGAAGGAAGCCCAAGAATGGCTGATGAAGAAAAGAGAAATTAGAACGATCCGAAAGTTGATAAGCTAGAAAAGAACTACAGACGCGAAAAGGTATAAGGACGGAGATCAGAGGGATATTCCGAGTGTAAAAGACAGGCGTTAACTTGGGATGGAGTGAAAAAGAAATTCACGATAAACCACTTGAAAAAGACGAATCTGCCTCGAAGACTGAGCAAGAGTACGGGTGTTTGACATCCGGTGAGAATAAAGTCACTAGGACTGTTTTAGCTAGCTCGGTTAGAGAAGAGTTTGTGGGGGAGCGGCATCCCTAAACAACCCTCTTTTACGGGAGAGCTTTTCTCTTCATTTTTATCGCTATCTCCTCTGTGTGCAGTTGACAGGGCAACTGATTTCTCGGTGACTGAAACACCAGGGAGGGCGAGCGCTATATATTCATCCAGAGAGTGTAGTTCCACTCCGCATAGAGGAAATTGAAGGAAATACAGGGTTAAGAAGGGCCCCGCAGGTTTTCTCTGTCATTCCACTTGACGTGGTGCGTGTAAGACTAGTCGGCGGCGGAGCGGTGCCTTGGCTTTTGTCAAACCTGCAACTCATGCAGATGTATATGAGAGATGAAGAAGCTAGCTCCTTGTACTGGTGTTCGTTAAGACAAGTGTACTTGAAGTGATACCAATTCTGACACTGGTGGCACTGCATGCCATTTTACACGGACACTTTACACCTGCACTGGCCGCAGACGCTTTCTGCCACAGACAGTGTCCGTTGAGTCTTAGCACTGCTAGATCAGACACAGGCCATCGTCGACCAGGATGAGTAATATGCAATACAGGGCAGTTAGTCTTCAGTGATTCACGAAAACGAGATAGTTACGATAGAGTGTGGAAATAAACGGATATTACGCAGTGCGAATAATTTGATAAATAACAAATTGTTGCTACCCGATAACTCATGACAGTAGTCTTCTGTGGTTTTTGATGTACAGGGCACTAGTAAAACAGAAATATGAATAGACAGAAGCAGCGAGATAGTTTAAGCCAAATTTCGAGTTACCCGCGCACGAAAATACGGTGTAGCGACGCACTCGCAGATTACTGGATATCCCAGGAATAAAATGAATACGCCAGTGGGCCTTAAATAAATAAGGATGTACCAATGCTATGAAGCCGTCCGAAGAACGGCGCCCCAAGATGTCAGGTGGAAGACCGTTCCATTTGTCATTAACAATATGGGAAAAGAACAATTGAAGAAGGAGGGCCTGCAGACGAAGCACGGATGTGCACCTGGCATGTAGACGTATTCTGTCATTCAACGTCACAATGAATGTTGATTCTACTGAACCATCTCTGAAAAATATGGGACAGCAGAATTAGCGCCATGTTCCCGAAATGCAGCAGAGTACACACCGATAGTTTTCAGTCGAGACTCGTACGCGGCATTTCTTAAGCCCGTGTCTAGCTTGGTGACGGGTGCCGAACACGTTCGACCGCTAATATGCTTTTATTCAGGTTAGTATACATGACTTGACTAGCATACTCGAGAAGCAGTTCTTTATAACTTCCATGATCGTTTGAAACGATTTTTTGTTTATGTGAGGAAAGTGCGCCTTATCATCGTAATAGTGGCACATCCCTTTTTGGCCGCCATATCATCGTGATACGTGAAGGATAAATTAAACGGCAACCAGGTATCCGGATCTTCCTTTAGACCGATTTTCGATACACCTGCTATGCTGAACGTAACGGGAATCACGAAGTCTACGCCAGTCCCCAACCGACTGACGTTCGATCGCATCAACATCAATTTGTAGTGCACCGAAATCAGTGGTATTCCAGGTTTTTGGTTTATCGGCGTGTAGAAGGGCGCTGCTGGAAATATTGCCCTGGAGGTCGTTGATTCAAATCAGGAATAACAGAGCACCTAGCACTGACCCTCGAGGAACTCCCTCGGGAATGAAAGGGGGAGACGAAAGGTCTGGTCCGGTTTTAACTCCAAAAGTTATATCGTCAAGAAAGAGGAAATCCGGCAGAGGACCTCTCCTTGTATACCATAGGCTTCCAGGTTGTGTTTCAGGGGGCCGTGCAGGACACGGTCAGAATCCTTGGCGGAATCAAAGAATATAGCAGCTGAGACGACGTCATGGTCTTTGGCCTTCGTCGGACTATCCACAGAAACCAGCATGTTTGTTAAGCGTAACCGGTTAGGAAGAAAGCCATGCTGTGTAGAGGAGAAAGGGTGATTCGATAAGAAGTGGGTAAGGGTGACAAACCTCGATAACCGCTCCATCACCTTGCACGGAATGCTAGTAAGACCGATTGGTTGATATCTAGCCGTAGGGTGCCGGTCGTTCACTCTGAAGATCGGTGTGGCTATTGCCTCGTTCCATACACTAGAGTAAATGTTAGTCTGCAGTGTCTTTCCAGACAGCTACTGAAGAAGTTCTGACAGACTAGCAGCCCATCCTTCGAGAATCCGGGGGATGTTGCCAGAACCAATCGCACTGTACAAAACAACCTTGAACAAGAGGTTCCCCACATCTATCACAGAAAACTTGGCGGTAGCGAGTGGTTGCCGAAAGTTCTGCAGCGATAGAATGGGATGTCATTTCGGCGGTGCGACGTCATAGACCGTCGATCAGTACTCGAGAAGTACTCACTGAATAACTCGGCCACGACTGGGGGAGTGAGATGAAGTCTCCCCGTCGGGCAGTCGCAAAGAAGGAGCTGAAGGCTTGCTCCTTTCTACTCGTACTAAGAAGCTTGTGTTCTCACGGGCTCTGATGAGGACCTTTTCCCCTACGAGGTTGGTGTTCAAGCACTTCTCGCTTGCATCTACTTCGGACAGTGTGTAACGCACACAGTTCATACGAGTTTCACGTCGATTCATGCCTTGCGAATAAGTGGGAACGGTTATCGTGGAGTCGGCATGATCATTATGGTACTGGCTACAACAAACAATAAAGAATCCACGGCTAGAAATTGGAATCAAGCTGGCTTTATTGGCCTGAGAAACTGCCTGGGTTTTATTCTTCAAGTTTTCTGGGCGATCCTGGTGTCTTCAACGTTTGTGCCCGTGCACGCAGCACCAGCTGTTGGAATAATGTTTACAGAAACGGCGTTCCCGATTTCTACAACAGGCACCGGAGTCTGAGCAGATAGTTCAACAGCAGAAACTATGACCCCGGTCGTCATTTGTAGCTCGCGGTCGTCCATGATTGGTGACTCAGCCTTGTTCCGATGGTCGAGTCTCACTCTCCCTTGCCAAGAGCGATCAAAAGATGCGTCTTCCAGTAGGCGTTGGCAGCCTTCAAAGCCACCACCGCCTCGAGGCTGAGCATGGCTGGTAAGGTTACCGAAGGACCAAGTGACTTTTCGGTTGTCTCGGCGCGCAGCCTGCTCACAAGTGCGAGGTTTGTAACATCCGGCGAGTAGTGAAATGCCAGGACTGGCTTGGCTAGTTCAGTTGGGGGAAGGGTTGTGGGGTAGCGAACCCATGAACCAACCTTCCCTTCCCCGAGAGTTTGTCCTCCATTCTTTTCGCAGTTTCCCCTTTGTGTGCTTTTGTGAGGGTAGCTCCATTTTTGATTATTGCAACCCCAGTGAGGGTGATAGTTTTGTATTCATTCACAGAGAGCAGTTAAAGCTTCCGTTTGGGTAGAATCGGTTGGTACTCGTCCATTCTATTCTCGTGGAAAACTGTGAACTAGATAGAGTTACGAATAAAGCTACTTTTGCATTCACTTTACTTTCCGTGTTGCGCGCGTGTCTATTCAGCGATTAATCGGAGCTTCGTCTGCAGCCAAACCGGCAGCTCATGCAGATAAAGATGAGTAATGAAGACGCTGGCTGTTCGTAGTGGTCTTCGTTAAGACCGGTGCATTTGAAGTGATATCACTCCCGCTTTTGTCGACAATACGTACCGGCTTGTACTTATGTCATGCACCGGTAATGGCCGAAAATGCGACCTGCATCGGTGAGTGCCTTCTGAGCCCCAGCAGCGCTAGACCTAACGCGAGTCACCTTCAACCTGAGCAGGCAGTATGCTGCATATAAAACGATCGGTTGTCAATCATTCAGAATAGACACGTAAATGCAGGAAAAACAAGCGTCATAATACTTCGATAATACGGTATATAATGAACTATTACCCTTTTCGGTGCGAATTGGGAATAATTCCATGTATTTTTTTAACACACAGGGCACCGATAGAAGGGAATATGATCAGACGATGACAGCGAGAATATTCCGATCAATTTTTGAATTAACTGCCAGAAGAGGTCAAGTGGTCTTCTTCAGCGTGCTAAAATTCAGGAAAAGTGGAGGGAGCGATGAGGTGTGCGGCACACCAGAAACCCATCTGGCACGAACAGTATAACCAGTCTCTGGCCGATGTAGCGTGTGCGTACTCTATGTAGAATTAACAGCACTGAGAGATGTATTCCTTCTGAATACCTTTCCGGACACATTCGCCGGGCATCACAGTCAACTGTTAGCCCACAGCAATGCCAAACATTTATAAGGATGAATTAAAAGCATAATAGGGCAGGGTGTACATCGGGCATAACGTCATCCATCTTCGTCCCAGGTCGCTCACCAGAGGCACGATCACCACACTACCAAATTCATGGAGCCTACTCATCCGGCCGGTCTCTGTGTCGATTTGTTTGCGAGCTGATGCGGCAGAACAGAAGCTGGCAGGATCGGGCTGATGAGGATCTACCCGGATGGTAGCATAAATAGGACATCTCGCGACACGTTAACGTTTCGATCACTCTCATCAATCGTAAACATAAGATATGTGAGTGATATGTAACAGACAAGCAGAGATCGACGGAGTATGGAGACGCAGACAATCACATAATGTCATCACAAACTCGGCAAACTTATGAGTTACTTCGGCAAGTCTTGTGAACACAGCGCCGGTTGATATGATGTGATCAGCGAAGTTCACGGAAATGCTGCGTTAAGGCATTACTTTTCCCTCGACAGCTCATGATCAACATCTCTGCACATGGTCCTCGAGAAGACAACGAAGGATCAGAGGCCATCTGTTAGATACCGAGAACTGAACAACTCCACTGCGCGGGATCGGTTTGCCATCCTTACATTCAAGACTTCCCTTCGGTCTCCTCAGAACTGAAATGTTCCCTGAAGTGGATTTAGCCAGGGCATGACATCAAATTGCTGTGGCTCCTAGCGACATCGCTGAGACGGCGACAACAACTTTTGGTTTCCTTGAGTTCTGTTCCTGTGTTTTTTTGCTTCAGAAATGCTGTCCAAAGATTTCCACGTCTCGCAGACCAAGTTCAGGGCCGACTGCCGCTTTAGCCCCACTTTACCTGAGGTGTTCAAGCCAATGACTGGTCTGCAGAGTAACCCCAAAAAGCTCATCCCCGTATTCAGAAGTCGTCGCCGCTTGCACACCCGTTAACCTGACCCTGACGAACACCACATTACTCGGCTATCTAAACAGTGATGATTATGGACAGTTGGTTTTGATGGCTGACATATCTCAGCTAGCTGTCGGTGTTGTTGTGGAGCTAGTTGTCGGCAACCGACTACCAACGTCGTCATTTTTCCCCGGAAGCGTTGGCCTGTGAAGACTGCGTACGGTACATTTAAGAGAACTGTTGGAAATATGCCTCGCCATCACACCCTTTTGGAACATGTCAGAAGGAAGTCAATGTAATCTGTCTACTAACCATAAGCCCTGGGCGTGCACGTTCCATACTTCTCCGGACAAATACTCCCCGTAAGAAAGCCGCTATTAAAAGGTTTTGCCCGATTCACGAACGACATTTTTTACATTGACGAATCAAACCACCCATTTGCAGACGCTTTATACCGCGTACTTGTCACCTATTCACCCGCAAATCCCACCGGTTCAGAGTCAGTGGCAGTAGTCAATCAAAACAGTACGGAATTCAACCCGTTGTGCTATCGCCCTTCCCTAGGTTTGTTTGCCCAATACTTCTACAGTGTACCGCATATTGCGCTGGGAGATGTCAAATGGTAAACCCCGGCCATCCACCTTCCAACCACCGACGAAATACTTCCAGTCATTCTCATTCCATCTTCCATCGAAGCATCTGTTCCATGGTGAAGCTAATCCTTGACCGTTGCGTTCGGTTGAACATGTGGAAAGATATGCGCGAATAGGCTAACCATTGTCTGCCATGTTGGTGAAGTGAAGCACACCGCCACAGCACCTCACCTGTCGCTTTCAGTGTAAGGAACGTCCCCTCCAACCACATGCGTGCGGACATTGTAGGCCTACTTCCACCCTTTGAAGACATTAACAATTTACTGCTTCGCATTTATCGTCTCGCGCGATAGCAGCAGCCAACGTTTATACGAGACATCAAAGCCGATGAAATATATTGGAAATTCGTGTAAACTTGCATATCTTTCCTCCACCTTTAAAGCATCAAACTTAGAAATCGTGAAACGTTCCTGGGCAGATAACAGTTGTTACGCGCACAATTATAAATTGGATTCAAATATTATTGCTGCCATTGTCTACCCATCTTTTTGCCCTGATTTTGCCCTAGGCATCAGACGTCACACATGATTATCGTTATCTGTTACGGAATAATGCGTGAATATATTGCTTATTGTACTGGTTGCAGTTTGAGGCGTTTGTGTTCAGAACTTTTGAAAACTGCCATATATGCATTGTTGGTACTTACTGACAATGAGTTGAGACAGATCTCGCGGCAGCGGTACTCAGCAGACATCCAACGAGACAGCAAACATTTGCAACCGCTATCGGTGCAAATTATGCGTACGGACTGTCATGCAGTGATACAGGTTCCAGGAAGAATACCAGTTCGAGTGACCAGTAAAAGAAAACGGCTTTTTCATCCCTCATTCTACGTTCATGAGCCATCGGTCAAACGACAGCAGGGCTACAGCTTCATAATTAGTTCGGACCGAGAGCGCCACCAGCAGTGGAAAGACGCAAACGTAAGTTCCTTCGTAACTCTATCTAGTTCACAGTTTTCCACGAGAATAGAATGGACGAGTACCAACCGATTCTACCCAAACGGAAGCTTTAACTGCTCTCTGTGAATGAATACAAAACTATCACCCTCACTGGGGTTGCAATAATCAAAAATGGAGCTACCCTCACAAAAGCACACAAAGGGGAAACTGCGAAAAGAATGGAGGACAAACTCTCGGGGAAGGGAAGGTTGGTTCATGGGTTCGCTACCCCACAACCCTTCCCCCAACTGAACTAGCCAAGCCAGTCCTGGCATTTCACTACTCGCCGGATGTTACAAACCTCGCACTTGTGAGCAGGCTGCGCGCCGAGACAACCGAAAAGTCACTTGGTCCTTCGGTAACCTTACCAGCCATGCTCAGCCTCGAGGCGGTGGTGGCTTTGAAGGCTGCCAACGCCTACTGGAAGACGCATCTTTTGATCGCTCTTGGCAAGGGAGAGTGAGACTCGACCATCGGAACAAGGCTGAGTCACCAATCATGGACGACCGCGAGCTACAAATGACGACCGGGGTCATAGTTTCTGCTGTTGAACTATCTGCTCAGACTCCGGTGCCTGTTGTAGAAATCGGGAACGCCGTTTCTGTAAACATTATTCCAACAGCTGGTGCTGCGTGCACGGGCACAAACGTTGAAGACACCAGGATCGCCCAGAAAACTTGAAGAATAAAACCCAGGCAGTTTCTCAGGCCAATAAAGCCAGCTTGATTCCAATTTCTAGCCGTGGATTCTTTATTGTTTGTTGTAGCCAGTACCATAATGATCATGCCGACTCCACGATAACCGTTCCCACTTATTCGCAAGGCATGAATCGACGTGAAACTCGTATGAACTGTGTGCGTTACACACTGTCCGAAGTAGATGCAAGCGAGAAGTGCTTGAACACCAACCTCGTAGGGGAAAAGGTCCTCATCAGAGCCCGTGAGAACACAAGCTTCTTAGTACGAGTAGAAAGGAGCAAGCCTTCAGCTCCTTCTTTGCGACTGCCCGACGGGGAGACTTCATCTCACTCCCCCAGTCGTGGCCGAGTTATTCAGTGAGTACTTCTCGAGTACTGATCGACGGTCTATGACGTCGCACCGCCGAAATGACATCCCATTCTATCGCTGCAGAACTTTCGGCAACCACTCGCTACCGCCAAGTTTTCTGTGATAGATGTGGGGAACCTCTTGTTCAAGGTTGTTTTGTACAGTGCGATTGGTTCTGGCAACATCCCCCGGATTCTCGAAGGATGGGCTGCTAGTCTGTCAGAACTTCTTCAGTAGCTGTCTGGAAAGACACTGCAGACTAACATTTACTCTAGTGTATGGAACGAGGCAATAGCCACACCGATCTTCAGAGTGAACGACCGGCACCCTACGGCTAGATATCAACCAATCGGTCTTACTAGCATTCCGTGCAAGGTGATGGAGCGGTTATCGAGGTTTGTCACCCTTACCCACTTCTTATCGAATCACCCTTTCTCCTCTACACAGCATGGCTTTCTTCCTAACCGGTTACGCTTAACAAACATGCTGGTTTCTGTGGATAGTCCGACGAAGGCCAAAGACCATGACGTCGTCTCAGCTGCTATATTCTTTGATTCCGCCAAGGATTCTGACCGTGTCCTGCACGGCCCCCTGAAACACAACCTGGAAGCCTATGGTATACAAGGAGAGGTCCTCTGCCGGATTTCCTCTTTCTTGACGATATAACTTTTGGAGTTAAAACCGGACCAGACCTTTCGTCTCCCCCTTTCATTCCCGAGGGAGTTCCTCGAGGGTCAGTGCTAGGTGCTCTGTTATTCCTGATTTGAATCAACGACCTCCAGGGCAATATTTCCAGCAGCGCCCTTCTACACGCCGATAAACCAAAAACCTGGAATACCACTGATTTCGGTGCACTACAAATTGATGTTGATGCGATCGAACGTCAGTCGGTTGGGGACTGGCGTAGACTTCGTGATTCCCGTTACGTTCAGCATAGCAGGTGTATCGAAAATCGGTCTAAAGGAAGATCCGGATACCTGGTTGCCGTTTAATTTATCCTTCACGTATCACGATGATATGGCGGCCAAAAAGGGATGTGCCACTATTACGATGATAAGGCGCACTTTCCTCACATAAACAAAAAATCGTTTCAAACGATCATGGAAGTTATAAAGAACTGCTTCTCGAGTATGCTAGTCAAGTCATGTATACTAACCTGAATAAAAGCATATTAGCGGTCGAACGTGTTCGGCACCCGTCACCAAGCTAGACACGGGCTTAAGAAATGCCGCGTACGAGTCTCGACTGAAAACTATCGGTGTGTACTCTGCTGCATTTCGGGAACATGGCGCTAATTCTGCTGTCCCATATTTTTCAGAGATGGTTCAGTAGAATCAACATTCATTGTGACGTTGAATGACAGAATACGTCTACATGCCAGGTGCACATCCGTGCTTCGTCTGCAGGCCCTCCTTCTTCAATTGTTCTTTTCCCATATTGTTAATGACAAATGGAACGGTCTTCCACCTGACATCTTGGGGCGCCGTTCTTCGGACGGCTTCATAGCATTGGTACATCCTTATTTATTTAAGGCCCACTGGCGTATTCATTTTATTCCTGGGATATCCAGTAATCTGCGAGTGCGTCGCTACACCGTATTTTCGTGCGCGGGTAACTCGAAATTTGGCTTAAACTATCTCGCTGCTTCTGTCTATTCATATTTCTGTTTTACTAGTGCCCTGTACATCAAAAACCACAGAAGACTACTGTCATGAGTTATCGGGTAGCAACAATTTGTTATTTATCAAATTATTCGCACTGCGTAATATCCGTTTATTTCCACACTCTATCGTAACTATCTCGTTTTCGTGAATCACTGAAGACTAACTGCCCTGTATTGCATATTACTCATCCTGGTCGACGATGGCCTGTGTCTGATCTAGCAGTGCTAAGACTCAACGGACACTGTCTGTGGCAGTAAGCGTCTGCGGCCAGTGCAGGTGTAAAGTGTCCGTGTAAAATGGCATGCAGTGCCACCAGTGTCAGAATTGGTATCACTTCAAGTACACTTGTCTTAACGAACACCAGTACAAGGAGCTAGCTTCTTCATCTCTCATATACATCTGCATGAGTTGCAGGTTTGACAAAAGCCAAGGCACCGCTCCGCCGCCGACTAGTCTTACACGCACCACGTCAAGTGGAATGACAGAGAAAACCTGCGGGGCCCTTCTTAACCCTGTATTTCCTTCAATTTCCTCTATGCGGAGTGGAACTACACTCTCTGGATGAATATATAGCGCTCGCCCTCCCTGGTGTTTCAGTCACCGAGAAATCAGTTGCCCTGTCAACTGCACACAGAGGAGATAGCGATAAAAATGAAGAGAAAAGCTCTCCCGTAAAAGAGGGTTGTTTAGGGATGCCGCTCCCCCACAAACTCTTCTCTAACCGAGCTAGCTAAAACAGTCCTAGTGACTTTATTCTCACCGGATGTCACACACCCGGTACTCGTGTGTAAGCTTCGGGCCAAGACAACCAGTTAGTCACTAGGTCTTTCGGTTTTTTTGCGAGCCGTGTTGAGCCCCGTGGTCATTTTGGGGAAAACAGTGTCTTTGTTGTCCGCCAATCCTCATCTGAGAAGCATATCTTTCAACGGCTCCCGTGAGGAGAGTGCGAGACGCCAACAACGGACTAAGGCTAAGCAACGAACCTTGGCAGACCGGTAGCTACAATCGGAGGCTAAATTCGTAGTTTCTGCTCCCGAAGTGTCCCTTCAGACCCCTATGCCTGTTGTAGAATGCGGTGGCGCCAGTTGCGTGGTCGTTTCACTGACCGATGCCCCAGACACAGGCATGAGCATTGATGGTACCGACACCACTCAAAAGCCTTCTTCAGATTTACCTACCCCAAATGCAACCAAACTGCAGAGCAGAAAACTCTCCCTCTCAAAAATTCCGAACGGAAGCAACCTGCTGGGGCCGCTTTCTGCAAAGCAAAAAGCATTAAGTTGGCCCACCCCTATAAATATTTCCCTCAGTAGCCCCATAACACAGCGCGCATTGCCGTCTTCCAAACCTCGCACCCAGCAATCGAGGAAGCCAAGTTTACCGTGGGTGAAAACTTCCAAACAGCCTTCCAGGCAGCAATATCGAATAGGTGTGCAGAGGTAAAAATGCGGTGCCAAGAATTCTGGTCGAACGCCCTGTGGGGTCGCTGACTTACGCATAGGCGGTGATATCGCGCTCACAGCCTCGAAGTAGGGCCGCTAACACAACCCAGAAGAACAGACCGCGTGCAGCCTCACTACCCTCTCAATTCCAGGCCTTCTTTTCCAGGCTGTTCTTCTCACTCTTCTTTCTATTTTGCGAAATCCAGCGAGCAAGTAGCTTTCAAATGCATGTATACTAACTGTCTGATTCTGTTAAATGAATTATCGGAAATTAGACAGTTAACTCATGACACCCAACCCTACATGTTCGCCTTCACAGAGACCTGGCTTACAGGTGATATAAGTGACAGTGAACTGAGTGCCCCGGGATATTCAGTTATTCGGGCTGACTCCACCCGAGGAAGAGTGGTTTTCGTGCGATTTTCCTTCACCAGTGTCTCCCGTCACCCACGGTTATCCGTGGCTTTTGGCCCTCTGACAAATGTGACATTCTGTGGCTCCGACTACCACTACGTGGCCAAGACTCACTCCTAGTGGGGGTTATTTATTGTTCTTCTTCATCCGACGTCTCCGACGACGACAACCTTCTGGTAAACCTGGAAAACTTCCAAGGCCTACAACACTCTACTCATCTGCTTATTATGGACCACTTCAATGCACCCAAGATAAACTGGTCATCAGTTTCTCACCAGCAATATGAAAGCGGATTCTCGACTTCCTTATCAAGTTGTTTCGACGTAAGGCGTGAACACAACACGTCTCCACGACGACGCGTTATCGTTTCGGTCAGAATCCCTCTCTGCTCAGCTTAGTCATCACTAATAAGGGCCACCTGGTAGACAGGGTGACCATCAAAGCCGCCACTTGGACACAGTGACCAACCTCTGTTAGTCTTTGATCTTATCTGTTACTGGTTACAACAACCAGCAAAAGGTCCACATCTCGAAACTTAACTCAGATAGATTTTTGCGGCTGAGAACCCACCTAGGTTCAATTTTTCTTGACTTGGACTCTGTGCACCAGAACTACCGTACGTTTCAAAGCGCATTCAAAAAGAGAACGACAGAGTTGTACCGCGCAAACTGTGCATTTTCCTTTATCGGTCACCCATTCCACGCAGGATACGTCGTCTTCTCGATAACCGTTCCCAATTATTCGCGAAGCATGAGCTTACGAGAAACTGAGAGGACCTAAGCGCGTTCCGCATTGTCCAAAACAGGTGTGGGCGGGACATCCGTGAACACACCAAACTCGTACAAGATTCTCTTCAGAGTCCGCGAGAATAAAACCTCACATTCAAACATATGCGACCACTTATTAAGAACAAACCTTCAGCTCTTTCTTTACGACTGCCCAACGGGTGGACTTCATCTTGCCCCCTAGTTGTGGCCGAGTTATTGAGGGAGTACCACTCGGCAGCCTACAACGTCGCATCCCCAAGCTGGTATCCTCTACCACCGCCGCAGAAGTTCAGGCAGCCCCTCGTGACCGCTGAGTCTACTGTGCTAGATGTTGAATACTTTTTACTCAGGGTTAATTCATACAGGGCAATGGGTCCTGACAAGATCCATCCCACTTTCATCGAAGAAGCATCTGTTAGTCTGGCTGAACCCCTTTATAAGCTGTTCAAGCAAACACTCCAGACTAGCATCCTCTCTAGCGCATGGAATTAGGCGACGGTCACACGTATATAGTAATAATAGTGATGGCATATTTCTCGACGAATTTGTGAGAAACGCGCTCAACAGAGCATAATCAACGTATAGATTTTTAAGCATAAACACATATGAACATCAAAATTGAGAATTGTACAATGAGTCAGCTATGTGAATAGAGCAACAGAACAGACATTATATGAAGAGAAAATTTATGTTTAAGCAGAAAACTTTGAGCTGCATACTACTGAGACGATAGTACTTGGGATCTTCACGATTCGATAAAATAACTGATTCGTTACATTAATTGGGACTCCACAAGGTGATCATTGGCCTAATGCTGAAGGTCGTACTAAGAAAGAGGCGCTTGGAGGATGGAGGGGACGTACTAGNGAATGTGAAAATCCTCAGAAATCAAAGAAAGTGCCCGAACAACAAATTAACAACCAGGCACCGATCAACAATGGTGGACGATAAAACGGGTTGAGCTCACTCAAACAAATGGTCATTGGTTTGGTCAGAGCAAAACGACTGTTCATGCATCGAGAAACGACGGGAATCATAAGTTACTCAAGGGAAAATATGGAAGAAAAATGTCTAATTTCGGTATTTGGAAGTTTACATGGCTCGGATTAAATAGGGGTAAGGGAAATGGTCGAAGCAGGTTGTGTAAGAACAGGGAGGAATAATGTATCTCATTTGGGGAAGAGAGTAAAGCGTAGGGCCACCTTTCAACATCACTCAAACCTCAGCAATATCAAAATAACGCAACAAAACTTTGACAAAATCATCAATGTTTTCTAGCGCGGGATATATCAGTGAAACCAAGAATGGAAGACGGAATCACACGATAAACAGGAGAACGTAGAACTGACAATGTGAGCTATGACGCACAATGGAACATATGATATTCTGGCATAACCTTCTATGTGACGTTAATAGCATCGTGTTAGCTGATGAACTATATACCATAATCGAACAGCTGTTATCAAACCACACGAGAATTGATCCATTATAAGCTCTCCCTAGAATACGATTACTGCCGAATTTAAATGTCAATTATCTCTGTACGGCCGATATATAGAATGAGAACAATGTTTGACAATACTGAGAGGTAGCCTGGTGGTCTATCAGGGGAGAAGAAGGCAGAGTTGCGACTGAAGGTTATTATGCAGTCATGAGACGAACAGGTTGAGTATTTTCAAAACGTTTTAGCCTGCTCAGCTTTCCCATGGTGGTTTACAACACAGACTATCAATAAGTATGGGGTAAGGGCGTACCAGGATGATTGAGTTGTTACTAACGGGCATATATAATGACATATCTGCGCGTCGGCTGTAGACGTGTTTTCTTGTACGCTAACAAGTCAAAAAGTACAAGATCTATTCTGAAATCGGTAGTTTTGGTTGGTTTGAAGGGTGTGTGGCGTAACATCACGCAACACAGAAAGTTTTTCATCAAATGTTATTAGGTCCGTTTTCAGATATAACGTCCTCAGACAAGTGGAGCTTGAAAATGGACATGACGTTCGTCATTGTTAGGAAAGTTTCCAAGTTCCGTTTGCATCGGTGTATATTCTTACTAGATCTAATTGCATACGGGAGTCTGTTCCAAATGTAGGGGTATTTTACTAGGAAAAATGTTGAACGCAGTATTTTCCGGATTCAATAGCTGCCAAGGTGAAGTCCTTGTTTATGAGATTATACTTTGACCTGTGTTGTAACCAAGTCGCGAAGCTGACTGTGAATTTATTGCCATGAACCAGATTATACATGAGTGAAAGGTTAAGCTTGAGTCGCCGTAAACAAAAAGGATCAATTGAAAGCGTGTGGCAGCGTTCTCTGTAACTCAGAGAAGATGGATAACCCAATAAGCTTTTCGTGAATGTACGTTGAAGGCTTTCCAGAGTGAGCCCGTGGGACTTGCGCAGGTGGCCATATATAAACGTGCAGTACTCAAATGGGGTCGTACACATAGTTTACAAGGGTGTAATTGTGCAGCAGGTAGGAAGGATGAGTGTTTTATGTAACCTGTCGTCCTTCTGGTTTTAGCGACTTGGAAAGGTATATGTTCTGCGAAGTTGAATGAGTTTGGGTAGCGTAAACCCAGATCACGTACCGAGTCGGCGGTTGATATGCTGTGACCGTTCGGCTTTATAGAGCCATCTGGTACGTGACAACCGTGCACGACTGTAATGGATTTATTGGCTGAAAATTTCATAAGCCAAGTTTGCCACCAAGTCTCCAATGGATTCAGATTGCCAGGAGGAATGATGTAAACAAGTGTGATATCATCAGCGAATGGGAATAGTTTGCCATGCTTGACAACTTCACTAGTAACTAGTCTGGGCATTGAGCTATTGTCTCCTATTTTCACTGTTTGTGTGCGGCCTGTATTGTACGAGAAAAACCGGCTAAGCAATGGATCATTTATTCCAAAAGAATGCTTGTTTGAGCAGATGACGCTTATGAGGCACACGATCGGAAGCCCTTGCCATGTCCAACAGTATGATGGTAATCGCCTCACCGGCGTCAGTAGATTCTGTCACATGGTTAATAAATTCTATCTGGCATGTCATGCAAAAACGCTTGTTGGGAAACCCACGCTGGGAGTAGTTTATAAGGTTTCGTGTTAACGGGAGTTCGACCATGCGGCACTTTATTATCCTATCCAACACCCCAGAACAAATTGAAGTATGGTTGATGGGACAAGAATTGCGCTTTATTATGTGTGACCGGCTTTCTCCGACTGGCTCTCAGCCTATCTGCCCTACTAGCATCCTGTGTAAAATAATGGAGCGCTTCTAAAGCGCGCCATACTTAGTCACTTCTTATCAAATAGCCTTTTCTCTTTCACCCAGCATGGCTTCCTTCCTAACCGGTCATGCATTACAAAGATGCTAATTTTCGTGAATGGTCTGACCGAGGCCAAAGACAATGGCTTCAACTCAGGTGCTATCTTCTTTGATTTCACCAGGGCTTTTGACCGTGCCACACACGGCCTCCTGAAACACAAACTGGAAGCATATGTTTTTTCAAGGAGGAGTTGTTCGCTGGATTGCCCCTTTTCGCGACAATAGAACTTTTAATGTTAAAGCCCCTTTCATCTCTGCGAGAGTACCTCAAGTGTCAGTGCTAGGTCCTTTGTTGTTCCTCATTTACATCAAAGAAACAAACAATACTTCTAGCAACGCCCTCTCATGCGCGGGCGACCTAAAAATCTGGAATACCACCGATCCCAGGGCACTAGACATTGATCTTGAACTAATCAAGCGCTGGTCGGACGATTAGATTCTCCCAGTACATGCCCAGGCTGTGATGAAACGGCCACCACCCTGAAAGAAGGATAATGAAACTATACCGCAGGTTACGCATACCTGCTCACTACTGAGGGTGCTTTCTAGAGCTCTTTCTCTTGCTAATCTGTCTCTTTTTGCACCTAGTCAAACGAGGAAGTATCCTACAAGTGCATGTGCACCAACTGTCTGATACCTCCGAACAAACTACCGTAAATCAGACGGCTGGTCCACGACACTAACCCTCACATTCTTGCTTTCACAGAGACTTGGCTTTCCGCGGATCTCAGTGATAATGAACTGCATGTTCCTGGTTAATTCTTTTGCCGAACGAACTCGTCCCGTTGACACATGGGAGGCTGTGCCGTTTTCCTAAACCATAAGCTCCCAGTGCCAGCTGCCTTAGGGGAATTCACCTTCCTACAGAAATGCAACACACTATGGATCAAACTCCAACTTCGTAAATGTGCCACGCTTCTTGCCGGTGTCGTGTACCGTTCGCTGTCGTGCAGCGCATCCGACCAGGAGGCCATTCTTGCCACTCCAGACCGTCTCACGTCCTCCCAGCGTTTCTCGTATACTTTTATCATGGGTGATTTCAGAACATCCAAACTCAACTCTATGGCGGCTTGTCATTAGGACTGTGGCTGCAGACTCTCGAAACACTTCGCAATGTTGAACCGTGAGAAAGCTCGGACACAGAACATCAAACTACCTACAAGACGCCATCCAGGACAGACACCGTCCTTGCTCGATCTGGTTATCGCGAATGCAGCTTGCCTGGTAGGCGAAATGGTCTTGGAACCACCGTTGAAGCATAGTGATGAAGTGCTACCAGCCTTTGACATTATTTGTTACTAGTTCCAAAATGCTGTAACAAAGACTTCACCCCGGAATTTCATGAAAACAGAATTTAACACTGAAGACATTCTTAAAAACAGCCAGCCTTGTATCTTACTCGGTGAACTCAAACTACACTCCTTTTAAGGCTGCGGTTCACGAAACTGGTGAGGCATTTTCCCCCAAAAACTATGGAAGTTCTATTCTTGTGCACCTCTTGCGTGGAACATACACCGTCTTCTTGAAGTACGTTCCCGTCTATTCTTTTAGCAGAATCTAACGGGTAGGCCGGAGGATCTGGAATCTTTCCGATTTTACTAACCAAATGCGAGCGGGAAGTCCATCAATACATCCAACAGGTACATTCAGAAATCCTACAGGTAGCTCACGAGATTGAAAATTTTCTTTTCAAATACATGTGTTGCCAGAGAAAAACCAGGCTCTCAGCATTTCCCCTGCGACTTCCCAGAGAGGGAACCCCCTCCAACCTCCAAGTGGCTGCCGAGGTGTTCACAGAATACTACTCAACAGTCTACAATGTGGATCCGCAAAACTGTCATCCGATTCTTCCCAGAAGAAACTTTCAATACGCGCCCATGACAGCTGACTTCTCCATGTCCGGCGTTCAAGATATCTTGTTTAAATCAAGCTTTATCGTACCATGAGACCAGATGCGATCCATCCTCGGATCCTCAAAGAATCGGCCCTCGGTGTCTGTTTAAACAGGCACTTCGGGCAGGCACTCTTCCGGAGGCATGAAAAGATGCCAATGTCACACCTATATTTAAAACAGGCTATCGTCACTCTTCTGCGAGTTAATGGCCTATCAGCCCTACCAGCGCTCCAAGCAAGATAGTGGGGCGTCTGTTAAAACACACAATCTTTAAGCATTTCTCCTCAAATAACCTTTTCTCTTCGACCCAGCGTGGTTTTCTCCCATATCGGTCATGCATAACCAACATGTTCATCTTCCTGCTTAGAGCAGAAGCTAACGGGTAGGCCGGAGGATCTGGAATCTTTCCGATTTTACTAACCAAATGCGAGCGGGAAGTCCATCAATACATCCAACAGGTACATTCAGAAATCCTACAGGTAGCTCACGAGATTGAAAATTTTCTTTTCAAATACATGTGTTGCCAGAGAAAAACCAGGCTCTCAGCATTTCCCCTGCGACTTCCCAGAGAGGGAACCCCCTCCAACCTCCAAGTGGCTGCCGAGGTGTTCACAGAATACTACTCAACAGTCTACAATGTGGATCCGCAAAACTGTCATCCGATTCTTCCCAGAAGAAACTTTCAATACGCGCCCATGACAGCTGACTTCTCCATGTCCGGCGTTCAAGATATCTTGTTTAAATCAAGCTTTATCGTACCATGAGACCAGATGCGATCCATCCTCGGATCCTCAAAGAATCGGCCCTCGGTGTCTGTTTAAACAGGCACTTCGGGCAGGCACTCTTCCGGAGGCATGAAAAGATGCCAATGTCACACCTATATTTAAAACAGGCTATCGTCACTCTTCTGCGAGTTAATGGCCTATCAGCCCTACCAGCGCTCCAAGCAAGATAGTGGGGCGTCTGTTAAAACACACAATCTTTAAGCATTTCTCCTCAAATAACCTTTTCTCTTCGACCCAGCGTGGTTTTCTCCCATATCGGTCATGCATAACCAACATGTTCATCTTCCTGCTTAGCCTGAGAGTTCTCGAATACAATGATAATATTTCGGACGCCATTTTCTCCAACTCCGCCCTCCTGTTGCGCATAACCTAGCAGCTCATACGATCCAAATGGAGATTCTCCGCTTGACTGCTTTCTTCCTTGTTAACAGGACTTTCAGAGTGAAAACCAGTTCGGACCTTCCATCTCCCTCACTGGTTCCTGTGGGAGATCCTCAGGGATCGGTACTTGGTCCACTGTTGTTTCTGTTATATGCCAATTTCGTCCCCGAACGTATTTCTAGCAGAGCCGCCGCCTACGATGATAAGTTGAAAGTCCGAAGCGAGTGTGGTGCTAGTGCATTTTGTATTGTCCTTGACCGTATTGGGCGCTGGTCAGATGACTGGAGTCTGCCTTTAAAAGACAGCAAGATGCGCACATACCACTCGGAAGAGACTTTGGGAACTCATTCGTGATACACGGTGTACAAAGTGCAACAGATGTCGCGAACGTTGACTTCAAAAAAGACCTAGGGATTTGGCTGTTGTCTGGTTTATCCTTCTCTTACCACCACCATCCAGATGCCAAAAGGGGTTTTATGACTTTTGGATGATAAAACGAGCCTTCCCCCGCATAGGCCGGAGCGCCTTTCACACGCTTCACGGAGTCTACATAAGACCATTGCTCGAGTATGCCAATCCAGTCGTCCACACTGGTTTGAGGAAGGACATACTCACCACTGAACGTGTCCAGCGAGTAGCCACCAAAATGGTCACTGGTTTACGGCATCTCCCCTACGAGTCTCGCCTCGAAATTCTTGATCTTTATCCACTTGTGTTTCGAAGACTCCGCGGTGATCTAGTTCTTACACATTCTTTCGTCAACACAGAACTCGTGTAGCAATTATTTATCTAAGTAGGTAATAATATTCAGAATGATCACGACAACTAGCCCCATAACATTTGACCTCATACCTTCCTCAGACAACAACTTTTCTCTCATATGGCCATCAACCACTGGGACGATCTTCCATTTGTGGTTGTTGGCTGCTCTTCTGGAGACCGTCACATTGTTTTATTTTTTCTCATCTAGTTACTAAACCTTCATTTGAATATTTTTTTCTTCCCTGCTCTATTTTTATACTACTGTGTTCCTGTTACTTTCTCTCTAATCCTATGAGCGGTGCTAATTTTTTTTCACTTACTGCCTTATAGGCCACCAAAAATCCGACGGACATCGCAACGAAACTTCTGATTCTACCCGGAAAATTCGGGCTTCCAGCCTCGAAACTAACGTCAAATCAGGTTCCATGGAACTGAAATACACATTGAATTAGTATGTTATTCGACAACGGATAACAGTGGTCACATGTAATTTTCCGGTTCAATGGGCACCAGAAGAGCATAATTTTTTGTATACTGTGACTGCGTGAACATTTAAGCTTTACTTCCGGTTGCTTTGTTACGTTCGTAATGTTGCGCAGTTTTCGGTAATTGCGGTGGTCTCCAAAGAACGTGCCACACTCTGTCCTCAATGAAGCCCTTCTAGGACACATCATGTTTAACCCGGCCAATGGCTGGGAACCAATCAAATCATCGCTTTTTCTGTCCTTGAGTTTGCTTACCGTGTGCTTATATTTTGTCCTTGTGGTTTGTAGATCGTTTCTGAGTCCCTGAAGTGCGCTAGCGGTGAAGGTTTTCCGATTATGGCCTATGCCTATTTGTTCAAGTACATAATAATTGGGGACACTGGTATGAAGCTAGTTTTGGTAAATGAGCTTTTCTGGAGGAGTTGGGAAATCCTGCCTACTTTTACAATTCACTGACAGGCGGTTCCAACCTGTATATGATCTAACGATTGGAGTCGAATTTGGAGCCCGCATGATAAATCTTGATAAAAAGCAGATCAAGTTGCAAATATGGGACACAGTAAGTTGTTACTGTGTTTTGAGGGTTGCATAACTTCTATTCCTCGCCATTTTTGTTGTTCTCAGAGCTTTCCCAGTAGCAAACCCTCCCAGGCTCCCGGGCCAGTGCGGACCAATTTGGGCAGACTTTCTAAGTGCAATTAATCTGACTCATAATCATCACCGAATGCAATATATCAATGGTTCACACCGATGCTTAACAGCAACACAACCATGGAAAAAAGCAAACCCTCTATAGGAAGAGATAAGGAAAAACCGAGGTAGTGGGGATGAACCTAACAACTGAAAATAGCTACGTCTATATTCAAACATTCAACATCAGGGTGCCTACACCTTGCAAACAAACAATCGAGCTGTAAGTAGAAGCAACGCGTCATTAGCAAGACGGTTTCATTACGGCTTTCACTGCCCTGCGTCATTGAATGCACTCACATTACAGACAACATTCGCGTCACCGAGTTCGATCAGCCGGCGCAGGATTATTGCACATGGTCCTGAGTGGTTCTTAGGACATAGGGTTACATCACAATATCCATAGTAATTTTTTTCTGAGCGCCCAGCACGTTTATACAAGGATCACGCGTATTGTTCAAGACGGTTTAAAGTGAACTACGTCACTGATTGCTGTCTGTAACACTTCGTAAGGTGTCTTCTAAAAACCTCGAATGTGGGCAGGCTTATTACGAAGGCATTTCTCAGTTTCATAAAAGTTACGAACTCTTAAGGATGTACCAGGGTATAGCCTGTAGTTTGAGCAGTATGAAAGAAGCATTAGGTTGTCGGTTGTACACACTCAGTTACTACCCGTTACAGTGTACCTGACGTTGTATGTCCTATATATTTTACTACGACCATGTGCCCTGACCATGTAACTGTAGCCCATACCCGATCAGCCGCCATCTCACCTCGATCCACCTACTGTGTGAGTGGCGAGGACCACAACCCGGGAGACGAGCCCGATCTGCAGTGAACGATTTCATTTGTCTCAATACTTTAATTATGCCCGATTTTGTCATGAGAAGAAACGCGTAGCAATCAAGATCGTTTTCGATGTTTCTGGTGGTCCATCGCCTCCCATACTGTCAATAAACCTGATACAACCGACCTCAAAAGGACCAGCCTAGCCTAGGTAGTACGCGTTCCTCATCTGGAAGAGTCCTTCGGACTCAACTAAACCGAGATGGAACTATGCGCCATAGTTCTCAACCTTAATCATTCTCGGACTCATTCTCTAACTTCACCCCGGCCAACGTACACGCCAAGTCACTCCCGGTACGCGTTAGTAAGTCACCGGGGCTTGATGGGGTACCCCCACTCACACTGAAAGAATGCGCAGATGAGCGGCCGGAACCGATTACTCGTTTATCCTAACACTCATATTTTACTGGTTGTACCCCAACCACTTTGGAGCACGGCGTCACCTCTCCTATCTACAAGAGTGAGGATCGAACGAGCACCAGTAACTTTAGGCCGATTGCTCCACTACGAAGCATATCGGAATACTGGGGGCGTGTCAGACGTTTTCTTGAGACTCCACCTGAGTGCTCAGTCACTGTTGGCACCGGAGCAACACGACTTCAGGTATGGTCACTCATGCACGGCAGCTGACTTGTGGACAAAATCTCTTGAATGATACCTTCCAGTTGATGTTGTGTTCTCAGGTTTTATAAAGACGTTCTATAAAGTCAACCACAATATACCGCTGGACAAACTGAATAATATGGGCTTATGCAGTAAGGCTTGTTTATGGCTCAAACAGTACCTATCCTGTCGCACATACGGGTTTAGGATTAATGGTGGGCTATCCTGGCCATTGAGCGCTACAACTGGTGTGCCACAAGACTCCATGTTGGATCCTCAACTACTCTTCGCCTTCATTAACGACTTTCCATATATAAGTAACTCTCCTGTTGTGACATATGCTGACGGCACGAAGCCTTGACGTGTTTTACACAGCGTTGCGGACGCAAAAGACTTTCAAAGGGACCTGGATGTTCTGCCTCTATTTTCCGCGGAGAGTTGACTGCCCTTCAACACGTCCAAGTCGAAAACTGCACCTTCGTCATCACATCATTGGAATATACCGCATCGGTGGCGGTCCCCAGGGGCGCGACGTAGACCTTGTCGTTACAACAGACCCCTCTCCTAGTTCTGATGTTATGCTGCTGGTAAACAAGGTAGCAGGCTAACAATGCTTAGTAGGGTCCTCAGAAGTTTTCCACTCGATGCCTCTTCACTCATGTATAGTACACTGGTAAGGCAATTACTGGAAGTCAACATTCAGGTATTTGTGGTGTATTGAAAGAAAGGCGTAACTGCTCTAAAGGCTTTCCGCTGGAAGGCCACTAAGAGAGTTGAAGGTCTGTTTTCCTTATCATATGAAGACTGTTTGTCGAAACTGGAACTATTTCCCCTTGCCTACAGGCGTTTGAGAGGCGACTTTACATCAACATACAAAATTCTATGCTCTCCGGATCACTCCAACAAAAATCTTCTTACAGTCGCTGATACGGTGAGTCTCGGGGCCATAAGTGCAAAGTTTCCATACCACGTAGCAATCTGTTGTGTGGATGGCGTAGTTTTACTGCCTGTATCTGTTCGACATGAGATGAACTGTTGGAGACGACTGTTCTGATACCATCAGTCGATGCATTCAAGAAGCAGCTAGACGACTGGATTACTCCAAGATGGCCGTTGACAGTCGGGCACACATATACTCTCACTGTTGTCATTTCCTTTCTGTCTCCTCTCCTCGTTTCTTCCTCCCTTTTCCATATAGTCTTCCCTTTTGCGCTTCCACTGTTACACAACAACCCACTCAGGTGCTTGATTGCTGTTAGCTACCTCAACAATAACTACACCTTACATACTCTTACTATTTCAGCAATTCACGTGATTGTAGCAGACAGACCATAACTTGACTGTCAAACCGAGATCGAATCTGTGAAACCACACATCCCGTGCCACTGATTCACAACGGATATTATACAAATATACTTTCAACTCTGCCAGAAACTAATGGAACCTACTGATAGATTGGAAAAGTTCGTTGCGTTTTCTTGTTTATGTATGAAAGGAAGAGCATATTGGCAAATAAGGTTGGCGACTTAATTCCGATAACCTTGGTCAACACTGTCTGACTAACAGGCAAACGTTATATGAGTTAGTCATTTTATTAAGATAAAGAAAGTGTTGCGCGTGTTGGCTTCCTTTTTGCCCGTGTTTGTTCGCTGGGGGCCTAGAACAGTGTGCTACTAGGGTCCTGGACCTAGTGCTGAATAGTCATAGCAATCTACCTTCTGCCACTGACGGTTATCGGTGCCGCAACAACATTCCTTTAAACTTCTTTCTAAGACTTCCTTTTCGATCGGTGCGATTTAATTAGCCCTCAACCTATCATCCCCATTCCACTTAACAACCGGTGATTTTAAGATCTTTAGACAATTAATCCATTCAGAACTTCTGGAACACTCAGTCGGTATGGCCAGTCGACCATTGGACTGTAATCTTCGATCCCATGGGTCACTTGGCTCTCATATCAGTACTTTCCAGGAATCAAACGGTGATTGCAGCAAGTCGTGGTGGTCGGGTATTTGGGCCTGTAGGTCCGGAGCGACTTTTATTCAGAAACCCAGTACGTACTAGCAGCTAAACAGAGTTAGACAACACCATTTTCGACTGTTAGAGTGGTGTCTTGTGGTGCGTATGTAAAACATTCTGAGTTTTGTTTTGGCCTAATGTCCTGGTCTATTGGAATTTTAGTGTACCTAAATGATCCAGAGATTGACAGTAAAGATGGTCCAGTGCACAGGAATACGTGGACTGCAGACAGACTGGGTTCGCCGCACCTGTTCTGTTTGGAACAGGGGCTGCTTGGAGGTATCTGAGATGTCGTTTTACTGGAAATTCACATGGTTTCTTGCAGCCTTCCTCTTTCAAAAATGGACTGCCTATGCCTGAAAAGCCTAGGATGGCTAAACGGGCTCCCCATTTTTTCACAAACAGGGTTGTACCGAGCGTTCGTTCATTGGTTGAGTGTCTCCTAAAGGAACGACGTTAAAGGGCAGTGAAAATAAAGGGCGTTGGTAGGTCTACGTATACTGTTGAAAAATTACTCATCCAATATTTGTTACTAACCTCATATGAGCAGTGTGACTTACGTTATCAACAACTCTACAACAGTGCTAGTTGTTGTTAAGACAGTATAGTAACCACTTACCAATGCTAGACGAACTCTTGGAGGTTACGACGCAAAATTTACACGAGCATAGATGTAAATAACTCACAATGCAAACCTCTAGGTTTAGCTGTCAGCCTGTGGGAAACGGTTAGGCGGTCAACGTGATTATGCATTGAAACGTGACCGGAGGCGTGGGTTGAAAGTCGCCTATTTAGCGGTAACTATCACTCGCATCTTGGGCCAGCCGTGAAGTGTTAGTTTTCCGGACACAGATTGGCGGCTAACGTGTTCCCGTTTTATTAACTGTTTGCTTCCTCGTGGTAATGGGTAATGGCATCTGACCAACTGAAAAAATGTTGCGTTGTTCCACGGATACGCTCATGTGTATAAAAGTGCATGTGCATGTTTGCGTTCAGACCTGCGAACATTTTTCGTTTTGATTGCTGGAATTTTTGTTTGTGACGTTAGGCAAGCAAATGGGTGGTGATTGGGTATGCTAACAACATTTTGGTGACGAATGTGCATTTTCGAGAGTTTACGCTTCAGCTCCTGCTTGTGTATACCCGTGTACTTTGGCGATGGACTGTATGTACACCTCACTTCTTTGATCCACCATCTATGGTTTTAAGCTGATATATTTCCCTCTCTATGGTTTAAATTGATCTTCAGACTAAATTTTGCATGCAGATATTCCATAACCTTGCTAGTTTATGGTAGTCCCATAGGGTATAAAGAGGCTGCTGCTGGTAACCAATATTTTCAAACCTTGTAATTGGTTTGTTTAGGGGGTCCACAACAATTAGTCTGTAAAGTGACCTCTAGTCAGAATAACGAGGTAATGTTGCCACAGACGTAAAACACTATGAGCGTTCCATAGACTATGCAGGTGATCAGTTGTAGTGTAGAGGGATGAAGGCTTTGTAGAACACTACTTCCTCTTCTGTTAGTCTTAGTGAAACATATGAGGGGGATTGTACATTTTTGAACTCTTGTCCCCGTTCATTACCCAGGGACTTCCAAAAATCTGAGCCATCCCCAGCTAAGTCTCCCATTCATCCATTACATCAAAAATTTGTCCGTCTCTCGCTCTTTGGTATACCTATTTCTTGGTTAACGCCGAGGTTAGAACTATCGGTGCGTTTCGAAGTGTACTAATTTATTCATAGCGGCCATAAGCCAAATCAAACGGTATCACTGCTCGAGCCACCAACCACCTCAACATTGACCTGAAACATCTGAAAAAAAATATTGCAAATGAAAGGAAGAACGAGGTGAAATGAGGCTCACCGGCTGAAGTTTCGGCAGTCGCCTTGCCGTCAAATCGCAGTTCATCTCACTAACCCAGTCTACCTCATTCCTTCCCTTGTTGAGTGATTATTTGCTTTTTGATATTCGTTCTCATCCCCTAACGCACCAGTGGTTTTCCGTACCTCCTGATCGCGACGAAAGTCCCAACCACCTTAATGGTGCACCAAACTTTTCGGTGGCACCTTTGTTTGGCTGATAAACTCACCTACTTGTCTCTCAAACATGGTTTAGGCTTGTCGCATTCACTGGTCGAATATTTACTCAAACAGATCAACAGGCAGCTCTGCACGAAAGTTGATGTTCTCCACCACTGTTTATTACCTTGCTGAAACACGATCTCAAAATGCTAGTTCAGCGTTGCACCTTCAATCTGTGTCATCTGGTGCATTTACAATCCGCACCTCTCTGGTAACCCCTTACACATGCTACCGGTCGAGCCGGTGTTAGAGTCTTCTTACTCATGTGCACAGAGTAAACACTGTTTGGCTAGATGCACATTACTAGCTGACTGGGCGTCAGGAGACCTCCATCACAAACGCTGCTTTTATTTTGACATACGCTGTTACCAGTTGTTTTCCAAATACGGTGAAAGATTATTTGTCAATAGCTCACTAACCTTCTACATACCGCCTGGTGTATGGACATTCTGGTTTTCGTTAGAGACTGGAACGCTCGAGTAGACGGGCTAGGTTGTCTACCGGATACTGGTTGTACTCTTCGGGTGACTCCACGGCCACCGTCACAGGTCAGGGTGGAGTAGGTGTGGTTCTCAGCACGACGGCCGCAGTCGTATTGGTAGGTTGGCTTTCTGTTAACACCATACGTTGTGCTGTCCGCTTGGCAGGTTCAGTTAGGACCTGTTCTAGACGCAAAACTTCCAGAAATCTTTTAATTGTGTCTGCTTATTCTCCAGATGACTGTAATGACGTCGATGCTATTGACACCTTTTACTCGGATCTGGATGCTTTCCTTCGGTCGACGCGTGGTTCCGATGTAGTCAGTCTGGCCGAGAATATGAGTCCCCAAGTAGGGTGCCTTGGTGAGGCCTAATCTCGTCTAGGTGGCAGGTTTGCAGTGGCATCACATCGCTCAGCTAATGGCGGGCGATTGTTACAGCTGTGCGCTGAGCACAAGATGTTTTTAGCCAGCACTAGTTTCAGGCATCGTGCACGTCATTCCTATACTTGGCCCCCTCCTTCTTTGAATCAGGCCTGCTCTCAAGTAGACTGCACAGCTGTTATTTATGGATGGCGGGTTTCCATTCAAAACTGTCGTTCGAATTGGGGCACATACTTGGACTCAGGTCATGCGTTGGTACGTTGTCGTTTTGGTTTCACTTTTGTTGAGCAACGTCCCCATTGGCAACAACGACTTGCTGTTGAGAAGCTGACTTTACCATCGGTAAAGCGTAAGTACCAAACTAGCCTGGTAAGCAGACTTAGCAGTTCTCACTTCGAAGGTCCTAATAGTTGCTGTACCCAATTCTCATAGGCCATTCTGGAAGCAGGTACTGTAGCATGCGGCATGGAGGTACATGCGTTGAGCAGACACTGGACGTCGAAGGAGTCCCTGGAGCTGTTAGAAGCCAGACAGAACATTTCTCCCAGTAGTTCACATAATAAGTCTAGATGATGTATCCGTAGGAAACCGAAACGTATTCCAGAGGCTGATCGTGAGGCTTGTTTGGTGGAAGAAGTTAAGTAAATGGAGACCGGTTCTGCCTCAGGAAACATCGGTGGACTCTTTAAGCTGATCCGTACTACTGGTCCCAGGCGACCGTCTGTCACTGAAACTATCAAGAGAACAGACGGTACACTCACCTACAATTTGTCCAGAAGGTTAGAGCGATGAGCAAAACGCTTTGAGGGTTAATTTACCTGGCCTGCTGCTTCTACTGTGTTGCCACCACAAGCTTGTAGCCTAGTCGGTAGAATTGGAACCATCCAATGAGACTGAGGTCCGCAATTGAACTTCGGTTCTCAAACGTAATAGGGCTGCTGGTCCAGTGAAAGCCGTAAGGAAGCTGTCTCGCTGATGACGCCTTACTCTCACTTGCAGCTCGGTTGTGTTGTTTGCAAGGTGTAGGCACCTTGATGCTGAATGTTTGAATA
>QNGE01000202.1:196429-229622 GCA_008508345.1 Paragonimus westermani
TTTAAGTTGCGAGAGTTGGGTACGAGTACTTGCGTTCCGATTATTCGTATCGTTTGCGATATCGTTGCGTTTCATTCGTGATCGTGATACTGCTCGCGGTCTTCCTGTCCGTTCTTGCTTTCCTCTCTCAGGGGTTCGTAACAGTATCGCTCGATAATAATACTCATATTCACGAAAGTTATCAGGGGCTGTTGTGTAAAACAGGGGGAGTTAGTTTGATCCCAGTCATTACTAGAGTTCTGGCATCCACCGTACTTCGTTGACTCACTGCAGTTCTGGAGGTAAACATTCGGGAGGAGCAGGCAGGTTATCGCCCTTGGTGGGGATGTATAGGTCTCATTCTTGCTCCTCGTCAAATTCTAGAGCAGTGTCATTTGTGCCGCTGGCGAACAATTGCCGTATTTCCGGACTATCAAGGTGCGTTCGATTCGGTGGATCGGTCTGCTCTTTTGGAGTCACTTAAACGCAGTGGTATACTGACCAAGTATGTGAACATACTGTTCGCGCTTTATTCGCATACTTTAGCTCAGATTGGGGTTTACAGTGAACTGTCGGACAGCAGCACCAGGAGCGGCGTACGTCAAGGCTGTCCACTTTTACTATTATCGTTTAATTGTGTCAGACGAAATAATGGAGGATTGTCTGTGGCATTCACACGGTGCCGGCATGATGTTGGTTATGCTGACAACAAAATGTTGCAGTTTGGTGAATTTTAAGCAGCACAAACAACGTTTTGTAGCCTCAAAGTATAAAATGGTTCTGCGAGATTGCTGTGATCACATAGATTTAATGTTAGGTAATGAAGTCATTGGGGTTGTTGACCAGTGTGTATCTCTGGGAGACTGCATCGGCGCCGGTGGCGGTGTATGGAACGAAGTAAAAGCGCCTATCTCTAAAGCTAGAGTGCCATTCGCTAATCTGAGGCATCTATGGTGACAGAGTTATCTATCTGAAGCTTAAAGGTCGCGTATGTAAAGCAACAATGAAAGCTGTACTACTTTACGGTAGCGAAACAGGTATTTGACCACCGGTGTCCCCAATTAACCGCTCGTGTCAGGTGGCACCAGTGAGTGAGCAACAAGGAGGTCAGTAAGCGAGTGTTTGGCACTGATTGTCAAACGAGTTCTTTTGTTCAGTCCTTACATATTCACAGATTTAGACTGTTCGGTCATGTACTAAGGGTGCAAGTTAATCGTCTGCTAGAGCGGCTACTATTTGCCGACGCTGCAACCGGCTGACGGAAGGTGCGAAATGGGCAGATGATGACCTGGTGTAGACAAGTGATGTCCTTCACGACGATGTTGGTCACTGTAGATCGGGCTCGTCTCCCGAGTTGTGGTCCTCGCCACTTACACAGTAGGTGGATCGAGGTGAGATGGCGGCTGATCGAACTCGGTGACGCGAATGTTGTCTGTAATGTGAGTGCATTCAATGACGCAGGGCAGTGAAAGCCGTAATGAAGTCGTCTTGCTAATGACGCGTTGCTTCTACTTACAGCTCGATTGTTTGTTTGCAAGGTGTAGGCACCCTGATGTTGAATGTTTGAATATAGACGTAGCTATTTTCAGTTGTTAGGTTCATCCCCACTACCTCGGTTTTTCCTTATCTCTTCCTATAGAGGGTTTGCTTTTTTCCATGGTTGTGTTGCTGTTAAGCATCGGTGTGAACCATTGATATATTGCTTTCAGTGATGATGGTGATTATAGCCGCCAGTAACGAGTATTAGAACCAATTCGAGTCGCTTGGTAATGTTGATATGAACATTGTTTAGTTGTAACAACCGGATATCATTTCGTTTCCATTTACAAGGTAAAGTGTAACAGTTAGCCGCGAGTGACCGTGAAGAGCTCAACTATGCAACGATGGACGAAATCCCAGGCAGCCGGTAGGCAAAAACAGACAAACGAAATTTACTTGAATTAATTCGGCGTGTGACGAAATGTCTGGCCTTCTGGCAGGTCGATTTTTCAATGACTGCCATGATTATCAATGGGAGAGCAGTGCCCAGATGGTTTGGGGAAGTATTGATTGACAGACACTTACGGATATGTAGGTATACGGGTGAAAATCGATAACCAAGAAGGGCAAACCGGGAAATGCGGCATCGTGAATATGGGCTGTAAGGATAACAGTGACAACTGATTAGTCGTGCTGTCATCGGAACGAGCGAAACAGCGTCAATCGAGGAAACCGAACATCGGTAGTGTTTGATTGATCATGAAACGCACCGGTTTTGATATGAGCTCCTTCAGTGGCAACGGTGGAGAAGGTCTAACAGTGAAGTGCCACACCGCACCCACCACTCTTTCTGTACTTCACAAGGAACGGTCCTAACATGAGTCGCTACCCACTAAGATATACGCTTAATCCTTCATCTGTCTTGGTAGGTCTCCTTTGGATGGCCGATAATTCGGATGATTTCTTTCCAATTTGATGCGCGCTTCTGAATGTCTGCCCCCATCCGCGGTTTTATGAGTTTTTCGAAGAACTGGTTAAAACACATTATTGGATCATCCGCAGTGCTCTCTTGAGCTTAGCCAAACGGATGTTAGATTTTGTTCTAATCTTCGAACTATTTGCAAAGATTGGCGGTCCGGTTCTCGTGCGATTCCGTATAAGAGGACCTCTGCAATGTAACACTGTCTTCGGTCAACCTTTACTGAGCCACGCTAATTGTTCGCACTCAGTTCAGTTTAACGTTTTGTGTCGGCACCAAGACATAGTTTCGGACTTGTATTTTGCCTCTGAGTTCCAACTTTATTTTTTATTGATAAACACCAATGCTTTAATTTTGCGCTGTACATGCTGCTCTCTCTTACCTTGCACTTCTTTGCTTACCGGTGACAAGAATACAATTCAGATTTGTGTGTTATGATCACATCCATCTGCTTTGCTGTTTGAACGAAAAATGTACAAGAAGTCAACTGTTCTTTTCATGTAGGCCGGGCAAGAGTCCTTTCGGTCCATAACTCGTTCGTATTATCGAGGTGCTGCGGGTGCTCTTCTGGTGTACGACGTAACTAGGTATGTTCTTGAAATTCCGTAACTTGTGATGCGTTTATGATTTAAGAATTTCTGGTTCCTTTCTTACGCTTAGTTATTGTTGCTATTTCACCTCAAGTTACTCAGTTGACGTTCAGTTTGGTCAGTTGAATTATCTTCCTTTTTCTATGAACGTTTTTGTGGCTGGGCTATGGTACTTTAGATTTGTACATATTGGCCTCGTATCAAACGCTACTTTCCTTCTGTTTTCCTAGCCAGCAGTTGCTTGAGCAGCACAACCTGCATTAGCAAATTTGTGCTTGACGTACAAGTCAAATCTCACTGTGATACAAACCAATTTCGACTGGGTCAGTAAAAAGGAAGGCACGTTGTGTGTACCTGTTGTGGACAACAAACGGAAAAGGTCGCACACTGTGTGCGCGATGGCTCAGTGCCGACTGCGGGCGTGCCTCTGAACTCGGTTATTGCAACAGATCCTGATTGGGTTTGAAAATCTGGACAGTTTCAAGCCCATTTGTAATCTGGTGCGTTGCTTTACAGCAAAATCTGCTACTAATTTATTATTGGTGAAACGCACCATTCCATTAAAAATTCGGCACTTTTTAAGTTTCTTTATAAACTGACTAAACGGGGCACCGAAGGTAGATCACGACCGGTAGTATGTAGGTTGAAGTTTCGCGCCAAGTTTGTTGCTAGGGTCCGATTAAAGAGAGTAGAAAAAGTAGGGACAAAATGCTTTGCAAAGGGCCAGTTCTTAGTATTCACCAACATCCCTAAGCTGAGTATCAATTGTCAGCTCAAAGAAAACAATCAGATGAATACATTCTGGCCTCGGAATTCTCCAGTAAATCAATGTGACGCGGCGTTCTATTTCACTTTGTGCACACGCTCAGTGCTGGTTGAACCACAGACGGACACTGGATATGGTGGTTTCATTCAGTACTGATTTTGTATGTAGGTGATCTTGGTGGGACATCGTAGGTGACACAGTAAGATGTCCTCATCAGGCGGCTGCTTGGGCATGTGTTTGGACTAGTGTCTTACTTTGATCGACAGACTGTTTACAAAACCTTGGTGCCACTCGTAGAAACAAGAGACCATAACACTACTCAGTCTGCGTGATCCAAAGCGGACTAGCGTGTAACATTGTTAATCCAATCTTCTCTGAATGACGGTTTTAAGAAAAGTGTCCTGTTTGGCACTGACTTTATATTTTTTAGGCTTAGCTTACTGTGGATATCTGCGGATGTTTACAAACGTCACTTCACCAGCAGCGTTTTTATGGACGACATCCTTTCTTCCAGGCCTAGTTGGTAAACTTTAAACGACTACAATGTGTAGGCCGCGCTTTTGGGAGCACCCAAGCAAAAGTATAACTGTTTTGTAATTAGTTGTTAAGCACAGGATAATGGCGCATATCTAGGCTTGGACAACTTTACATCACTCAGCTTGCATATCATCTAGCTTGCCTCTTGACGACAGTCACCTTTTGATGCAGAGATGGGCATTTTCTTCCGTCTCATTACAAGGTTTTTTAATCTTCGCCTTCTTAATTGGTCTGATCATTTAGATCGCCGCTGTTCCGTGAGCCTGGGTTGGTACAGATGCAGAGTACTGGTTACATGCTCTTTCCTTTGATTCCCTTCTTACTATTCCACGTGATGCGTAGAAGAGACACATACGATCATTTGACAACGTGGCTTGAAGATGCTCGTCAGCACGCGAGCCCGAACATGGTCATTACGTTGGTGGGGAATAAATGCGATTTGGAGAGTCGCAGAGAAGTTCAACGAGAAGAGGGTGAGACATTCGCACAAGAACACGGACTATTATTCGTGGAAACGTCCGCAAAAACAGGTGTCAATGTTGAAGAGTCTTTCACTTGTACGGCGCGTACAATTTACGAACGATTACAGCAGGGTTTAGTGGACATACACAACGATGTAAGTTTCGAAGTAAAACTTGATTTTTCATCACCTTTTCTTAATTTTCCCTATCTAGTTTGGTAACTGTGATAACTGTCGGCCCACCTTGCCTCTTGAATAAGTTAAAACTGAATGTTCATCAGTTTTCTGCGTACTCATTGTAGGTTGTTTGATCCGTATTCTGCTGCAACCCACTTGATGAACCGGTTAGTTGTCACAAATCTATACGACGTAAATTTGATAATTAGGACAAGTCGAAAATAAAAGCGTATATCCTATTTTCAGATATTTACGACGTGCATACATATATACGCTTATGTATTTATATGTATGTTTGTATATGTTTATCCGACACCGATATGTGTGTTGCCACAAATGGGCCGGGTGGAGAGAAAGTAAAACTAAGAAATACTAACAAGCATCCAGTTTGTCAGGGTGTCGTCGGCTGCTTCGCTGAGAGCTGCACTTACTCCAGCTTGGCCAGTGGTAGCTCCCAACGAGTCGTCTGAGGCGCTGAACTATTATGTAATCTTAGGATGGAGAGGACCTACGGGCTTAGTTTGATGGAGTGGTGTTAGGGGATCAGTGACAGTTATCTATTCACCTTGTTTAGTGAGACAGGCATAGTGACCTGATACGAGCAGCTCTCCCGGTGTTACTTTGGCACGCTCTACCACATCGGGGCCTGCATGTTAACACTGCATCAAGATTCAGCCTGTTCGTGGCAGGCTTACGTTTTATGGGAATTACAAATGGTAGGTACTATTGCTTGTCATCGATGCTCATGAGTATTATAAGCAACGAATCTCATTTATAACTCCTTAACGTTCTCAGATGCTAACTGGCAAATCTTGTTTGATGACTCATGCAGAAAACCGGAGGGATCAGCAGTGGTTGAACTGACTGTAATTTAAGTTATTGGTGCTCTTTGCATTGCTCCCCGAGCTGGCCGCTTAACTTACGAACTTTTCGTCACCACCAATTTGCACTGATGAGGTCGCGCAGCCTATTGATGAGGCGTTTGCAGAGTAAAGACCAGCATCAGTAACAACCTAAGGGGGTTATTGTTATGTCGGGGAATACCAACACTTTGAACGAATGTCCTGACCGAATATTCCAAACTCCGACCGAATGTGCACGACCTACGAATTACGATGTCGCAAGAAAACAAAGTCAGCAGTCTATCAGTTATGTACGTATATGTATTCATCCGAACCCTTGACTTATCCAGACCAACGAAAATACGGCCATATCCTAAAATTATGACCTTCAGTGCCTCGTGAAGGCGGGAACAATTATCCATATTACACAAAGTCCGTATCTCATGAACGGCATAAGATACGTCATATCTGACATCAGATTCCTGTTCTTAAAATTAGGTTTACTCTACCAAGTGCTGTCTGGTCTTTAACCGTGAAGCTTGGCTTATACGCACTAGCTCCTCCTTGATAAGTTAACCTAGACATAAAGTGCTGCAAGCGACTTACGTAATTTGTCAGGTCAGGAAAGGTTGCAATATCCGAATGGGTTAGTAACTGACTAGGCAAACGCATGCTGGTGCTATAGATAAGTTGTGCTGGTGAGCATTACCTGTCAACGTGAACGGAGTTGTGTAATCCAAGAAGAACAGGTGGTAGTTGATCAAATCAAGTGGTTGATTTTAGTTTGGTAGTCAGAGCGGCCTTTAATGTCCAGTGAGATCTTTCGACCATTCCGTTGGATTGTGGATAATTCGCTGCGGCACGATTCCGTTGGATTCCAAGGAGACGTGTGAGTTGCTCAAATAAATGAAACTCGAACTGGAAGCCAGTGTTCGTAGTTATAATGGATGGTATACCAAAACGTGGAATTCGTCCGACTGCGGATGCTGTCGCCAGGGTTTGAATAGTGCTGTTACAGATCACAAAGAACTTCTGGCCACCGAGTAAATCTCTCGATACGTGTGAGGATATATCGGAGGCCTTTCGGTGGTGGCAAGGGTCCCACAACTCCAATACGTCCGCGATCAGAAGAATCATCAGAAGGTGGAACTGATCCAGTCGGACTGAAAATGTGACAATGGACCTTGGACTATTGACAAGCCAAACAATAACGCATCCAATCGTCAATATCCCTGTTTATATGTCGAACCAAATGCATCAACGGCTGTGTGAACGTGTGTGGAGGACTGTTCCATAAGAGCAATGCAGCCGCGGCAGAAGGAAGTATGTGCCGATTCCGTAAGGCTTATGACCAAGCATTTCCTGACCCCCCCCCCTGACTCCGACTACAACTAGCCCTGTGCCTCGAAGCGCAAACGTGCAAAATGTCCGCTTAGATACTGTTTGGCTTACTTGGCCGAGCCGATTAGAGAGCTAGAAAAGTGCGTTTTCATCAGGGACTAATGGGATGTTTTTTTTCTCGGATTCATCGCTGCGCTGGACGTCGACAAATCGTTTGTGAAGCTATCTGTGAGAAGGATGGTTCGTCAGTTTATTGTTTATCACAGTGACTGGATGAGCCTGTTGAGCATTTCTTCGGGTCTGAGCTAGCTCGTTGATCTGCTGTTGATGGAGGTGGTGTACTTAGTTGCAACATTCCAGAAAATCCTCTATCGATAGCCAGAACAGCTTTAAAACGTAAATTACTGGAACTTATTTAAGCTCCAGACTCGGACTCTGTTCCTACGGCTCTTCTCAAAGACTGATGAGTGATTATCGTTTGAACTAACCACACTGTACTCCATGAAGAACTGAAGTTGTTGGTACTTTTAAACGGTCACTGTCATCTCTCGAAGAAGTGCTTGAAGATCATGTAACAATCTCAGGACTGTCAATCTCGTTTTTGTCATATTGAAGCCGCTCACGGATCATGGGTGGGCGGCTTCTGGACCGCAGAAAGTACTATATGTGAGAAGATCGAGCAAGCTTCCGGTCTTGCAACAGGTGCATCAGTCATATCTTTCTCTTGCAACAAACACTGGTGTCAGCACTTTTTTCCCCACTTGACGGTCGTGGTACTTCCGATTCTAAAAACTCTTTGACTAGGTTTCTGATGGTTGGGAACAGTGGTGATGTTGTTCGTAGCTCGGGTAGATGGTTTTGGTATTGATATGTTCGCCGAGCTTGGCATTTAGGTTGCAAACGTTTCATCACCAAGCGAGATGACATCATCAATGTATAAGTGTTTCAGCATATAGTTTTGAATATGGCATGTAGTATCGCTCATGAGGATCGCGAAAGCACTTCGTAATCGTGCGTCTATTCATGGGCAATGGGAAAAACAGATTCAGGAAACGATGCGCACACTGTGCATGTCAGATCCAAACAAACGCTCTCATGCATCCAGCTTTGATGGCTGATGCGGTATAAATCGGTCATTTTGTTGGCAGCTTTTATCTTCACCAATTCAGTTGTGGAGTGTTTTGTTGCTTATACATACCTGAACTTCCATAGATTTCATTGACTTTCACTGTTCTCACTCTGATCTTCCCGATTTCCTTGTTTCATCCTACAAATGCGATGTACTACCAAAACTTTCCTGAGGTACTTTTAAGGAAGACCATTTGGGGGTTCTTGTTGATTAAATTGGCTGCTTCAAACCTTATTCCGGCAATGGTGTTCACGTGTGACTAAGGATTGCGCATACCGTGAATGGTATGTCTACCAAAGCTTAGTTCTGGTTTCTTGTATATCACACTACGCTTGTAACGGCGTAGTGAGCTTTTTATATTCTGTACGTTTGACACGTTCGTCTTGCATTTTTTTCTACTGAACCTGTATGTCTTGACATTCCATTCTCAATGGTATCTTGTTACGGTGACGACGGCTTCCGTATTCTGCAGTTGTTAACATCAGGGCGTGTGCAAATCACACTGTGAGTAGCCTAGCTGAATTTGTCAATACTGGTAGAAATGCAGCGGTGACATTATCGATCGGTTTTTTTTAAAAACTTTTGTGCCAGTGTTTTTTTTATCACAAGCTGTTCATCTGCCTTCTGGTTTATTGTGTGCTTCCGTCCTATTGTTCTCGTTAATTTACTAACATCAGCATTCTCCGTTTTTTACTAGCCTTTTTGTGCTATAAGCCATTGAATTGGATTATGTTTGAACCGTCCTTCACATCAATTTACGGTTGTTCTCATGACACAGACGGTATGGTTGATTGCCAATGAACGCTGTTATTGCTGCGCTATCAGGGTGTCAAATGATTTACCACTTTTAGCATCGTTCCCGGTTGGATGAAATCTGTGGTTTACCAATCGTGTTTTACATTCGTTTAATCATTATTTTACCCAAGGAAAGTTATAGTTTAAGGAAAATTTTGCGACCATGGTAACTTTCAACTATTTGGGATTTACGTTGATATGACCACAGTTGGCACAGTCTTATTTGGCTAGTGCAAACGGTAACCGTCAACTGTTGAGCGCATTTGGATGTGTAATTCCCAATGTTTGCATTTATTTGCACGATTCAAATGATATCGGTAAGTGGACCCTCAGGAGATTAGGAGACAGGGTTTTGACAGTAACAATCAAGTTAGTTCACTCTTTTTAACCAAATTTAAATAGTTAGATCATCCCACAAAAATGCCGGCCTCGTTTATGATCCCGCGCATTTCACCGGATGCCGATTCACTGGCGTAGGATACGAGATGATTGTTCGATGAATTCGCTGTCAGCGTGGCAGCCCTATTATCGTTGTCTGTGGCTTATTGGCTTTTAATGGACCGCATCAGCAGATGGCGCTAATTCTGTGGTGACCCTCCCAAGAAAATCAAAATCTTGTCGAGGCTCCTGTCAAAATCTGTTCTTGTGCTAGTTAGGCAATATTTGTACGGATTCTTTTTATAGACTTCCCAGTATAGTCTTCTTGAGTTCATTATGCTTGGATTCACTCATTCTTCCAACGCAATGGCGCAATTCTGTTATGAACCGCGTGGGTTGACAATTGATGCAAAATCACGTTCATGATAACCCGGCTTAGCCACGACGGTTGCACTAACGATCGGCGTTATCACGGAATATACGACGACGCACGAACTACCGCAAATGAAGAAGACAGGAAGACAGGGAACCTTCAACCAAGAGTATATTTGGGCTCAACCAAACGTGTTCAAAACACGCTGAAAAACCCCACCGTATTTATATTGTTCAAGCAGAGGCTCATACAGTGCGGAGGCTCATACAGTGATGGAGGTTCATACAGTGGTGAAGAAGAAGAAACAACATTTTGGGGTTAATTGTGGCATTATCCCAACACCTCCCTTTTGAGCCTCCTCATCCGTACCGCTTGGCCCTGGGAGTCACTTGTAGTGGACGGACTGGACGTCTCACTCGGTCTGTCCATCGTCTCCGGAACAGTCTGTCGTTAGCGCAAAGGTCTGTCGTAGGAATTGGAGATCTGACGACCGTGGGGATTGTGAACGTGTTCAGTAGAATGTCCAGCGGAAGCGCCTGTTGTGTTTCACGCATTGATGCATCTGGATGTCGGGGTCGAAGCTGATTACGATGGCGAATCCAGGTGGAATTGCCAACCGTGACTTCGAGGAGTACCTTCCCTCTGCGAACCTTCACTACTCCATCTATCCACTCCTCGTGTTTAGGGCCGTAATCACGCACGTACACTGCCGAACCGATAGAGAAATCGGTGTGAGCTTCCGTCTGACCTGACTGATGCGGCAGCGTGTCTGTCGGAATGAGGGCATGATGAACTGTGCGCAGTTTGCGACCCATCAAAACTTCAGATGGCGAGCAACCATCAGGAGCTGCTGGGTTTGGTGTAGACCGATAAACCAGCAGGAAGGTTTGCAGAATCTCATCCATCGTCCCCTCCCCGCGCNCTTCAGATGGTGAGCGACCATCAGGAGCTGCTGGGTTTGGTGTAGACCGATAAACCAGCAGGAAGGTTTGCAGAATCTCATGCATCGTCCCCTCCCCGCGCGACTTGAGAAGTGCTCTTTTCAAAGTATCGACGAACCTTTCGGCCTGACCGCTGGATTGCGGGTGATACAGCGGCGAGAATACATGCTGGAAATTGGAGCTACTACAGAAATCGCGGAACTGTGCGGAAGAGAATTGTGACCCATTCTCCGACACGAGTATCTCAGGGAAACCATGCTGACTGAATATCTTCCGTAGCGCTGCGATTGTGGTTAAAGATGTAGCCGAATGGAGTGGGACGATTTCTGGCCACTTCGAATATGCGTCCACCAGGACGAGGTACATCACTCCATTGATAGGTCCAGCGAAGTCAAGATGGATGCGCGACCAAGGACCTTTCGGAAGATCCCAAGGAATTGGATCCTGCTTCTTTGGAAGCTTAGCGGCCTGTTGGCATTTCGAGCAACGCTTGACCAACTCCGAGATGTGGTCGTCCATGCCGGGCCAGTACGCAAACCCGCGTGCAATCGCTTTCATTCGGCTTGTCCCCAGATGACCGGAATGAAACTGATGGAGAACAGTTCGTCGGATACAGCGAGGAACCACGACCCGATCGGCGAACATGAGGTAAGAGTCCACTACGGCCAAGGACTCACGTCGAAGGAATAGTTGATGGATTTCTCCGGACAACGGAACGTTAGGCCAACGAGATTGAACGTATTCCATGACTTGTACAATGGCCGGGTCCTCTGCGGCTGCGTTTCGAATGTCATCGGCGGTGACTGGAATTCCGCGGATAGCATCGTTGAGCTGGCGGCGTACAGCGTTCTCGAATGACAAGGATGCAATCATTGTATCGTCCGCTGGAACCTGGTGATTGCTGGTGAGGTGTGACAGACCATCGGCTTGACCAAAATCCTCCGTGTGGCGGTAGTCCATCGTACCCTAATAGTAGCTTTGCCCCTCGTTGCAGTCGGTTGGCGGAATAGACCGGGATCCCTTTCTTCGAAACGAACACGGACAAGAGTGGCTTGTGGTCGGTGAGCAGTGAGAAATGCCGACCACAGAGAAGCTTGTGAAACTTCTTCACCACAAAGACGATAGCCAGGGCTTCCTTCTCGATTTGTCCATAGTTCTTTTCCGCAGGACTCAGTGTACGGGAAGCATTAGCGACAGCCTTTTCAGAACCGTCCGGGAAGGTATGCGAAACCACTGCCCCAAACCCCGTAGTTGGAGGCATCTGCGGCCAAAACGATTGGGAGAGATGGGTCGTAGTGTGTCAGTAGGAGATCTGAACTGAGCATCGTCTTCAGTTTTGCAAAAGCCGATTCGTATTCAGCCGGCCAGTTCCATTTAGCTTCTTTCTGTAGCAGCTGTTTTAGCGGGGCCCGTACGTCATGTAAACCCCCCCCCTGACTCCGACTACAACTAGCCCTGTGCCTCGAAGCGCAAACGTGCAAAATGTCCGCTTAGATACTGTTTGGCTTACTTGGCCGAGCCGATTAGAGAGCTAGAAAAGTGCGTTTTCATCAGGGACTAATGGGATGTTTTTTTTCTCGGATTCATCGCTGCGCTGGACGTCGACAAATCGTTTGTGAAGCTATCTGTGAGAAGGATGGTTCGTCAGTTTATTGTTTATCACAGTGACTGGATGAGCCTGTTGAGCATTTCTTCGGGTCTGAGCTAGCTCGTTGATCTGCTGTTGATGGAGGTGGTGTACTTAGTTGCAACATTCCAGAAAATCCTCTATCGATAGCCAGAACAGCTTTAAAACGTAAATTACTGGAACTTATTTAAGCTCCAGACTCGGACTCTGTTCCTACGGCTCTTCTCAAAGACTGATGAGTGATTATCGTTTGAACTAACCACACTGTACTCCATGAAGAACTGAAGTTGTTGGTACTTTTAAACGGTCACTGTCATCTCTCGAAGAAGTGCTTGAAGATCATGTAACAATCTCAGGACTGTCAATCTCGTTTTTGTCATATTGAAGCCGCTCACGGATCATGGGTGGGCGGCTTCTGGACCGCAGAAAGTACTATATGTGAGAAGATCGAGCAAGCTTCCGGTCTTGCAACAGGTGCATCAGTCATATCTTTCTCTTGCAACAAACACTGGTGTCAGCACTTTTTTCCCCACTTGACGGTCGTGGTACTTCCGATTCTAAAAACTCTTTGACTAGGTTTCTGATGGTTGGGAACAGTGGTGATGTTGTTCGTAGCTCGGGTAGATGGTTTTGGTATTGATATGTTCGCCGAGCTTGGCATTTAGGTTGCAAACGTTTCATCACCAAGCGAGATGACATCATCAATGTATAAGTGTTTCAGCATATAGTTTTGAATATGGCATGTAGTATCGCTCATGAGGATCGCGAAAGCACTTCGTAATCGTGCGTCTATTCATGGGCAATGGGAAAAACAGATTCAGGAAACGATGCGCACACTGTGCATGTCAGATCCAAACAAACGCTCTCATGCATCCAGCTTTGATGGCTGATGCGGTATAAATCGGTCATTTTGTTGGCAGCTTTTATCTTCACCAATTCAGTTGTGGAGTGTTTTGTTGCTTATACATACCTGAACTTCCATAGATTTCATTGACTTTCACTGTTCTCACTCTGATCTTCCCGATTTCCTTGTTTCATCCTACAAATGCGATGTACTACCAAAACTTTCCTGAGGTACTTTTAAGGAAGACCATTTGGGGGTTCTTGTTGATTAAATTGGCTGCTTCAAACCTTATTCCGGCAATGGTGTTCACGTGTGACTAAGGATTGCGCATACCGTGAATGGTATGTCTACCAAAGCTTAGTTCTGGTTTCTTGTATATCACACTACGCTTGTAACGGCGTAGTGAGCTTTTTATATTCTGTACGTTTGACACGTTCGTCTTGCATTTTTTTCTACTGAACCTGTATGTCTTGACATTCCATTCTCAATGGTATCTTGTTACGGTGACGACGGCTTCCGTATTCTGCAGTTGTTAACATCAGGGCGTGTGCAAATCACACTGTGAGTAGCCTAGCTGAATTTGTCAATACTGGTAGAAATGCAGCGGTGACATTATCGATCGGTTTTTTTTAAAAACTTTTGTGCCAGTGTTTTTTTTATCACAAGCTGTTCATCTGCCTTCTGGTTTATTGTGTGCTTCCGTCCTATTGTTCTCGTTAATTTACTAACATCAGCATTCTCCGTTTTTTACTAGCCTTTTTGTGCTATAAGCCATTGAATTGGATTATGTTTGAACCGTCCTTCACATCAATTTACGGTTGTTCTCATGACACAGACGGTATGGTTGATTGCCAATGAACGCTGTTATTGCTGCGCTATCAGGGTGTCAAATGATTTACCACTTTTAGCATCGTTCCCGGTTGGATGAAATCTGTGGTTTACCAATCGTGTTTTACATTCGTTTAATCATTATTTTACCCAAGGAAAGTTATAGTTTAAGGAAAATTTTGCGACCATGGTAACTTTCAACTATTTGGGATTTACGTTGATATGACCACAGTTGGCACAGTCTTATTTGGCTAGTGCAAACGGTAACCGTCAACTGTTGAGCGCATTTGGATGTGTAATTCCCAATGTTTGCATTTATTTGCACGATTCAAATGATATCGGTAAGTGGACCCTCAGGAGATTAGGAGACAGGGTTTTGACAGTAACAATCAAGTTAGTTCACTCTTTTTAACCAAATTTAAATAGTTAGATCATCCCACAAAAATGCCGGCCTCGTTTATGATCCCGCGCATTTCACCGGATGCCGATTCACTGGCGTAGGATACGAGATGATTGTTCGATGAATTCGCTGTCAGCGTGGCAGCCCTATTATCGTTGTCTGTGGCTTATTGGCTTTTAATGGACCGCATCAGCAGATGGCGCTAATTCTGTGGTGACCCTCCCAAGAAAATCAAAATCTTGTCGAGGCTCCTGTCAAAATCTGTTCTTGTGCTAGTTAGGCAATATTTGTACGGATTCTTTTTATAGACTTCCCAGTATAGTCTTCTTGAGTTCATTATGCTTGGATTCACTCATTCTTCCAACGCAATGGCGCAATTCTGTTATGAACCGCGTGGGTTGACAATTGATGCAAAATCACGTTCATGATAACCCGGCTTAGCCACGACGGTTGCACTAACGATCGGCGTTATCACGGAATATACGACGACGCACGAACTACCGCAAATGAAGAAGACAGGAAGACAGGGAACCTTCAACCAAGAGTATATTTGGGCTCAACCAAACGTGTTCAAAACACGCTGAAAAACCCCACCGTATTTATATTGCTCAAGCGGAGGCTCATACAGTGGTGAAGAAGAAGCAACATTTTGGGGTTAATTGTGGCATTATCCCAACAAATTCCAAACGTGGTGACAACAGCCGATTCGGTGTATTTAACCGCCACCCCTACCATCTTGCCCAGTGTGTTTATGACAACAAAGTCATCGGGGAACAGAGTAAACCAATTTTCAAACGGTTAATACTTGGGATGTTCAGTACGAACATCAACAGCTAGATTCTGCGATATTGTTCAACCGGGTTCCATACTGTTTAGAAATCCTAAAGAGAACTGAGGAGAACAGACTTCGCCTTGAAAGCATTTCGAGCTAAATTACATTCTCCTTCTGACCGTCAAATGTGGTAGTGTGAACAGATTTAACGTTACCATGCCGGTGGTGTTTCCATGCTTTTCCAACTCTTCCCATATGTCTAAGATAGATCAAGTCGTCGTGTGGACAGTCGCTCACACTTTCCACATTGGTCGCAGCGCTGCTGCACTTCAAATAATCGAAACAGAAATGTCGATTACATCCCACCACCATTATTATAACCTCAACCCCTTTACCATTTACCATAAAACTTTACGTGTCTATAAGAGGTTGGCTCAGACAGCTTGTTTGCCTTTGAATTGATAACAATCACGAGTTTCACTTAAAGTCCCAAGGTCAGTCGTTTCTGTTGTTGTCATCACCCGAATGTTTTATAAAATCTAATGCTCTACGTTCGCAGCTGTTGTAAACAAATGAGATGTTAACATCTCACGTTATGTCATCTTTTATTCTTAACTTTACCACAGAGTTGTTGATTGAAGGTTCTATCGTGGGGTTGACAGATACAGGGACGTATCATAGCTTAATATGACTGAACATAGTTTGATGACTCTTTTGTCACGAAGTAAAGCCCTGTACTTCTAAATCAACCGTAGGAGGTGACTGGTCCATGTTACGGAAGGGTCAATCGGAGCCTTGATGAAACCAGTCAGCTGGTTAGTTCGGGTTGGACTTTTAAATCACCTTGATTGCCGCATAAATTTGGTGAACTACCAGTTAGTCGTGTCACTCTCGGTCAACCTCATGACCGCAGCGGGTAAACTAATTGCTGACTGTTCTGATGAATATTAATGCACAAGTAGAAAGGTTGCTATAGATAACAAAGTGCTGCGACGACGTACAATGAACATTCAGGTTGAGACGGATCAGACCTGGGCTTGCAGATACGCCGGACTGGAATTAAAAGGAGCTGAAGCGAACAGGCGTTTCGAAGCATAAAATAAGTATGGGCAACTCCCCTTCTGTAGAGATACCGTATCAGAGATTGTTGATAGCCCTACAAGAAGTCTCCAAACTAGTCAACGAGACGTTGCAAAATTCGCTACTCAACTGCCAAATTTCTCATGGATCTTTCCGACTGTACCGTAACATAACGAAGCTGCAGGTCAGCGGCCATGTGTCAGCCACAGGCAGGTGAATAACACGATCCCTAAGGACGCGTTTTTCCTGCTCCGTATCAGTGACTTATTTGACTCCATTCTGCCTATTGGTAGATGGAAGGCAAAGAGCCGAACCTGTCTCAACTAACTTTTCTGGTGCCTACCGGGCTATACGAGTTCCAGATGATGTCATTTTTTTAATCAAATGTCGTCCCCATGCTTCGACGTCTGATGCAGTGACTTCTGAAAGACATGCTTCGTTTACTAAGTGGTGTCAAGATGCAGGGAAATGCGAATGAGAAACGTCTGGGTGACTTGTCCACGGTCTTCGGAAGATTTTTGCCTAATAGACCGACACTGAGCTAAGTCAAATATAACCTAATCTGAGAAGAAGGCAAGCAGTTCCCAAAGAACCGTTTGGACGCTATTGAGCCCGGTTGAACGATGTCGTAGAGTGTCGCGTTAGATGTTCGCATTGGATATCCTGATCGTTAACTTTCCAACTGTTAGTTTACTCTGTTCCATGGTGGCTTTTCTGTCATCTGCGCACTGGGCAAGATGGCAAGGGTGTTTGTCAAGTGCGTTGATCCTTTCGCCCGGTTGTCATCACCTAGCCTGAAATTGCTATCGCCGTTGAGTTCGAAGGGTGGGGAGTTCCAGGCGTCGACGTAAGTCCTGAAGAGTGTTGTCGAGGGTCTTTGTACCCATTAAATTGCTGGCTAGAATGATATTCAACGCCTCTCCTTATAGAAAACGAGGAAATACCGTTTCGTTTTGTACCGAAACAGATTGATAAGTGTACTACTTCGCCATACTCTCCCGTCAAGAGAGTGATATTCGGAAGACGATTTCCATTTGACACCTTCTGAGGAAGTGCTGAGTCTAACGGCTGGTTTAGGTGGAATTTTTCTAACAGCTTATGCTATTCCCTCTATCCTCTTTCGTTTGTTTTCTGGACATTCGTTTGGTTCTTGAATGGTCGCCAATTTTGAGCGTTGGATTGCACAAAAAAGATTTATCAGCAACATGTAACGTAATTACGAGAATAAGGTTAGGTTGGGAAGCAAAATGGGGATATCATGTCACAGCTCACTCATTTGGTTTACCTTCATCTGCAATCACTTGTTTGACTACTGCGTATTCTGGTGATTTTGCGATGCAGGAGAGGATAGGCAATGGTTGCATAATATTCAATCTTCAAGGGTGTCTTTGTTTAGATTGTAGCAGGCACCTCGGGGGGAGTGCAGATTAGTAAGGCACGATTTACCATCAGTGCACAACTCTACTGGCAATTCAGTCAGTCATTTGAAAGACTGGTGCTTTGATGTGAGAGTAGTTCTTGATTTGTAATTCGTTCGGTGAATGGAGCTGTACAAGTCTTGGGGTTTAAAGCCCTCATCGTAGGACTGCATATTGTTCAGCTGGCGTGGCGTCGTCAAGGCAGAACGTACTGTTCAACACGCTATGCAGCAGTGAATGATCATTCCTCTTGATACGTCGCTTAGAAGTGTGTGAAATTGTTGTAACCCTTGACCCGATACGCTGGTTCGTCCACGGTGTAATAAGACGATTGGTAGAAATAGGGTTCTCCTCCTTGACATAATTAACACGACAACTTTTGGTTCCGAAAATACGCGGCAGTTCCCATTAATTGCGCCCATGACAAACCAAAAGACGGGTGCAAAAAAGCAACTTTGTTCTGCTCCGACAACGTGTGCGACAAGGAGAAAATTACATGGTATTTATAGGGTGCATAATGACCTACCAACATTCTCGAACCAGAAGACCGAAGGACAGACATTAGAAAAGTGGTTAAGGCCATTAAGCTACCAACGAGCATAGCGGAATAGAAACCAGACAGGTAAAAAAAATAGTGAAGATCACCTCTCGAACGTTCACGACATTTCCGTCTGTCATGACTGAGTAGGATAGTTTTCTCGAGGAAGGAGGCGGTTTTGGATGGAAAAATGGGTTCCTCCAGCAGACACAACCTGTATAGCTGTGGCAATTTTCGTGGCCATGCGCTATGCCAAACAATCAACGGGGCAGTGTTGGTGGCACTGACACTAACGTTGGTGACAGAGTTGGAACCGCTGACCATGGTGGGCGTTCCTTATCGGGCCTTGTGCTAGGCGTTCTTTGTAAGGCCTTGCGCTCGTCGTTGATCGTATTAACATAGCTACTTTTATAGTTCACATTAGTGCTCAAAATATAGGCCAAGTGGCTATGAATGTTACATATGAACGTTAAATATTAAACACATGTTAGGGAGGTAATTGTTTGCATATTCAACCAGTTAATTAGGGAACGTGTACGGACGAACACATTGGAATTGTGGTGACAGGTTTGCCATGATGTTTCGGTTGACCAGTCCAGAGACCTGTCAATTTCGAATGAGGTCATTTGAACCTCTGCAATGTCCAGTCCAATCAAGGTTTTGCCGAATTTAATGCGGACTAGCACAGAAAGCACTCCTACATTCCGGTCAACGAAATAATTTTACACTGTTTCAATCGCTGTTCGCATAACTGACTTCTTATGAATTTTACACTGTGTCCGCTATACTATTGACCTTTGCTGTTTGGAATGTACTTCCATTTTGAGTTCAAACTTTTTCTCCTAAATCCGTGTGTTGCAAATATCTGTTCTAGCTTGCCACACATTCAGCAGTACAAATTTTTATTTCGGCACCCTAATGTTCATGTAACTGCCCACTATGTTGTGTGTACGAGATGTAGCGGATAGGCATTTTTAAACAGACCTGGCTGTTGGTTCGTATATTCATGATCGGTGTATTTTCAAAACTCGGCTTGCTAGGTAATAGGTGTGATTGTGATTGTTTCATTTGTATAGTGATAACAAGTGTAGTGTATTGGACAAGTTAACTTTTAATTTTTCCTCAGGCTGAATCCATAACTTTCGAGTCTGTATTTTAAAGCCTGTCAGTTAACCTCCCTTCAACCGGAAATATATGCATACCATAATCTTTGTGGTTTAATCTTCAACGATTCGAAGTCCTGAAGTTAAAAATCTTCACAGTTCACTGGTTAACACCAGAAAAAACTCTGACATGTAGGATTGAGCGTCATTCTAGCTGGAGCTCTTTCAAATACATGTTAGCAGCTAGTTAGGCCATGCTGATCACAGCATGAGTAACCCTGGTCACCAATCTTGACATGATTCAATAATAAAAACGGTTAGTTTTTTTGTCTGGACTAGTACTAACGCTATTCCGCTCATGTTAATTGACACTCGATTTTACTAAGGCTTAGTAAGCCTGCACGCGAGAGATGATAAGCTGCAATTGGTCATTATCATTTCTCTTCGAGTCCTCCAGTCAAGATGAGTCGAGAAAAAGCAGGCAATGTGTTTGTCTGCAAGGTCAAACGCTTCGCTATTAGTACTAGAATCGGCGGTCTGACACAATCAGAGTACAGCTGGAGCCGTAAAAGTTAGATCGGTCATGGAGTTTGCTGCGGGCCAGGACAATCGTAAGGCCTGAAAATGTTGTTCAACCTATAAGAGTATATTAGGAACACAACTTTCGACATCTTCAGTTGCGGCTAGAGGTCGCCACTCCACAGCGTTCAGTTAACTGCTGCAGCCTCGACAATTTTGATAAAATAATGTATGATGTCTGTGTGACTACACGGTACTTACTTGAATCAATGTGAGTAGTCTGCCTTCTCTTCTCAAAATTGTAATATTGGTCATGTATACTTCGTTTAACCTAAGTTTGATCCGTTTGGCCACATGTTGCTGTTGTTGCTTGTACCGTTATTCTTGTTTGAAACGAATGTTACTCCCTTTTCAGCTGTGATTTTCCAGATTTGGAAGTAGTTACGACCCAGTGGGTTATTTGGCTTGCCTCTTTCGAACTCCCTTTTGATCGGTAGTCGGTGGTCTTTACGGCTCCACAAGTAACAAAGATTTGCAAACACACCACCTACCTCCTCTGTCCTCACAAATACGATATCAATTATCGTATCAGCTGATAGGGTTTCACTACTTAAGTAGGTGAGACGATCAGCAGTTTGAAGCGGTCTGTGTGCAGTAAGAAACATAAGGTCAAGTGAACCAACAACATTCTGATTGTGTAAAGTGCATTCCACATAAACCAGCCACACAGTTGTTGCTGCCGCATCATATATATATATATATAGTATGCAGCAGTATGCCCCTGGACTAGCGCAACCCCTTGTCAAATGTGTCAAACTTTTGAGCTACTAGTCCCTGATGAATTTGTTCACTTTGCCCCCCTCTCTATGGCATAAACAGCCAGGTTGTATCTGATGTTATCCCAGTTCCCGTACACTAGATCACTTATCTTTACATCCTCCGTTTTCTCATACGTCCACTTTTTTTCTGAGGTCATGGGAACGGATAAGTAACAGTGTTTGCACAAGCCGACACCGGTCAACAAGGATGCTCAACCTAACACTCTTTCTAGTCTAGCACTAGCCGCGCATTCACTGTCTTAACGTTGTCATTTGTCTGAACTGAGCCCTTGGTGATACTAGAGACTTGCGTTTCTTCATCAGGGTATCCATCAATGACGAAACGGAATCTGGCAGTCAAACTGGAATGACGATCCCACTGGGTTCTAATACAAAGCCGAGTTCGCTCGTTTAGATGTCGATGAATGGTCGTTTGTTCGCGTTGAGGCTTATTACTTTGATTGAAGTTTATCGACTCAGACCAGGAAAATGTTTGTTCGTTAGTTCCACTTGTAGTCTGATGGACTGTGGCTCAGATGCTGTAAAGTTAACTCTCTGCAACTTCTGATTTAGACCGAATACTTGGACATCATTGTTTTACTAGTGATACGTGCGCACAATTTGTCCATGTTACATTCAAAAAGAAATGGTCAAGACATACGTTGGATATTCGGACTGAATGCACAAACGCTGGCGACCGATTGTTATAAACGTGCGCATCCGGTGAACCCGAAATATCGAGTGGCGCAGTACGGCACATAGACAACAACGCACCACACAGATACCACGCTATGCAGCTGTACTGAGAAATCCGTAATGGTCACATTGCCGTCAGCGATCAGTGGATTTACCACCTTGACTCAGACTATGCCGTTGTATGCTCAGAAATAATCTATTCACGAATTTAAAATGATCAGTTGGAAATTGAGCCATGAAACAGTGCGGAATGCTTATCAAGCATCATTGGCAATCAGCTTATCCAGGCCATAGCGGTCGTGTGATCCCACCGGGCGATGAACGGAACTCTCATCAACTTTGTGAACATGTTGCAAAACTGTCTGCTCCAAGGGATCACGACAGGTTTAAAAAGGTGAATTTCTGCGATTCCACAGAGTTTGAGAACAAAAGTCAACTGTTCCTCACGACGGTGAATGTAATGAACACCATGAACTGAGTGTGTGCATAAGGTCTATGTAGGTTAATTGACCGAGCTTACTAGAAAAAACGGAAAAATTATCGTTGTCAAGGCATACCAAATGCAATTGTCCGTGATTCGTGGTTGCACTACCGTCGACGAGGAGTTCGTAAAAGCAAGCATAAAAAGGTGGTTCTCGAATTCACAGCTTGTTGCGGCGATTTGACAGGAACAATTCAACTGGCTTGAACTAGTTGATTCAGCTGTGGTGGGCAGGGTTCTTGTGACTGATTATGACGTTTTCAATCATCTCTGTGTGAAACTGAATTGCTTTTAGAGTTCGAGTTGTTGAAGTTTCATGAAGCTCCATGTTCGTACCTTCTTCCTCTAGCTCTTTTTAAAGGTAGTATGAGGTTAGTACATCCGAACCGTACACAGAACGGATATGCGAAAATATATTGTGCGTTGTGCTTGGTAGTAATACGGTTTTCGTGCGGACCGACTACATTTATTTCTTCTGGGAAACTGGAGAGAAAACTCGTGCTCGGGGTCTGTCTACAATCATGCCGACCTCTCCAGGGGATTCCAGGACTATCCTTCTCCATTTTGCGTCAATGATACCCGTCAGTCCCATAATACGGCGCGTTTTAGTTAATCATCACATTCACGACTGACGACTTAGATGGCGGAAACGCAAGTCTACGCTGACGGAGTCATGTTCTCCATATACTGGCACGGTGTCTATAGCATCGCCATTTGCTCAAGGGGATTGTTGATATTTATATGAACTCGACTGATCACAATTTGTCGCCTAACTACAATGCCATGCATGTCGTTGGTTGCAGACACCCAGAGACGCGGCGATGTGCCAATCACTGGCGAGCGTGTATCCATAAGAGTACTGAATCTTCTTTTTTTCAGAAGTTCCACTATTTTGCCTGTTTTTTTCCCATACACATGTACTAGTTTAGTAATCTTTTTTCGTGGACTGCTTTGGGGATCGGCGACCTGGTGCGTGTACATTTGGGCCTAAGCATCGAAACAAGCTTCTCTGATACGTCGTCTTATTACGCAGTTGAATATATTCACCAGTCCGGTTTCCATTTGACTGTATTTGTGTATGCTACTGATTCTCTTGTTCAGGCTACCGGCGTCAAACTGGGACCACAACAGACTTTGACCGGTCTTCGCGGTCCGTACGACCCAGTGAGCTCTTCAGGCGCCACTTCACGCCGGACCTGTTGCTAGTCATCGTTGAAACTAGATGTCTTCCCTTACCAGACACGCCAAATACTCAATCATTTACATTTCTCACAGTCCAACACATGTTGTTTAATCGGCTAATCTACGCTGTGCATGGCTCCGTGCTTTTCCCAACCTGCCAGTCAGATCGCATTTAACTTGGACATAGAGTTTGGCTTTGTTCTCCTAATCTTATTTTCACCTTGCCTCTGGCTGGTGCTTTTCTTGCACCCTTGTGGTTCTTCCGCGTGCTTTTTGACTACCCAACCTAAGTCATGTGATTTGGACAGTGACAATTTTAATTGTCTACAACAATAACGATAACTCATTCCACCGATCAATGCTGTGATACTCTGCTTTCTGTTTCCGGATCTGCGGTAATTGGGCCGTTTGTTTACTACTGGATGCTGTTTTGCAGAATATAACGTTGCGGTACAAGTGTCATTTCTGTTTCACTCTTTCAGACTGGGAAACGGCTAGTGGCGAATGAATTGGGCAAAACACTAAGTTCGCAATGCCAGTCTGACTTGTTCATTGTCCTCCAACGTCTGTTACGTCTTTCCACTCTTTATACTAAAATGGCTTCAGAGTGGATAAATTCGCAGTTCAAAGGCCTCACTTGTAAGATGTGGAATGCGTTGGGGAATACATTAATGATCAAATTTTCTGTCTGTTTGTTTACACCATGCACAGTAATCAAAAAGTTGTAGAGGGTTTGAAAACATTTAGATAGGAAAGACAAAGGTCGCAGCTCGGCTGTCCTGTTCAAGGCAGTGGGGGTGTAAAACTCAATATGGCGACCTCGTGTATTGGATTGATGAGCGTACATTCACGTATTAGTGATGTCGTAGAGGGAGACGTTTGGTCAGGTATGAAGCGCATTTACTGTAAGTGGAATATAGACAACATTTCTGTAGTGTAATTCTGTTCAGGAATTTTGGGTATGGATCATTGACGATTACCTGTCATTCATTCATAACTATTGTGAACATGACCAGAAGGTACTTCGACAATGGAACAACAATAGCGTGGAAGAAAACTTTTACAAAAAACGATAAAAAATGGTTTGACGAAAAACTAATCAATTGGATTAGAAATTGTGTGAATGCGGGCGTGTAGGTGAGGGCGGCACGTTGCCACCTTAGGTGGCGTTCCTCGCCAGCGATTTAAATGTTCACGAGGAACTCAACCAGGCAGACGATACCTATCCGTACAATTCAACAGAATGGTCAGAGTTCTCATACTTCTAGACCACGTCGTTGCTGACCCTTTTGAGGTTTTGCCCAACCGTTGGTGGCCACCGCGCGTACTGTTTGGTGCGGAAAACGCTCCGTCGACACTTGGATTACCTGATCCACCACTGCAGACTGACTTGATTAATTGGCCAATTGATCGTATGTCCTGAAATTCCTGAAAGCCACGTTGACGGACGATCATTTTGTTCACGCGATCATCCGACGAGGAATACAGTTGTACTGGTCAAGTTTTCGCAGGGCGCATGTAACTAGTTGCTTCATATGATTTAATCAGTCCTTCTTGGGTGAAACACGGGACTCAGGTTGGTTGTCTGTGAAATAAGAAACAAACTTTATCCGAACACTTGTGAAGTTCTGAACACGTAGATGAATTGATTTTGTAGGGTTGAAGTCTACTTGCTGCACTCGAAAATTCGGATTCTAAACTTTAAATCATTTTTGCAATCGACTAGCTGTCTATCGCTTCGCTTTTTTTCTTGCGTTGTAAACCTACCACACGAGAACGTCATGATTTTCAGCTGTAAAGATTTCTGTCCGAAGATGGATCTCGGTTGTATTTAATTGTTCTATCGCACAAATGACGCTTAGCAATCGTGGTGTGTCTCGCAATCGAGCTAATCTCCGTTCTCAGGCTAGGCCCGCTCTATTCCTTCATGTTATTGAAAGCGAATATCCAGGATTCGCGATTGCGCTTAGCATCTATCGGAAATGGAAATTTGGATGCTTCTTGATGTTTGTCCACAAGTTTACACTTCGTGGCAGATTAACTGGTACATTTGAGCAAACCGGAGGTTCGAACATACAATCGACACATTACCAAGTGAGGCTGTTATCCTCTGGGCGATGGGCTTATTTAGCGTAGGCAGAATCGTAACCGGTACAATGTAGGCTGTTTTATCATTGACTGTGTGGTTCACTTACCTTGGAGTGAAATACCACTGTAAGTGTTTTGGGGCTCCGCAATCACCTAACTGGTGGCTATTTTTATGCATTATGACACTGGTGTACTCGGTAAGGAAATCCGGTTGTTGCCTTATTTCTCACACGTAACATCAGGTTAACGAAGTGACTAGTTTATCGAGAGCACTGTCAACATGGATATCTTTAATTTCTCATTAGTTTATACGCATCACCGTACCATGAGCTCACGCACCTTGAAGTGAACATGTCAGCTAGATATGACTCTAGTAGACATAACATAGAAGCTTCGTCAGTCTACCCGTGTCAATCAACAAGGCAATCAAACTTGTTTTGTTCGTTAACAACAAATGTGAGGTAATGATCTCAACTTCTGACTGATGGATTCTGATTTGGTCGCAAAGGTCAACTGTTTATTGCACTGGAGAATTTATGCAAAGCAATACCGCACCCGGTAAACTAAAAATTGACTTGTAATATGTCCAATAGCTTTATACGTCTTACCCACTTCGCGCTGCAGATTGAGCTAGATGTCACGTTTACTGATGTGACCGTTTACCCAACCATCTATCGTCGAATTCACGCATTTCCTTTCGCGTGGTCTATCGATCACACTAGCAGCACGATTAGTTTATCAATACCCGGTGGTGCAGGCTTATCTACGTATGATTTACGATGCTGCCGAAGCGACTTTATCTAAAGTTGAAACTTGTCCTAATAAATCGATTCCGACGTGTTATCTTCAGGTTAGTCGGGACTGCGTGAGAAGAGGCGCTAGGGTCGAGCTGCGCTTATGCTAGAGATAATCCGCAATGCATATCCTTACCACAATGGTGATTTACACTTCGGTCCGCTATTAGTCTCAAGTTAGGTACAGTCCAATTATCAGACCGAAATACTCAACCACACGAGTCTGGTACTTCCTTTCTAAGGCATTGGCTGAAAGGTCAATGTGCGTACGAAAGCGGGGACCCAACTATGGTGGCAGTAAGAGAATTCACCTGCTCATCAGTTATTTCGGATGCTACTCACATGGTACGTTGGAATTCCTGAAGACATTGCGGCAGGAAAGCCAGGATCACTTGATCGCTGACTGGTGTTAGCTGGACAAATACAGTGTTTCCTTTCAAGTTGGTCGGACGACCCGAGCTTGTTCACAACCGATCGTCCATTAAGATGTAGATTGACGTTTCGGTCGTGTACAATAGATCATTGACATAGTGAATGAAATTGCTGCGTCATGGTAACATGGGCTAAAGTTCAAATGCTAGGAATATGCATTACTGATACCGTATAATGTGTGAAACTCTAACGGTGTACTTCTTTTCGAAATAGAACAGTCTACCTGGACGTGAAGGCTGAGATCCGCTCTGCGTGCTGTTCGATTTGGGTAAATCAAAACCGCTTGGACGTATTTGGAACGAGCTGTTAAATAGTATTTTGGCGGCTCTAGATGTGGCAAACTATGGTCTACTAAGTGATCTTCCATCTATATCTGCTCATCTTTATTTAGATTACTGGCGAGTAGTCGGAGATTTGGTTGGTTTCCAAGTTGAACATCACTCACATTTGATCGCAGCCTTGCGTTCAGATAAACTCTTCAGCCAACCTCTCCCGAAAAGAAGTTCCAGACTCGAGTTTCGCTCTCCTTAGAGCTCGTCAGTAGTGCATATCCTTGCCACGGCCGGGATTTGAACTCCGGCCATTCCAATCATGAGGCAACTGTTTTGACCACTGCACCATTCACCTCACATTAGGCAAGACCGAATCATCAAATCTGAACGCTCAACCACTCTCGCTTGTGAGCAATGTTCAGGTTGCCCGATCGTCTCGGGAGGAGACACAGTGACTGTCCTGTTAACTCCAGTCGATAACCCCGCAATTAAGACTTCCAAGAGCTGTCGAAATCTCCGATCTCATTAAAACTGCTAGGCAATATTTTAGACTTCTGATGAGTAATCGTGGATTTGGTTTATTTACCTCGAAAACTGGGCAGATCGGTTGCACAGCAAGGTCCGTGACTATTAATCCGCACGGTGAACGACCGAATAGTAGTAATGGATATCGAACACAGTTTTGGCGAACTCTCGTCAATATAGTCTACCACTTCAAATGTATGTGTAATAAACATGCAAAGTGTTGAATTTCGGCTTCCGTAGTAGTCACCTGTAGACAAAAACACCTTCATCCAAGCTATCAGCCTATCATTATCTGTCGTCATTGGAACAAATGTAACAGCACGATGATGATCAGGTTCCTAAGCTTCAGTTTTTAAGAAACCCAGTTTTTCCATGTAGAACCGCCTTCTTCCTCGAGAAAGTGATTTTACACAATCAGAACGAACAGAAATTCCCAGAAATATCTGGGAGTAACGTTCGCTATCTGTTAACTGTTCGACCCTTTTTCACCATTTTCAATGGCGGTTTAATGACCTCAACTATTATTTTAGTAACGTCTGATTCGAGACTGTTTGTACGTCATCGTTCACCATAAAATATTTCTCTCCCTGTTGTTCACGTCTTGGAGCGGATCACGATGGCTGTTCCCACTTCTCACTTGATTTGACTCGAGGACAATTGGTGGTGCAATCGCGTTATTCTCGCGACTAAGTTTTCCCGTTTTCTCTATTTCACTGCGGAAAATTCGCATTCTGTCAGGCTCTTTTCTATTTTTGGTCAATCCAGCCTATCTATTCAAGTGTTTACAACACCAATAAACAGTTTTTTTCTACCGTTACTGAACTCTCGAGTTTTGCGTCATCGCCATGTTCATTGATCCGAATTTGGTTTGCAGATACCAAACCGGAAGTCATCAGTCACATCTGACGTATGTGCTCGTCATCTGATCTGGTTTTCATCTTTTTTGTCCACTATCAACCGAACGCAACTTCAGCGATTTGTCACTTTGTGTACGTGAGATGCCTTAGTCACAAGCTTGACATTCAAATATGAGTACGTTCAGTCGGCGACTTTCGCGTGAGCATGTTTGGTCTTCAAGTTGAAACGAATGGCGTTGTACAAAAAATGATTAACTATACTCATGTAATTGAACATGTTTAGAAGGAGACCGGGTATAGTGTACTTTGTTATAATCTACAACATTGAATTTACTGATAACATGTATGGGGCAATTTTAAAAAACACCACTTTTAGTGAAGTTACAGGAAACGAAGTCACGTTTACAACAAGCCGAATTGTGTGAATGGGTACGGCGTTGCATGCGATATTGATTGGCTCATCTTGTACTGCTTTCTGCATGCTACCTCTTGATTATTTGTACGCTATTTTAGGCCCCCTCCACATTTCTGCCTACTTAACTGGGTCCTGACCCGGTGAATGTTCCTACTGAGCATAGGTCAATGTTAACCGTGTATCAGAATAAATTCGTCATCAGTTTTTATCACGTCGGATGTTGTCATGTGATGGATTTACATAGACTTAAGTAACCAAATAGGACAGTCATCAACTGGAAGACAAACGCGTCGACCTGACCGCTAACTGTGTTTAATAATGTTTAACAAGGACTGTTCGTTATCTGTATGCACATGGTATTTTGATGCGAATTGGAACGATTTTGTGTCCAGTACGAAATGAAACCAAGTAGCCTCGAGTCAACGGTGATCTCAGCATCGCAACCACTTCTCTTGCCTAACTCATAAGTCGCGACCAAGGCGGCAAGAAGACACATTGCGAGATGCAAACATTTCGTTTATTCTCATCAGTAGATTACATAAAACATTCGGTTATACAGGCTAGGCGCATAACGAAAAAAAAATTAATGGAACGAACATCATACGGATGCACTCAGGGTTCACTGTCACGGTGATGACATTGCCGGGATCAGCACCTTTTGCCAACACGGTCCTTTTGTGCAATCACAACCTTAGATTGTTGATGTTCTCCGAGGCACTGTTGAACAGGCGTCATGCTCCGGCCCTCTGTTGATAAAAGCTACTGACGCAAGCAGTTTCGTCACCGTAGCAGTGATCCCTGGTTACACCCATGTAATGTTCATTCCATTCACCGTTTTATCGCTACGCGCTTAGCCTATATAAATGAATGTTGTATGTAGTCTACTGATGCGAATGAACGAAATGCTTGCATCTCGCAATGTATGTCTTCTTGTCGTCTTGATGAGCTGAATAAATGTATCTCATTGTTTCGAATTTCGCATGTTTCGAACCGTTTGTAGATTTATACAGACCTCTTGTAGTAACTTGGACACTACTGACGTGTTTTCACTCATTGGGACACAAGAAGGATACAGCACAGTCTTTGTTGTGGATTGTTGTGAACTCTTAGACTAATTAGGAACTGTGAGCTTGTAGTGGTTCAAAACAGTCTCAGACTACCCTAAGTGAATGCAGACGTATTTCACTGAGTTCAGTAACCAAAATGAACGAATGCAACAGGATAGTTACGGGGGTTTAGCAAGTTATAGGAATAAAAAGCTTGACTCAAAGAAAGGGTTCAAGAAGACCACCACCACAACATTCCAAATTACCAGTATCCAGGAAGCGAGGATATTCCGAGATTACTGTGAGCGGCTGAAACGCGGTCGGTGTTGTGACGATGTTCGGAGTACAACGGAGGTGCACAAAACTTTGTTATAATTGCAAGGTCATTTTTAGTCAATTCGAACAACCTGCAGAGATGATGCAAAAACGTTGTTGTACAATGGTGAAGCATCGTTAGTGAACAAATCCAAGATAATACTCTACATGCTACTATATTTTCACGTCTTCTATGAGTTTTTTTCTCGCTTGAACGTTTTGACTCTCAAGCGTTTAGTTTCTCCAGACTGTAATTCATGGACACCCGTGTGTATGTAAACGGAGTTGGCTAAACCATTCATGCAAATCTATTCATGGGTTGGATGAACAATGACGATCAAGATGATATGACGTTGAGTGTTCACCTATACTTATTGTTGTCATCCAGGTTTCTTGATTGCTTCACGTAAATATGTGGTTTTTAATCCTTTTCGGTGAAATATATTGTTACACAGCACAGACAGTTTTGACTAATTTCAAACGATCAAACATTTTCATCGGAACTATTCACTGAATTGTCTAGACCGGCCACAGCTAGGTTCTGTCACTTTTTCCACTGAATCAAGTTCCGTAGCATAGTGTGATAAACGGCATTTCACTTCAAAGCTTCAAGACCAACCAATTCTCATAGGTGTTTCTTAAGGCGTAACACTCATGCTTTGTTGATTTCACTAGACTGTTTACTTCTCTTAATTCCATCGACGTTGCTAACAGTCCTCATCAACAGAAATAGCAAGTTTTAGAAAATTACTAACTAAAACTCGATTATTGTCATTCGTGATCGGAGACATGAAGGGCATGGTGTTTTACGTGAGTCCTCGTCATGTTGAAGACGACTGGTGGCTCACTTAACCGTGTGCCAGATTGGATAAATTTGTCAGCGTATACGGCTCATGGCGGGAGTGAAGCATTTCAGCGGTTTTAAGCACCAACTTCTCATCACATTTCTTCTGCTTTGAATCTTGGCTACTTTCAGCTTACGTGTGATCAATTGTACGTCTTTCGTTGAAAAAACTTCAAAAAACACATCGGGTCATACGCAGAATGAACGCTCCTGCAGAACTCGATTTGAAAAATACTATGGTGAACAAGCTCGTTTTCAGCTATTCATCCTCAGGTTAAATGCATCACATTTATATCAAAAATTTTACAGGCGAATCATTAAGGGGGTAAACGAGGATGGTTCGTAAGTGAGGTCAGTCAATCCAATGTCATACTGCAATCAGATACCCGATTGAGCACTGGGTCTTGACAGGGTTGGGGTTGGATACTGCAGATCCAAAACCTGAACAAAACGTTTCTGGTCACATAGGGATGGGTTGTACAGGTGCGTTCCAGTAGCTTCAGCTGTGGATAAAATCCTACACCTCACCGCCCTCAACTGGGTGGCCTTAACTGTGTAGCTTGGGCGAGATGCGTCCGTCAAATTAATAGGGTGATTCGAACCCACCGGGTTTGATAGTGTGGCAGTGTTGACAGATTCCGTTATTCGACTATTGAATCAAGCTGGGTGATGTTTATGGACCCGTTCAGCTAAGCGTCTAGTCGTGCAGCCTACATAACTGGTTCCACAAGAACAAGTGAATGAGTATACACAAAACGAGGCTGCAGAAACAAGCACTTTATTTTCTAAACTTGGGCACAAAACCGGGTTGGAAGTGAAGTGGACATGTGATTTGGCGACGTAAGATGTGTTGATCACCCTTGTGAGTCAACCTGTGATAGCTCCAGCCAGCTTATCGCCATTGAAAAGTAACCCAATATGTATAGTTTTCTGTCCGCTAGATGCAGCTGATCTCTTCTACTCCGTTGTTGCACAGCTGTGTTTATGGATTTTCCTGGGTAGTTATTCTGTATAAATATTTTACGTATAAACGTCAACTCTTCAGTATTAGCATCATCCGTACAAATTCTTACGGCCTTGTTCTTCGAGCGGTTAATCAGATTTCTTTTCAGGGCGAGTGACACAAAACCACTGGAATGAATGTACTGACCATTACAAGTACCTTTTCTGTGTATCGCGCGCTGAAGTGAGCCATCAGCGAGGCGACGTAAACGTACATCCAAAGGACCTAATTGGCAACTCATTTCAATCTCCAACGAAAATTGCAAGTTTTGGTGTTCGAAGTTGAATCTGGCCAAGTTTGCGGCCGATTTTACGTTATCAAGTACGTAAAGGATGTCATCAACATACCTGTTATGGAAATTAACTTGACTTACCGCTGAACTCAGCCGTTCGTTTCTTAACTTCACCATGAACATATCTGCAAACAGTGGTTACGACAGCGATCCCATTGCGACACGGTCCGTCTGTCGTTGAAGCTAAATTGCCCGTTTTAACTGCGCATAAAAAGTATCTGTTTGAGTTCGGTCGATGGTATCTATATAGTTATACGACTATCCTCGATGTAATCATATGAATAGTATGTGGTCTCCTTTAGCGAAACACTGGAAAATAAAGACAACGTTAATCCAATCAAATTGATAAATTTGATTGCATTTACCACATTAAAGGAGTCGCGTGAGCTGTGCGTCGAGAGCTTTCGCCTGAGGAGACAGTATTTGTGATAACCACCTGGCTAGTACGTGGTATGGAGAGTTAGACACGTCCAAAATTGGTCTGAGTGGTACCCCAACTTCGCGAATTTTAAGTAATCCATACAGCGTGGAAATCATGGTTCCGATAGGGCACCGTAAGGATTTTGATATTGCATTCTCGATCTTCTAATTTGGTGTACATTTTGTTACGCATTCTGTTACGCAATACGATACCAGCAGCTTTGTCAGGCTTCAAAAGTAAAATGTCTTCATTTCTTATCAAAATTTTCACGGCGATGAGATGTTCCATCGTGAGAGGTTGTTCTGAGACCGGGTTATAGCGTAAGTACTGACAGCAAGAATTCAGTAGCGTAGATTTCAGTTGCTCCGCATTCAGCATCGTGGTAGGATCGAGATCAGACAATTGTGCGTACAAATTTCCAAGTTGCACCTCTAAATCCAATTGCCTAGTTTTACGCCTTGGACAACAAAACTTAGGGCGTACCGATAGTAACTTCCAGTAATACTTTGTGTAGTGAGGATAGACGGTCGCACCATACTACTCACACCACTATTCAGTAGCAGCATGGATCGAGATGATCGCGGATCGAGATAATCGCGTGATAAATACGGCAGAGATACGGGATGGATCGTTGGAGAACAGAATGACATATAATGGCTTTCGCTACACGACGAAACTGATACATGGTGTCTAAAGCGACAGGAGTATCCTCAGAAGAGTATGGTGTGCAAATGAGTGTTTCCGTTTCTAGTCGTGCTCAGACGCTTAAGTAGTGTGTTGGTTTCTCCGATAAAGTAACCTCTGTGTCGTCCGCCTT